>WBMV01004640.1:0-46215 GCA_013396655.1 Campylorhamphus procurvoides
AATGCTGGATTCTGCACCTAGGAGAGAGTAAAGCGGGGCACCAGATTTAATTGGGAGAGCAGTGTCTGGGCACCAGCCCTGTAGACAAGGAGGATTGCTGCTGACCCTAAGCTCAGTGTGGGTCAGCAGAGTGTGCCTGGGCAGCCCAGGGGGCAAACCCCATACCGGGATATATCAAACACAGCACAACCAGCTGGCCCAAAGGGGATGATCCCACCATGCTCAGCCTTGGTGCAGTCCCACCTTGAGTGCTCTGGGCAGGTCTGGGCCCCACAGTAGGAGAGGGATGTGAAGATGTCTGAAAGTGTAGAGACAGGCAACAAAGCCCGTGAGAGGGCTGGAATAACCATCCTGGAGAGCGCCTGAGGAGTTTGGACTTTCCAGTTTGGAGAAAAGGAGGCTGAGGAGTGACCTCACTGCTCTCTGCAGCTTCATGAGGAGGGGAAATTGAGAGGGAGGTGCTGAGCTCTTCTCCCTGGTATGCAATGACATATGTGTGGGAATGGTTCACAGCTGCACTGGGGGAGGTTTAGAATGGAATTACGAAGCATTTCTTTACTGAGACAAAGCCAATGATTTTATCCTTCATAGGCTTGTCTTTGCTGAAGCCAATTATTTTATCTTGGTTTTATCTATTTCTAAAGAAGTAGAAATAGATCTAACATATATATTGACCAGAGAAGACATTTTAACAAACATGTAAAGCATTCTGTGACACTATGATTCTCATGAGCAGATTTAACTTAGACACCGCACCAGCTGTAAACAAGAAAAATGCCAATGCAGAATCCAGGCACAACCTTATAAGTATTGGTTCTGCAATACCAATAGACTGATCCTGTTTTATATCCCTCCAGCAAGAAACAAATTTTCCAGAAGTCACAGAAAGCTTCAGAAAAGGTGACAGAAATTTGAGATGGACAGGTGTTATGCTACTATTCTTTGCCAACATTTAAATTGTTCTGTCTTCAATAATTCCCATAATCATAAGAGAAATTGTCTATTATTCAAGCCAAATCAAACCTTTTTTCCACAGATGAACCTATGTGATCTGTTGCTAGAGGCTGGCAGCCTAATGGATTTACACATAGTTACAGATTTGGTGCTATGGTCGGGAATCACTCATTCAGCTATAATACAAACTATGATCTATTGTCTACTGAAATTTTACACATTAGTCAAGAATGTCTAATTCTTAGAAAAGATACTAGAGCTGCAGGTCAAGTTTATTTTATTTCCTTGGCCATAGGTTGTGCCAATGCAAAAAACTTAGGGCACAGAACAAATCTAGCAGGTCCCATCTTTGTGTCTTATTCAGCATGTATTTGCAGAGTTATATATATATGTGATGGTGCAATGCTCTGCAGAATTGTCTATAACTTTTTAAAGTTGGAGAATCCATATAAGCAGTGTTCCTGATGGACTAAGTAAATGTATCTAGGATTATAGACACAGTGGTTTGCTGATATAAATAAAGACAACTATTTGATGCATCTCCAGGGGAAATAAAGCCGTGTCTTCAGAACTTTAATGTGATATTCATCTTTCAAGTTGAGATACCTACATTTAGGTGGTTGGGTGTCTGCATGTAAACTGAACTTGCACTTGTATCACGGCCAGTGGGGCTCTAATTAATCTAGAGCATACCCTAGCTGACCCTAGGATTTCAAACCACAATACAGCTTATATACCTTCAAATAACTTCTTAATAGGTTCCCTGGTTCCTTTGCAATATCAGTTCACATTCCAAACATTTTCCTAAGGCTATTCTGAGGCCATGAACCTGATTATAGCGTACATGCTATGAAAATGAAGGAACATATAGAGAGGTTCTCATTTATTAATTATTAGTTGTTCTCTTTCAGGCTTCTTTTCTCATTTCTTGATTTTTCAAATAAGTTTGTGACAGAGTGGTAGTTTAAATAATGTGTATTTTAAACAACTAGATAAATAATTAAAACCATAACCATTTTGGAGTACATCTTACTTTTCATGGATATTATCCATAATATTTTATCAGAGGTTGAATTTGCTCTTATGTAACGGAAAAGCTTTGCAGTACCATTCAAAATGATTAGAAGCAGCAGGTTACGAAACAGCTAGAGCTTTCACAGGAACTGCTGTAGTATTCTTTCTTACTTGATTTAATATAAAGTGAAATGTGCTTGACTGGAGCATAAATGCTTTGACTATAGTGCTTGAACCACATTGCAAAGGCAGAATTGAAACCATAAGTTAATGGAATGCGGATATTGATGACAGGAAGGATGTTCTCATAAACAAAGCACTGGAATCCATATCCCTCATCCTTCTGCTTGTTTTCATCTGCTGGCCAAATAGAAGGGCCTACGACTCAGTTTGTATCAGTTCCTGGAAATAAGCCGGATAGTACAGTGGACCACAAGAAAGGTAACTGCTTAAACAGAGTAGCAGAAACAACAGCATCTGTTCTGAAATATTAACACAAATGTGAATTTTAATGAAATCAACGTCCTTTGTCTGAGTATAACCCTTTATTATCAAGGTAAAAAACTTCTTAGTATCAATGGACATATTTTTCTGTTGTGATATTTATTTACAGACAAAAAGAAGCAGTTGCTGTGTCCTCTTAAAGGTGGAGTAATAGCTGTACAGTGTATCTTTGATTGCTTCAAGAGAAGTCTTATCTGGACTAAGAAAATAGCTGTTGTGAGATAAAATGTGATAAAAAAGTTGTCCTGACAAAGATGCTTTTGCAAAATGTACCTACATCTTCATATTATTCACAAATGAAACTGGCATCTATTTTGCTGCAACTCTGTCAATACAAACAACAAAATTATTTTGAATCTAAATTCTTATTAATTAAAAAAAACTCAAGAGGCCTGTCAGTAAATGTGTTAAACATTGTATAAAACTGCACCATATTAGAAAACTTCCATGAAAGACTTTTCACCTCTATGGCCCGTAACAGTGAATCAGTTTTCCTGTAAAGTTAAAAGTGCTTTAGCATCTTGTGGAAGACTTTTCTGCAGCTTTAGAGTAAAGTAATAATATGAAATGTCACTTTTCATGTTAAATGACAGGCAATCAAAGAAATTTACCAACAATAGTAGAGAAACCTTGTCTTTTATTTAGTGGTGTTGAAACCTGACCATGGAGATACACAGTGGCAGGGCAGTAATACAAGCTAATGCACATCTCTTAGTCTGGTTATGGAACCTTTTAAGCGTAAATCTATCATCAGTGAATGATGAGATTGCTGTGGGGAGGTGGGCTGTAGGGAGAAAGCTGTGAATCTTAGCTTAAGTTCTATCTCAGATAAGTTTGGTCTTCACAGTTCATATATTTTATTTATTAATTTCTAGGGAATACAATGTCCTAAAATATAAATGTAGAATACAAACACTTATCCAAAAAGTTGATGATTAGACAGTAGTTAATTCTAAAGAATATGTAAAGGACATATTTCTAAAAATGTTCTGACTAAGTGTAAGCAGTGTGACTTTCAGAATAGACTAACAAAATTCACCTGTTGAAGCATTTCTGTTTTTGTTTTAATGCAAATATATTCTACTTTTCCCACCCAATTCTACACTGTCTGCAGGGAAGTCTTAATAAAGCTATTTTTTTTTAATATCAAAACACAGATAGGTTCAGTGAGAATATTTGGGGGGGGGAAGGAAAAAAAAAGAAACAAAAAGAAAAGAAAAAGTCTTCTGTGTTTAATCTTTGCAGAAACGACTGATACACAAGTCAGATATGGCAGGATGAGGGTAGGTTTTAGGTAACTCTTTAGAGAGAAGAGTAAACGTAATTTTGATGAGAAATGCAGCAGGTCAAGAGAAATATCATTGACAATGAGCTGGATTTGGCTAGAAATTTTCTAGATTCCTCCTTAATATCATGGCCCTTTTTTCTTTTTTTTTTTTCATAAACTGCCTGTTCTGTATTCAGTAAACTGAAGAAATTCCTAAGGGCAGAATTTTTATTCTCTTCTGTGAAAGGAAACAAAAGTAAGCAGTTCTGTTGACCCACAGTCTCAACAGTTGCCCAGTTAGCTGGACATATTGTCCAGGAACAGCTGTTTCATTAAGTGAAAAAAGAAGTAATTATATGCACATCTTTTTTCTATGAACAAACATAACTTCTCAGTGCTACCATGTCAAGTGAAAACTACATCAAATAATTCAAGCATTTCCTTCACTGAAAATAGCTGAAATTCCTGCCTGAGTACTTACCTAGAAGGGCTCAGAGAACGTGGTGTCTGTGTCCCCCTTTGTCCCTTCCCCCTCCTAAAAGACAGACAAAACCCCGAACAAAAAAGTATCCACACAAACCCACCAACAAAATTCCAGGTACTGTAAAACTCATGCAATTCAGCAGTAGCAAGACAGCTGGCAAACAGAAAATTGGTGGAGTTTGCTTTCTTGGGGGAACCTAAACCTACTTAGTTTGCAGAGTTCAACAGTAGATACTCCTCTAACGTCTTCAGTTCACCCTCAAAACACAAACAAGATTTCAGCTGATTTGTAAACACGAATGCAGAAGATCCAGCTGTGGGAGGAAATGACTAATAAGCAATGCATGACAACTTGACTTACTGTTGACTTCTTGGGTGACCAGTTCAAATAGCCAGAGGATGTGTTAACTAAACCAACAACCAGATTCCAGTGGGTGGAGGTTATGACAACATTTGTCTTTCCAATCCCATGCCTGCTGACACAAATACAGGGCAGATTTCTGCTGGTTTTGAAGACTCTCTGACACATGAAGCAGTCTCAAAGTTTGCATAACTCATTTTATCTTTTGATACAGAATAAGAGCAACGGAGAAAAAGTGACCTAAACAACCAAATAGTGAATAGCTCTAAACTCCTGCTGCTTTATTTTATTTTGATTTAGAATAGATTGTACATTTTGCCTAGTAAATCAGAAAGACAAAACTTTATTTGTATTAAGTCAAGATATTCCAAATAAGATGATGCAAAGCATTAAAAGAAAGTATCATGATACTGCTCTGAGCCTTTAAACAAGACCAGATCTTTCTTACTGGAATACCTAATTAGGGTGACAACCTGCAGGCTATGAAAGGATTCAGGCTCTTAAGAGACTCTGCTGTGCTTGTCGTATTTGTTATGTGTTTTTGTTGTTGCTGTTTGTTTGTTTGTTTGGGTTTTTTTTTGTCATGTTTTGTTGCGACCTTTTTAGGACAAAAGTCATAGGAATCACTTTAGAGACATTAGTCACTTTTGTTTTAGAAGAGCAATAAAGAAAAAATTGTCTGTCATCATGACATACCAATGTACTATTGGTAACCACTGTTTCAGCTCCTTGCAAAAAATGACCTTTGCATTGTTTCACTGTAATGGCAAAAAGGTACACCACTGTTCATTTTGTAAAGACAGAATATTTCATGTGAATGAATTTTATTTTAGAAGCTTCTTTTAAATTTGAAGGTATTGCCTCATATCTTTTTTGAAAATTAGGGCAGAGAGTGTTGTGAGATAATTACCTCTGGCTACATAGAAAGTCAAAATTAGAAATTGTGTTCAGGTAATGCAAGTGGCAGAATGCAAGAAAATAATCTTTCCTATTGTTTTATTCTTTTCAATTTCATTATTTACTGAAAGGTGCAAGCCAGATTCTTAAAAATTTATAGGGCCTGATGGCTTTCATTTAAGAATACTCAAGGACCTGGATGATGTCATCTCAGGGCTCTTCATGATTTCTGAATGGTCTTGGGAATCTGGAGAGATCCCATTTGACTGGAAGCTGGTTAATGTTGTCTCAGTTTTCAAAAAAGGCGAGAAGGAGGACTCCAGAAACTACAGGCCTCTCAGTCTCAGTTCAGTGACTCGTAAAATAATGAGGATTAATCTGGCAGATATTGAAAAATACCTGGAGGCAATCCAGTCATCCATCATGGTGAAGCTAGGATGACTTCATGAGGGAAAAGTCTTGCTTGTCAAGTCTAATTTCCTTTTATGACATAGTAACCCACCTATCTGATCAAAGGAAGCCAGCTGATGTAATCTTTTTGGATCTCGGTAAAGCTTTCAATACTGTCTCTCACAGGATCCTTCTGGACAAAATGTCCACCCCACAGCTGGATGTGGTGGGTGAGTAGTTGGCTCACAAGTGGGACACAGAGGGTAATAGTGAATGGGGGGACATCGGACTGGTGACCTGTCACTAGTGGGATTCCACAGGGCTCCATCTTAGGCCATGTGCTCTTCAACATCTTCATAAATTACTTGGATGCAGGACTTAAGGGCATGTTAAATATGTTTGTAGGCAATAATAAATTGGGAGGAGCTGTTGACTCCCTTGAGGTCATAAAGACCCTGAAGAGAGACCTTGCAAATTCACCAATCATATGAAGTGTAGCAAAGAAAAATGGTATATTCTGCACCTGAGAAGGGGCAACCCTGGATGTAAGGACAGACCGGCGAGTGAGAGGATTGAAAGCAGCACTTACTGGAAAGGGACTTGGGGGTCCTGATTGACAGCAAGTTGAATACGATTCAGCAGTGTGCCCTGGCATCACAACATATAAGATAAATAAAGCTATCAGAGAACATGCAAAGGAAGGTTATGAAGATGGTGAAGAGTCTAGTAGGGAAGCCTTACAAGGAGCACCTGAGGTCACTTGATCTGTTCAGCCTGGAGGAGTCTGACGGGAAACCACATCACAGTTACAACTTCCTCATGAGGAAAAAGTGAAGGGGCAGACACTGATGTCCTCTGTGGTGACCAGTGACAGGACCCAAATGAATGGCCTGTAGTTGTGTCAGAGGAGGTTTAGGTTGGATATCAAAAAAGGCTTTTTACTCAGAGTTTGATTGGTCTCTGGCACAGTCTCCCCAGGGAAGTGGTCACAGTACCAACCTGCCAGAGTCCAAGAAGCATTTGGACAATACTTCCAGGCACATGATGTGATTCTTGTGGCTGTCAGAGCTGCCTCTGCTTGCAGACTTCATTGGTGTTAATTGATTAGTAGGGTACTGACAGTATGTATTTTTTAGATATAGAATCTAGACCATATACATGCCTCTTCATTGTTTTTTCTTACACTAAGATGATTTCTTACAATAGAAATATTTCTTGCAGTAGAAATTATTGTAAAGTTGATTGATGAAATATATTGATCTGCTGGAGGGTAGGAAAGCTCTGCATAAGGATCTGGACAGGCTAAATCAATGGGCCAATGATATGAGGTTTAACCAAGTCAAGTGCTGAATCCTGCGCTTGGGTCATAACAATCCCATGCAGTGCCCTACTGATTGGAGGAAAAGACCCTGGGGGTGCTGGTCGTCAGTGGCTGGACATGACTCAGTGTGTGCCTAGGTGGCCAAGAAGGCCAATGGCATCCTGGCTTGTAGCAGAATTAGTGTGGCCAGCAGGACCAAGAAAGTGATCATCTCTCTATACTGGGCACTGCTGTGGTCAGACCTCAAATCTTCTGTTCAGTTTTGAGCTATCTACTTAAAGAAAGACATTGAGGTGCTGAATGTGTCCAGAGAAGAACAGTGGAGCTGTGTAAGGGTCTGCAGCACAAATCTGATGAGAAGCGGGTTAGTGGTGTTTAGCCTGGAGAAAAGGAGCCTCAGCAGAGACCCCAGTCTCTAGAATAACATGAAAGGACATTTAAACCTAGTGGAGGTCAGCCTCTTCTCTCTGGCAACTGGAGACAGAACAAGAGGGGATGACCTCAAGTTACTGCAGGAGAGGTTTATATTAGATACAAGGAAAATCTTTTTCATCGAAAGCATGGTCAAGTTTTGGAACAGATTGTTCAGAGAAGTAGTGGAATCAGCATCCCTAGAAGTATTAGAAAGTATGTATATGGCACCTGTGGACATGGCCTTCTCCAGTTATAATGATTCTATGATTATATAGTTCTGTAAGGTTGGTCTGCATATTGACTGCATTTTACAACCATTTAGCATTGACTTTGGTCAATGTAAGTCCATGAAATTCTGACTTATCAATGAAAAGCTGACTTATCCCAGTTGATGTCTAAGGTCATTAAAGTGTAAGCGCCATAACTCTTTTTCTGAGCTGTTAATTTTGTAAGTATCTGAGAAGTGAACTAGAAGTGGCATATCAATGTTCTTTGAGATGAATGTATGTATTTTACACAGAGAGATCACATATATACATATAGGTACACACTATCTGAGAGTAAGTTGTTATAGGCATGATTATGGCACTAGTCCGGGAATCAGAACATCTTAGACTATTGGCCACACTTATGACAGAATAAGAAACAAAGTTGGAGTATTGCAGGTAGTTATTGCATGTCACTTTTTGACAGAGAACAAAAGCACTATGTTCACTTGCATTTTACTCTACCTCTTATGAAGTGCATTCACCTGCTTTTCTGGTTGTAAAGGGCAAAAGACAGAAAATTTTGTGTTTAGATTATTTGAGGGATATACTTACTGTTAACAGCACTTGGGATACCATAGTAATTAACAGAGAATGAATACCTAAAATAACACAAGAACTTGTGTATTCTGAAATATTTTTATGTCATGATTTAAGCTATAACTGAACTGGAAAACTATTAAAATCAGATGTGTTAATAGATCACAAGAAAGTAAGTTATTTTTGTCCGTCTGTCCAGAATAAAAGACATGCAGAACTTTTGGAGAATGTCTCTCTTCATGTGATTTTTAGAATGAGGCCTAAGAAGGAAATGAATTTTAGAAATATACAACAATAAGAAACAGATTAACAAACTTGTCATCCAAACTTCTGAAGATTTGAAAAAAATAGGTGGTAATTTGGATTTACTGCTATTTTATCTGTTCTGAGCTATTATTTTCAGGGGAGTGAATGCATTATATCTATAGCTATATTTATACTGATATAGATAGATATAGTTATATATATATAGATATGTAGGTATTAGTACTTTTTATGTTATTGCAATATTTTGCAGACATATGCAACAACAATTGAAAAGAAAAAATTTCCCCACCCCGTGCCAATTAATGTAATGTTTTCCAGGCATTGAGACTGTTTCCAAACAGCATGATGTGAACCCTTTCTATATCAGAACCTTATCTATATCTTAACAGTAGAAAAAAGGCAGTGATCAACAGCATGACATCAGATAGTGGTCTCTGATTTTCTAGCTGTCAGGTTATGCTTGTCTGAGCTAGGGTAGTTGGTGACCTCCAAAACCCCAGGATGAAGATCCCGATTGTCATATTTGAATATAATTACCATATATAATTATTAAATAATTCTGAAATATCAGAATTATTAAAAATTCAGAAGTAATTCTGAAGGTAGCCTACAAGAAAGATAGAGACTATTTACAAGAGCATGTAGCCACAGGAGGAGAAGGAATTGCTTTAAAGTGAAAGAGGCAAAGTTTTGATTAGATATTAGGAAGACATTCTTTACTGTGAGGGTGGTAAGGCACTGGAACAGGTTGCCCAGAGTTGTGGGCAACCACTGCCCATTCCTGTCAGTGTTCAAGGCCAGGATGGATGGATCTCGATTTAGTGGAAGGTGTCCCTGCCCATGGCAGGCTGTTTGGAACTAGATGATCGTAAGGTCCCTTCTAACCCAATGCATTATATGATTCTTGAAATTCCTTTTTGCCAGTTCTCTTTTGTGTAGGAAATGTGTCTGTGCCAGTGATTTTGATCACAAACAACTATCACAAAACCACATGCTTTTAATCTAAATGTAAGACACCTTTCTTTGACCTCTGCTTTTCTGGTGCTGAACCAGATCTTTATACTTGTGGAGTATAGGACAATACCCACAGATTCTATTGCTCAGCTCAGCTAGATGATGACAGGAGAACAGACATAAGACTGTTAATTATGTTTCTTAATCCATGGCTAAAACATGCTCATATTCGGCACTTCTAGTTTCAAGCAGACTATTTTCCGGTATTTGTCAGCTTGGATTATGACTGTTTTCCAGTTGTGAGACATGCAATGTAGGTTTTCAGCAACTGTTGTTCTTTTAAGACCATGTCAGTAAGACACCTCATTTAAAACTGAGCAATTTTTTTGGCAATTCTGTATATTACGATATAATATGTATTAGTACAAGCTGTCTTGAATTGTAATTTGTGAACATATTTTGAAACTTGGTGTTGTTCTTCACTGTGACTCTGAAACATACTTTCACTTTTTATAAAACTCCAAACACTGTGAAGCAGGTGGCTTAGGCACAATCTGACGTCAGTGTGTAGATTCAGTTTCTTGATCCAGAAGATGCCGAAACAAAACAAAAAAAGGTTTCCAAATCAAGCTGTGCAATTACTTCAGTTCTATGGACCTACTGCTCAAAAGTATAAAGCCTCGACAAATGACAGGTAGAGCTACATTTGTATTGCTTTTATCTTAGATCAGTTAATATGGCAAGCACTGAAAACTTAGGCACTTTATAACTTACATAAAAAACTTACTGCTAAAAATATGTGAGGATTTTTTAGCTAAAGTCAAAATGGTCCTGTGCTTGTTATAAGGTGTGATGCTTGTTACTAGTTGTTTTTCGTCCACCTGTTGGTTTTCCAGCTGAATTTTGTTTGGTCTTTCTTTGCTCTGTGTCTTTTTATATTTTTTTTCTGCATGTCGTTTTCTATGCGTCATTTCAAATTCACTTTTATAGCAGGATTGTCTTCCTCTCTCAATGCCCTAGAATGAAAACAAACATGATAACCACAATGTTTGTGTGGGCTTATATTTAAATAGACAGTCCTTCCATTCTTTCACAAAACACAAAGTACTGGGCTCACTAATCTTGGTTATGTTGTCTGAAACATTCAGACTTGCCAGTGAATACTGAGTACTGCCTGTCTGCAGATGCAATAATGATTATGAACTTAATTAGTTTGCACCATAACCTTTTCCATTCCCATCTAGGCTCCGTTATTTTGGGGGTTAAATCTTCCACAAAGCAGGTTTTTTTTTTCATTCTTGGTCTGTTCATTTTCTCCTTCTACAGTGGGAGTGAGGATATAGAAAGATAGTTAATTATACATGAAAACTAATTATGTTTTCAGTATAAGAAAAACAGTCATGGAAATAATGAGCTCATTCTCTCACATACTAATAAGTTAGCAATTTCTTATTAGAACATTCAATATTGTGTGTTAATTCTTAGGAAACAGAAATAAATGTATTTCTTTAATGTAAAATATCTATGCAAGTGGAAGACCCATTCAAATCACTTCATGATTTAGTTTTTAATTTAGTTAAACTTGAGGGGTTAAATTATTCTGTGGGATGTAAAATCAGTGGCAAGTCATCCAGCAATTTAATTTAGGCAAAATCTGACTTGTCATTCCAAGAGCAATAATATCACCCTTTCCTTCAGTAGCTTTAGGTTTAGGTAGACATTTTTCAGACCATATGCTGTGCAGTTTTTGGTGGACCTACAGCATACTAATCTGCAAGGTTTTCCTCCTTGCAATTTAGCATTCGGTTGCTGATGATACAGGGCAACCATATTTTGCAAAGCAACCCTATGAGATGAGGAAGTAAGGATGAAAATAAGTAACAGATTTTAAGGTGATGGGTTACAGTCTATGTGTGCATACATTCTGTTAGATATGTTTTCACAGTTTCCTGTATTTTGAAAAATAAAAGGTACATTGTTTTTATACTTTTATTCAAAATAATATGCTTCCAATTTTAATTATGCTGTATGGAGTACCTCAAAAGTATTGTATTGAGAAACATATGCAGAGATAATTTGTAGGGATTCTTCTTGACTGTCAATCAGTTCTGGTTTGTTTCTAATAGAGAGTCTTTTAATAGGAGAGGCCTAAACGAGTGGGAAAAAATGATAAAGGTAACACAAGAAGAAAAATATGGCAACCCAAAATCCTGAACATTCTATTCTCAAAGTGCTGAATAAAACTGCTTTAAAACATGATAGCAGTATGAAAGAAAACTGTTCAAAAGTCAAAGAGACTATTCCATTCAGATCACAAGAGTTTCACAAACAATGATGACATTTTAATATATTTGCCCTTTTGCACACTCGGTGCAGAAACTCTAGGCATGAATGCAACAATGCAAAGCAGAATAGAACTTCTTTAAAACCTGAGTTATTGCCCACTCAGTAACAAGACATTTGATATCTTTCAGGGAATCATAGTGTGGTTGTAAAAGTGTTTTCCCAGCCTGACACTTAGGTATTCAATCCAATAGCACATTTGTTTTCATAATATTTGAAAAACCCATTTAGCTCTTTTTCAAATTACAGCAGTGCAAATGAATAAACAGAAATAAAACTAAAAAGAAAGAAAAAGAGGGTTACTGTTTTCAGATGTTCTTCTACACTTCTCTAACTCAAGCATTGCATTGTTTTTTTAACATATTTTTGCAAGCCCTTCCAATCCACCCTGTAGTGGTTGTGGATTGGTACTTTTGGCTACTCAGGCAAATAAACATTATAAAATAACTAAATCCATCATTTTGGAAAAATTGCTCCTCCACATGTTTAGCCACAACCTACTCAACCAGAAATGTCAGACAGTTTTAAAACTGGAACATGTGGAAGCTGCACTGAGATATGTGCACAAGGGTGCACATTAGTAGGTTACCCGTATACTTCTTGGATGTGACGTTAGTCTGGACACCAAAGGCTGAGAGACTTCACTATATTCGGAAGTGGGTTAATAACTGTCATGATTTAACTCCACCTGGCAACTAAGCTCCACACAGCAACTCACTCACTCTCTGCCACGTGGGAACAGGGAAGAAAATTGGAAGAGTAAAAGTGAGAAAAATTGTGGGTTGAGATAGAGACAGTTTTATAGGGAAAGAAAAGGCTGTGCACACAAGCAAAAAAAACCAAGAATTAATTCGCCACTTCCCATGGGCAGACAGGTGTCCAGTCACCCCCAGGAAGGTACCATTTATCACACTTATGACTTGGGAAGATAAACACTAACACTATGATCATCCCCCCTTGCTGCTTCTTCCCTCAGCTTTACAGGCTGAGCTTGATATCATATGGGATGGAATATCCCTGTGGTCAGCTGAGGACAGCTGTCTAGGCTGTGTCCCCTCCCAACTTCTTGTACTTCCCAGCCCCCTTCCTGATGTAATGGGGTGAGGAGCAAAAAAATACTTGACCCTCTGAAACTAAAACATCCTTGTATATTCAACACTGGTCTTAGCACAAATCCAAAACACAGGCCCATACTGGCTACTATGAAGAAAATTATTCCAGACAAAATCAGCACGTTAGCACTCTACTGTACATCTTGACATGATTCATTTGTCTTACATGCTGCTTGCAAGATAACATATTTCACAGAACTCTTTAGAGTTTCACATACTATATTTTTTCACTGTGAACAATAAAGACCAGTAAGATAATAAGTGAAAAAAGCTGTAATTTTCAATATACTCTCTAATTTTTGACAATTTTTCTAAGCTTCCTTGTTTTATTCTCTCACTTTTTATTGAATTCTTTTTGTCCCATGAAGCTGGCTTGCTCATTCAATAGTAGTTCAAGATACAACAGTTATCATTAAAAAATAAAAAAATCAACAACCAATTTGGAGTATTGAAGAGATCTGCTTCAGATTTTGCTTCTGTAAATTTAACTACCTGTTAATGCTCACTCTTATAATGAACTAGATGCTGTATGTCAGTAGATGGTAGAGATTTAAAACTGCTTTACTTAAAAAACTTAAAAACTAAACATAAGGGGCTACAGCAGATTTAACTTGGTAAAAATACAGTTTGTTCAAATGCTCTGTGCCTTTCATGGGCAGAAAAGAACAAGTCTTATGTTTTCTATTCTTGAGACTGTATGTAAGAAGTATTAGGAGCAAGCTTTTAGTTTTCAGAGTAGATATATGCTTAAAATTTACTTCCCCAGGGGTATCTAAAGAGTAGTTCTATCAGAGGTACTTTATAATCTCCCTTATTCATTCTGTTTATGCTCAGTCAAAAAAAAACCCTAAATTTTGTGGAGATGTGTATATTATTTTCCCAAAATGCTTCCCACAGAAATCGCAGGATATAAAATTACTAATCACTTGAGCTTAACGTGTAGGGTTTTTGGTTGCCTTGGTTTTTTTTTTTTTTTTTTTCTTCCATGGCTGCAAAGTGGCATGTGTCCAAAGAATGCCTGTCGGTATATCTGAAAGTACATGCTTTATCCTGCTGAAAAACTGAGGGTGAGATTTTTCTCACCTATTCTCTTAGTCTGAGTGACTCCCTCTGATGGTCAATGGGGTTGTAACTTCTGGAGAGTGACAAGGCCACCCTAAAATATAACTTTTTACACTTAAAAAGATGGGTCCCAGTTGCTCTTTAGATAGCTAAAGATAAATCAGATGAACATACATCTATCAAACTTCATCTGAATTACAAGGTTTAAAAGTAAAGAGGAACTTTTCCTGAAGAGTTTCCTATCTAGCACATTTTTCATTCAAGTAAAAGGTAGGGAAAACAAAGATATATCAGCTCTGAAGAGGAAATGAAAACTGCAAATATATCTACTTAATGTGATAGAACCATGTTAGAGGATCAACGTCAAGTTTAATTATTTACATCTTTGTTGTTTGACATACTGTCCACCATAATCAAAGTAAGTTACATTCCTACAAAGAAAGATAGCATTCTTCCAGATGACATAAGCAATTGCTAATCTGGCTAGTATCAGTTTATATGGTAAGGATCAATATTTCCATCCTGCTTTTCCAGGAGTGTGAAATTATACTATCTTGTTACATTGCAATGGTACTCCTCAGTGCCTGAAGAAAAGTATGTATGTGTTCTCAAATTGTAATAAATTTTTAGCAGAGTATAAAGAAAATAAAGAATTTATTTTAATGCACTGTAATCTAAACCAATGTCTGGAAAACAAGGTTTTATCTGGGCTGCCGGCCTAACTGCAAATTCCTTGTAAAATACCTGGATCTATGTACTATTTTCTTTATGAGGACAGGGTATCTCCATTGGCATAATTGTCTTTTTTTTTTCCATATTTTAATATGAGAGAGACTGAAAATACAAGAGGCCGTACACAGCTGTGAGTACAGGTACCCACTGAAAGGTTTCTAGCTTACTGATACAGGGCAGAATTCTTTTCTTTTCTTCCAAGCTTGTCAAAAAGAACTTTTTGGTATTTTTTTCTGGGTGATGGATGTAAACGTTATAAAATCTGTTTGGTTGATGTAACTTTAAATATGTGGTGTGTTCATTTTCTGTGAGTAGCATTTTGAACTTTGAAAGCACCTTCCTGTGGTCAAAGACAAGAGCCATTTTTCCTTGAGTCTAAAAGGCAAAACACATGTCAGTGTCTCACACGGNTAGCTCAACACAAATTCAGGTTCTACCTTGAAGTTAACACAGACATGCTGAAACAGATCCTAAACAGGTATAAGGCAGAATAGATGCCACAAAATGGAGTGGAACAGTACCTCATGTCAGAGCAGGGTCTAGACAAAGGTTTGTTTCTTTGTGGTTTTCTTTAGAACCGAAACCAAATGGAAATTTACTACAAAACATCCAAACACAAAAGTAACCCCAGCAATTTTTATTCTGCTTGTCAAAAGGATTCAGCAGGAAGGGTTAACAGAAATGTAGACCCATTTACATGGCATTATGTCATGCACACTCCACATCCCCATATGTGCTTACAAGTTGCCAACAGCAATTTTGTGGCTATGTGTAGTCCTGGTAGTAATAAGAAAATTAAAAAGAGAATGGCAGAAATGCCTGTTTTTCTGAAGGTTTTGCAATGAGGCAATTGTCAGTATTTTAAAATCAAGTTGGCAAAAGTAAAATGTTGTCAATAAACTCAAAATATGGAGCTGGTAAGAAAAAAATGTGTGACTCAAAAGTTAACAGTATTGAATCTAACAATAACTCAATAGAACAGTTCTGCCAGAGTAGCAACAAAAAGGATTGTTTATTAAACACAGTTATGCTGTGTCTGTAGCTTGGAGTGAAAATAAAGGCAGTATTTGTTCAGATACATTCACGCTGGTGAAAGTAAAGCATTGTCAAGGGCTGTGGAGTTCACATGGGATCAACGTATTGTGGATTTACTTTCCTAATAAAATGCAATCATAAAACTAAAGAAATGTCAAACTAGAATCAACAAAAAAGGAAGTCAATTCTTTTGAGGACTCTTTGTAAGTGGCAAGTATTTTAAATAAACTAAAATAAGGTATTTTATAGATATCCCTTTTTACCACTTTCATCTTAAGCTGAACATTTCTGATCAGATATCTCCATAATTTCTCGTAATTCCTACAGAGACCTTTGAATCAGATCCTGAACCAGTCTTTTTCAGGCAGTGGAGGATTACATTATACATTGTCATGCTACAGCGTAGGTAGTAGTTACAATTTTCAGAGGGTGTTTGTTGTCCCAACTACTTTAAAGACATAAAACTATTCTTGCACAAGTTACTAAATCAGACAATTAGTTTTTGCCCTTATTGCATTAAGTTAGAAGTACAACTGTGCTAAGCTAGTTTAATTTCTTGTTAGAAAACTTTATCAGGACATAAAATAAATTATATTGTTTCTGCATATAAGTCTGGTCAATATTAGCTAGATGGGATAATTTTTTTTTTTTTCCTGAAAACCTTTCAGCCCAGCATTTTCAGCAGTTTCATGTTAGGATGTAGTCTCAATAGTCCACAAACTTAAATGTCCTACTGCTCATATATGTGTATCCCACCTTTTGTTTTATAGGGTTCTTTCTGTAACTGATCCTATTTCCAGATTTAGGTATTGTACAGTAGAGAAGAAAATCCTCTACCTTTGGTGTTGTTTGAAGCTCATAGAACCAGACCCAACATGGTAAAAATATTGTAATTAATTATGTCTGGAGTTTTTCTCAGATGTCTCAAACAAAACCACTTTTTATAGAATTATTAATTGGAAATTATTTAAAAGTAAACAAAGAATGAAAGCAAGAAATAGTAATTATATTAGAAAAAATTAGATAATATTTAAATTGTACTCTGATATGTAAAGACTATAGCTCTGAAAAAAAGGCTCCTAAGAACAAGTACAGGAAATAAGTCTTTGTACCTTTGTGCTCTTTGTGATGCATTGTAAGAATCCAGGGGTACCATAATTAAGTGCCACTTGCCAATATTTTCTAGCACTGTGTAAAGTTAACTGTGCATATAAAATGTATTGTCTCCTGCTGCTGACTTTTTATTCTCCTGTGTTGGTATTAAATGCTGGTCTGGTATGCTTAAGGATATAATTTTGTGCAGGAAACCACAGTAAGTTCAGGGAGTAATCAGAACAAAAGATCAAGTTTAAAAGATAAAGTTTTGCAAAAATAATTTGACATTTTCATCCAAAGGGTTTCTCCACATACAGCAATTCTAACAATCAGTTCATGTGGAAAGATAAATGTGTGCAAGGATAACTGCCAGTTAATGTTGCCACATACCTAAACAGTTATATAAGGCTTGATCCAGCCATGACATTACTCTGTCATCTGGCTCAACACTCAGCTTGAAAACCACTTTGTTATAATGTTTTATAATTCTTCAAGCCATGAACAGTTTGACTTTAAAGAGTATGTGTTAGATAGGAGCTTGGCTCAGTCTTCCACTGATGTTGGAAAAGTTGTTCTTGAGAACAATTGCCAGCCTTGGAGATCTATACAAGACATGGTTGAACACAGTCTGCCTTCCATTACAGTTTGTTCCAATGAAGATTTTCTTTCTGATGTATGAGGTCAGGAGAAAAATGTTGTTTTATTTAGGTGCCTTCCACTTTTTTTTTATTCAGCAGGCCTCCTGTCCTTGATACAAAGTGAAAGGTTACCCAGGCCCCCCTGACCCTTGCTGTTTTCCACAAAATTGCCTTTGAAATACTTTTTTCTTTTTCTTTGAGAGGGAGAAGAATTGATTTATGGTTCAAATGTTTCACAGACAACTCAAAATGAGTCCACAGCAACAGAACAAGCAACCTGGTAATCCATACAGCATGTGCCATCTGTAGAGGATGTAATTGTAATAGTGTTATAAGCTGTTCTCTGTCGGCCAAACATGTGGAACATTCTCTAGATGTTATGTTCGGCTGAAAATGTTTAATGCTGTGGTATTTTGAATTGGGATGAACATCCAGTAACAATGTTCTGATCCTAAGCACTAAACAACAGTATCAAACAAAGCTTTTGAAGACGGGCTTGTAAAACACAAAAAGTTTATAAATCTCATACAGACCTCCTTGGGGTCAGAATGGAGGAGCTGCACTTTAGAGCTTTGGTATGAGATTCATGGAATATGCTGAACTGCCTTTAATTAGATTAATCACATCTTGATCTGAGGACTTAATTCATACCAGTGAGTCCAGTTGGACCAAGGAAATATAAAATGAGCAACTATTTTCTTTCTGTAGAGGGCAAAGAGCAGAAAACATCCATTAATATGCTGTGATAATAAAATCAATTTCCTAAAGTAGTGCCTAATCTAAGAGAAGTCATAATTTTTAATAACAGCACCTTAATTGTTATTTGTCGCTACATAAGTTCCTATGAAGATTATGGACTTTTTGTGGAAGGAAGTGGCACATAATAAAGACTATACTTTTCCTGAATAAATTAAAGTCTTCAGACAGTTCTGAAGTCCTTCCAACTTTAGCCTTATAAGGGTTAATATAGTCCAATCTGGATACCCAGGCTTCTCTGGTGCCTACTGGGAATACAGCTGACTTCTTCAAGACACACCTTTCAGTCTGAGAGAACATTCTGCAGGTCTCAGTGTTATCTTGTATAGCGGTCACTTCATGGATATTTATTCCTGGGAGCCCTGGAAATATCCTTGATGATTCTGTCTGTGACAGCAAGAAAGGATTGCAATACAGGAAGAGCAAATTAATAAGAAAGATTTAAACTTCTTAGACAGTTTAAGTCTGCAATTTCAAGGGAAACTTTCACAGCTTAATATGTGATTCTATAGGAAATGTCAATCTTATTTGGTCACAGAACAATAAAATAGAATGGACTTAAACCTAGATTTTAAACCTCCTTGGCAGATGATCTGATCTATAGGTTAGTTTGTGCAGCAAGTTACTGACAAAATGGCCTATAGGCGGGTCAAAAGCATTATAGAATTTTGACTCTAGTCAAGGGCAACTAACTACTTTGAAGTACCAGAAGAAAAAAATTACAACCAATTGTTACTTTTTAAATTTAAACAGTCAAGTTACTGCATTTAGTTGTTTCTTTGCAATTATGATGTGACAGAGAGTGGAGAATTTTCCACAAGGGTGGATGAATCCCTGAAAAGGTCATACTGGTGAAAGTTCTGAGAAGACTGTTCTGACTGATAGAAAAGGAAAACAGGTCTGCCATTTACTGTGTGACTGGGAAGACATCACACATATTGTTTTGTTGATTTGGTTTGGCTGATATAAGATTAGCTGCCCTAATCTTCAGCTCTCATGAATTGCTCTCACAGAAGAAAAGCATGCTCAGGAGGCAGCTTGAAACTGACATGGTGCATAATAATAAGAAGTGGAACAAATACAGTGTTTGGAATTTTAACCAGAAAGAGAAAAGTGCCTATGGAATTTGAACATTAACCAAATATATGTTAACAGGTTTCAAATTTTGTTCCAGTCACCTATCATCTGCCACAGATACACTTTTTAATCCTTTTTATAGGCATTTTTATTTATATCTGGCTCTATATATCCTCCCAAGGTCCCATACAGCCACTCTGGCAGCTGAGATTTGAGGTCAGAATTCCAGTCCAGTGCCTAACCCACAAGATTATCTTAATGCTTAGACACTAGAGACATCTTTTGAAAAGTTTGGTCTGTGGTTAAGATTGCAAACAGATTTCTAGTCTTCTACAGTAAATATTTCAAAGAGATACAGCTTTTGGTTTGAGATGACACAAGGATCTAGCACTCAATAGTTGCCCTTCAGAAGTGTAGTGTAAGGCCATAACAATATATTTAACGTGGGTTTTCCTGTGTTCTTCCCAGCTTAGGCTAGAAAGAGAGCTTCATTCTGTGAAAGCCAAATAAAGTAGAACTTTGGTATTATTTAACCTGCTTTTGTCATATGGGGTTCCTCAGTGTTTCAGTGCTCACATGACTCTAAGAAAATGCTGAAATGCAGTTGAAAAACTGCCTTTTTCTTTTATTTTTTTGAGGTTCTAATTTCAATATTAAATTACTAAAAACCTTGAAAATTGTTTTGTAATCAAGGACACAGATTTAAACCACATCAGGGCACCAGACCTGACATCTTAGTTTCAGCATCAAGCAGGTTACAGTAAGGCATTGTTTATATTCAGCAGGCTGCTCTTAGCACACACCATAACATCAGAGCCTCTGCAGATTTCTAGTCTAAAGATAAGCTGATCTTCATATTGCTCATTTATCACCCAAAACCAATCCACTGTGTTTTAATGATCTGTCTCACTTCCAATCCTTTCTGACCTGTATTATGAGTATTTTAACCTTTTGTTTTACTATTACAGTGGCATAGAGAGCATCCCGGATTTCATGTAGTGGAAATGTAAGCAGGTGTATTTAAAGTGTTTTCTAAAATATGTCCTGCAAAAATGAAGGTTGCCTTCTTTTTAACTATAAATCTTTCAAAAAAATTAAAGACCTTGCAGCTTAAGACTTCCTGCTTTTATTAAATAGGTTAATGAAATTTCCTAAGTATCTTTTTAGAGTACAAAAAAATAGTCTATCACTAAACCACAGAAAATGAAGAAAATAGGTGTTTTTGTCCAAAATAGTATTTATTTTGTTTGGGTTAATAAAGTGAACAGATAATGGTGGTCTATCACTTCATATTGGTGCAAGGGTAGAAGTGTATGGGGTGTGAGCTTAAAGAAAAAAAAGCCAAACAATCTGTTACTTATAAAACCTACTTACTAACCACATAGTGACCGGTTCTTAAAAACAGGCAAATAAGGTAATGTTTTGGTACTTGGCTTTGGAAGTACCTTGCAAGGTGAAAACCTGAATGGAGAATGTAAGTTCCCTCAAAATCAAGGGAAGGAATGAAGGTGTACTGGAATTCTTGTTGATCTGCACATCAGTGTGATGGAGCTCAAACTGACTCAAGGAAGAGATGTCCTGGATGCACTTTGTCTCTTGCCATACATTCATCTCCTCTGCTTTCACTGTGTGTGTGAAAGTAGGAGTCAGACTACAGAAAGAGTTCTCCAAGCCAAAGAGTCTGACCAGAGGTTTTTATACTTCATGTGACCAGCTTTTTTTTGCAGTGACCAACTGCATCTAGTTTTTCTTTAAAAATACAAGTAAGCAAGAATATAGCCCTGTAAGACAGATTTCATATAATAACTTCAGGGCATTTACCATCTTCTGTCTCTGAAGAAAGTGACATAACCATCAGTTTAGAAGGTATGCAGGAGATGGCCATTGTCCTCTCACCATGAGAATTGCTACTGTAGAGCCAGGGGACCAAACTGGTGTGGTTAGAAAGGAAGGAGGCAGAGGGAAACTTGTACTTAGTCCAAGGATGAGGATGTGGTCAGGACAGAGTCCTAGGCTCTATCTCTTGAACTCAGGACATTCTCTACATTAAAAATCAGCTTGGCATAGGTATAATGACCACTTCATATGCCTCAACTTGGACATATCATCACAGGGAGAATAACAGAATGAAATTTTATCTTCCTGTCAACCTGCAAATCCCTTCTTTAAATGCAGCTATTCTAGCGTTGCCCAGAGTAAGATGCAGTAATATCTTTTAAAAACACTATGTTTTTAATGATGAATATTGTTTGAACAATATTGTTTTTCACTTTTGAAATTTAGATTCTTGTTCACTAAGTCTAATGAAAAATAATTCACATTTTGAAAAAAAAAGAGCAGAAAAATACGTTCTCAGAGAAAACTTCTGAGTGGCACATAATTATGAATATTCTGTGTATTTTTATCCTCTGTTGAGTTCAAGGTAAGTATCCTGAAATGTGATATTAATTTTCTGTATAAACTTCCAGGATTATAGAATCATTTAAATTGAAAAACACCTTTAAGATGATCTAGCCCAACCATAAATTCAACACTGTCAAGTCCACAACTAAACCATGTGCCTGAGTGCTACATCTATGCAGATCATAACCATCTTGGGAGGGGTGACTCAACCAGTTCCCTGTGCAGCCTGTTCCAGTGCTTGACAACCTTTTCCCTGAAGAAATCATCACTAATATCTAATCTAAACCTTTCCTGGTAAAATTTGAACCTATTTCATCTTGTCTTATTTCTTATTACTTGGGAGAAGAGACTGATCTCCACCTTGCTACAACCTCCTTTCAGATAGTCATAAAGTCTCTCCTGGGCCTCCTTTCCTTCAGGCTAAACACCCTCAGCTCCCTCAGCTGCTCCTCATCAGATCTGTGCTCCAAACCTTCACCAGCTCTGTTGCCCTTGTCTGGACACACTCCAACACCTCAGTGTCTTGTCTTGTAATGAGGGGCCCCGAACTGGGCACAGGATTTGAGGTGAGGCCTCACCAGTGCCCAGTACAGGGGGACGGTCACTGCCCTGGTCCTGCTGGACACTCTATTGCTGATACAGGCCAGGATGCCATTGGCCTTCTTGGCAACCTGGACACATGCTGGTTCATTTTCAGCTGCTGTTGACCAGCATGCTCAGGCCCTTTTTCACCAGGCAGCTTTCCAGCCACTCTGCCCCCACCCCAGAGCATTGCATGGGGTTCTTGTGACATAAAGACAGGACCCAGCACTTGGCCTTGTTGAATCTCATACCATTGGCCTCAGCCCATTGATCCAGCCTGTTCAAACCCTTATACAGGGCCTTCCTACTCTCCATCAGATCAACATCCCCACCCAACTTGGTGTCCTCATAGCTGATAAATACACAAAACAGCCCTGGCTAACACCAGTTACAAGCAAGTGTCACCTGGAGGAAACTCCATTCACCACCACTCCAAGGGCCTGGCCATCCAGCCAGTCTTTTACCCAGTAAAGTGGTCACCCATCCAAGTCATGAGTAGCCAGTTGCTCCAGGAGAATTCTGTGGGAAACAGTGCAAAGACTTTACTAAAGTCTGGTAAGACAACATCCACAGGCCTTGATTTACTAAATTGATCATCTTGTCATAGAAGGAGATCAGGTTGGTCAGGCAGGACGTACTTGGTTGGTTCTTTCTGAAAATTTTGTGGCTGAAAATTCCTCAAATACTTGTCAATATATATTTTATACTGATTTATCTCTAGATAATTTGTCTTGTACATGATGTGTGAAAGAAGAACCATGCAAGGCAAATTGATACGGCTATACTAGCAAGTAGGTTTAATAGATTAAAAAAAAAACCCAAACCAACAAGAGAACAACATGAATATGGTAGGGAAAATGGTGTGCCTATATGAAAAATCTATGAATTAAGTATCTAATTCTTGTACTATACCTGTGTGTCATGATATATCTTTGTTTCTAAGAAGAAGGAAACTTCTAGTCTGACCATGTACAGCTATTTCTTTGGACTTGTTTTATTCTCTTTCATCATGAAATTTCTGTTTCTTTCATGAGATCGATATGAAATTATTGCAGGAATTTTGAGTCCTGTGATTTCTGATTTCTTAATTAACATTAGAAAGAAACATGGGCACACAGATGAGCTTTAAAGGGAGCATTTCCGTGATGTACTGCATCACTTCTGTCCTGAGGCAGAGAAGCTGAAGTCAATTAACTATCTGCTCATAACCAAAACCAATATTCATGATTTGTCTTTATTGTATAATATTAGGAGTGCTGTTCAGAAAATGGCCTGTTACAACACACAGGCTAACTACTTGTTCAGAGGTACTTAATACACAATACCTGGAACGTGTAAAATAGCTCCGCACTATTATAGGTACAGTTAGCTGTCTGTTAGACACTAAGACTTGGCAAGTGTTAAGAGTAACATAAACATGTTACATGTGTTATATGTTAGAGTAAACGAACTAAATTAAACACTTGTCTATATGAGGTTTCTATGAAATCGGAGCCAATTTAGCTTGACTGTTACTTTCTGGATCTCAAGAAGCAAATGTTAACTGAATTGTTAAGAGCAGGAGTAGGATAGGATGCAGATATCTTTAGAGAGTAAGGTTGGAGGGCAGAGAGAGGAAATTCTTAGTTCATACAAATTTTGGGTCTGAGTCTGGGTTAGTATTTATCTGCACTGGTTATATGCTTTTCATGCAGTCCATCATAAGCTAAGGACTTATAGTGTCAGTGAAACTAGTATAAAGTGAGGTCACTGGTGGTTGAAAATTATCTTACCTATTATTAACTAGCTGCATAAATAGGAAATGGGCAAAGACTGGCTTGGAAAATGTAAGAAAGTAGTTGGGGACATATATGCCATTGAATGTCATTTATAAAAGAGATAAATGCCATTCCAGAAAGTTATTAAAAACATATCTCTTCTTAGATTTAGCATGTGTCTATTTCACGCTACCTTCTATTGGTGAGCACTTGTAGGGGAGGGGACACTTTTTCTGAAAGAACAGAAATTAGAGATAACTTTTCATAGATAATACAGATGATAAATTGTTTAGAAAATGTGACTTCTAAGGCAGGTATGAAAGAATTTAATTTGTTTAGTCTGGTAAAGAGAAAAAAGAAGAAGGTCTATGATAACTGGTTTCAGATGCATAAAAGGTTATTGCAAAGAGGGTGGTGATCAAGTGTTTTCATCTCCGTAATAGGCAGAATGTGAATTAGTTAGATTAATTGGCAGCAAGGACCATTTATATTAGACATTAAGAAAAACTTTCACATCAAAAGGGCAGTTCAACACCCAAGCGGGCTACTTGAAAAAGCAGCAGAATATCAACAGATAGGTTGAAACTGTTGGATGAATTCTGTCAGAGATGGTCTAGGTAATGTATTATACATTAGACAAAAGATCTGGAAAAGAAAATTATCAGTTTAATCCAGCATATTGATAAAATAATATTAGTAGTAATAAGTATTAGGCAGATAGAAGACTTAGTGCAAATTTTCAGAGAGAGTCAGTAATTAAATTCTTGGTTGTTTTATTGGATAAGCTGTCAAATTTTGTGTGACTCATAGTTAACGATTTATAAGCAACAAAACCAATTTACTATGTTCCTGCAGTAAACTATGGTCTTAATGATTAGACAACTAATTTTCAGTCCATTTGCAGATTCAATGGAAATAAGGATAGGAACTTTTATTCAGCAAATTAGACATATTGGTAATAAGTTTGGTTTTTTTTAATCCTTGGGATACTTTGAGTACTATCTACATACCCTATATTCAAAATGATTGAATTAGATCATATCCCAAATACATAGCGTACAAAATTGCAATTATCATCTGAAAGGCCTGTGGGACAACCCTGTGGTCTATAAACCAGACAGTATTATGTAATTTCTGCTACAGGATTTGTGAACCAGAGAATGCAAACATTGTAAGAGCTAATAGGCCTCAAAGGAAATTTAGACTTTATGAAGTAAATTAGATTTTCTCTAGTAAGATCACAAGTTTGACAGATAAAATAACAGTGTAGATACACTACATTTTATAAACTTTCTATTAGTCATCATATCATATTGCAGTTGAAAAAAATCAACATTAGCAAGTAGCAGTAAAACACATGTTAAATGATATTCTGATTGGTAAAAAGCAATAATCAGAAAAACAAAAAACAACTGAACAGACAGGAGTTCCATATTAGACCTGATGCTATTCAGGATTTTAATCACTGCTTTGGACAAAAACATCACCTTCTTACATATCTGTACAAACTAACTTCATTGAAAACATTTTGGGGCAGAAGATGAACTAACCTCATGCTTAGACTTTTAAGTAGGATGAAAAAATGAGAAATTTTTGGTCTGCTTCTGTATAGTAGGATACTGTAGATACTATAAATGCTGCCACAAAACAAAGGAGTGTCAAATATTATCAGAGAAGGAGCAAAATGAGCAACTGAAAGAACTTTCCAGCTGAGCAACTGGAATAATATTTTTCTTTTCAGAAATATAGTGAGTGACTTGATTTTGGTCCTTCAGAGAGACTAAAACACTAGCCATCTCTGAATTTTAGCTATAGTGGAAAACTGAAACAAATTTGCATTATTCCAGGAAAACACAAATTTTGCATAAAGTAGTAACAGGGACACAGCTGGACTCATGCGCTCTTCAGATATTCCAAGATAAAATAATTTTCAAGAAGATGCACTTCTGTTGAACACAAATTATGTCATAATAATTTACAAACTGGTTGAGAAAATGTAATCACAATAGTGAAATTTGTGTAAGTGAAGAGACATTCCCTTCTAGTTTCATGCTTTTTGGGTACATGAAAAAAGATGAAGACAATTGCCTTTTTTGCAATGGCAATTACTGAAAAACTATATAACTGAATATGTATGAAAAACTACTGTTCAAATAATTACTCATGATCAAAGGCCCAGAAGTCATGGGAGTGTAGAAGCAGTGGTTTGTTAAACAGCATGAAGTGTTTGCAGTCAATGATTAGATTGTTTCTTGTACTGATGGAGTTCTCATGATGACTGCAGACTGTGTTAAAGGACAGACAATTGCACTAAGCCAGGTCTGCCAGCCTACTGTGCAGTCAGTTTCCTGAATTTTCTACCTCAACTCTTCTTTTGTCCTGACTTCATTATTTGTTTCTGATCTTTACTCTCACCTTATAGAGCAGAGAACAGTCCTTATCTGAAGGTATGAAACCCTGGCTAAATGAGCTCTATTTGTATTTTTCACGCCATGTTACCTACTCCCATTACTGCTGAAAGTTGCCATTTTTCCAAAAAGTAAAATCTGATGTTGTGTGGCAACTGAAAACAGCTGCCAAAGTGAAGAACTTCTTCCATAATGGATTTTCTAAAGCATGTTCAATGATAGAGATCTGGTTTACCATGGGTATCTCAATGTCCCCTGTAGAGCTGCCTGTGTTGACACAGGCTCTGTATCATGTACCCAGATAAATAGAGACTGCTGCATATGCCCACAATCAATGCTGTGGCTTTGTAGAGGCTTGTGCATTTGCAGGGAAGAGTAGAAGTGAGAGTGTATCTTGTTCAGTTCTACCTAGGTGGCAGGAAATCTGTTGTGGATTTCATGCTCAATAAAAAAAAGACAGGAAACGGCACAAGATTTCTATGTATTGCAATAGTACTGCCAGCAGTCCTCTGTTTAATTAGGGCCATCCTTGTTACATGGCTCTTGTTTAAAATGTGATCTGGCTCAAGTTAAGAAAATTCTCCGTATTTACATAAAACACAATAATGTTACCAGTAAAATGTTTACAGTGTGGACGATCTGTGAGGGACTGAAACAAACAAAAATCACATTTAATTTAATATTTAGAACCCAATAGTAACTTGCTTGGAGGACTGATTTTGAAGAAAATTTGAACTTCTCCCTAAGGCTCAGGCACTGCCCAAAACTTAAATTGAAACTTTGCTGTGAGTTTCTGCAAAGTTAATTTAACTCATTCTTTCCAATGCTCCTTATTAGTGCTGCTGTACTTCCATCTCTAGTCACAATTAAATTTTTCTGTTGCTTTTGTGTTATGATGCCTGTCCCAGCTAGGAGCTTCTTGTAGTGACCCCCTATTCATAAAACTCCTTATATCACCTTGCTGCACTTAGGGCATACCTATGAGTAAGGATTAAGGCCCTAATTTTGCTCTACAATGTCAATATAATCCTTTTTATTCTCATGTATTACATCTTTGAGTTAACAATTTGCTTAAATAAGAAGGTGATAGAGGTAAAACATTTCCAACAAAAGTTTTGTGTGGCTCTAGATGTATCCACCCTCCCCTTCCTGCGGCTCTGTGTTGACACAACTAATTCTGCCCCTTCTCAAAAACATTGAGCATTTATGTTGGTCATTACAGTGCATTGGCAAATTCATGTTATGTTATTTATCTGAAATAAATTTAGTATTTTATTCCAAAGCACAATGTATTTGTACAATTACTATGTTTTTCTCACTAACTTTGTTTTCTAAATTAAAACAATGAAGGCTTGTTTAGATGCTATATTCCAAATGAGTAAATATCAATTCTAATTCCTTCCTTAACCTTTTCAGTAAGAAAGATGTGTCTTATTCTGAAAAATCACATACTGTAAGGATTATGTCCTATTGTTGTTTGGCTCAGATTTCAGCTGCACTGAGTCCCCTTTTTATGAGTATTAAGGACATGGTTCTCAAACCATTCATCTATCACACGCTAGGCAACCATTCATTGTCTTTCTCTCTTTGCCCACACATAAAGTAGCAGGTTCTGTTGAGACTTTCCCTCATAGGTCTTACATGACTTACTGGTCTCATGACATTATCTGTGATTGTTGCTTCTACTTTCAGTAAGTGCACAGGGGTTTTGTTCACACTCCTTCCTTTGCACTGAGGAAAACAAAATCCTTAAACTGAAAATCTGTATAGTTTCTAATTTATTTTCTGATAAATTGCTCATTGAATTGCACCTCTTCAGTAATGACCATAAGCCCATCCTTTGTTGCATATTTTAGAAATATGGATCACGATACTTTGATGATGACATTCTCATCTATTTATTGTTCTCTGTCATATTCCACCATATCAGACAAGAGAGTTGTAACCATACTGGATCATTAATGTGTCTTCTCTTACCTTCTATTGTTGACACCTCAAACAATAGAGGGGTTTTTTTAACAGCAGTAGTTGTATCTAACAATTGTATTTTCACTATGTATAGCAAACTGATAGCTGCTAAGTATACAGAGAAATAAGAACACCTGTCATAGTGACTTTTAGGTACAAGATTTTGTCAGATGAAATGGTAAGAGTTGTGAAGTTTAGAAATGTCCATTATCTTTGAAGGCTGCAGATTAAGGAAACTTTTTACCTAAATTGTAGAAGAAACATTGGTACTTCTATGGGTCTAAAGAAATAAAAACCATTGAATAAGTTTGGCAGGAAATTAGTAAGGTTACAAGCCTCTGTGCTAGTGTGTGTTATTTATAACTGCTGGGTATAAATACAATTACATTGTATATATATTAACATGGAATTAAAGAAAATGCTATTCAGAATGTGCTACTATTTTATGATGTATCAATATCTGTTAGTGCTACAATTAACTGGAAGAAAAATTTTCCACTGTTCTCCCTGTATTTTAGTTATGCTGAATACTTGTCATGCTTGCAGAGTTTAAGAAGTAAAAGAATAGCCATGAACTTCATATATGGTATACATATGGTTATACAGAGAGCGAGAAGAAGAGCCTGAGTGGCTGAACCGTTCCCAGTATAAATAGAGGGCTCTATGTGATGAAGGTTCAGTCTGTCATTTAATCAACTACCACACTTTCTTTAAAAATGAACATAGTAAAGTAAGCATTAAAGGAACACCATAAATTATTAAGATGCCATCAGAATAAAACCTTACATTAAATATCAAAAATTTGTGGAAGAAATTCTTCCCTGTGAGGCACTGGAACAGGTTGCACTGAGTAGTTGTGGATGCTTTAGCTTTGGAAGTGTTTAAGGCCAGGTTGGAAAGGATATTGATCAACCTGGTCCAGTGGGAGGTGGCTTTGTCCTTGGCAGGGTGGTTGGAACTAGATGATCTTTGAGGTCCTTTCCCACCCAAACCATTTTATGATTCTATTTACTGTTTAATTTATAGTGCTGCTAGTTAAAGCTGAAATAAGTAATGTTTCTTGGACAGAATCCAGAAGTTAACTGATATTAGGACATACATTTTGAGGAGGAGTGGGCTCATGGAGAGGTTTATTCACTGTGGCATTGTTCTTGCAAGAACCACTGAAAAATATAGCAATAAACTAAGAAAATTGCCAGTTGCTTTTTGTGCAAGTTACTGAATGTCAAAGGGAGGAGGATACTGAGCTTTGCATATTTTAACTGCTTCCTGTCAGTCTTGTTTCTCACAATCAGTGTGCAATGGAAGCTTGAGTCAGACCCAGATTACATCTCTCTATAATGGTTAGTAAGATGGGACCAAATACCATCTTGCTGATGTTTCCTGGAAGAGTTTGTACTCTGTTGAAAAAACTTGGGCTGCTTTTATTCACTCTGATTTCTTTTATTTAGAAATATTTTAACTACTTATTTTTGTTTCCTGTTAAGCACTGCAACACGCTTGTGTAAAGTAACTGGGGAGGCAAGGGTACAACTGCATGACTCTGGGTAATTTTAATAGAATCTCTACATACTACTGGTTTGAGTTTGAACCTGTTGCTAATAACTGAAAGTTATGCCTGCAGCTGATTGTCTAGCATTTTCTGTGGATTCACTAGACAGTAAAATCACAGAAAATACCACTATAAGGACCTTTGGAAGAGATCTACTCCATTTCCTGTCAGAATCAACAATGTCGACCATTCCTGATAGCTTTAACATGCTTAAAACTCAGTAAGTTGTACAATTATAGAAATAAAATTCCTCCAGAGCTCTTAGTGTTAATATAGTTTTTTCCAAATATTTAATTTAAATTTCCCTTACTTTGATAATTGTGTTCCTAAACTATCTGTGATGAAGATGGGGATATTTTAGTTATCAACATAACAGAATTGCCAGCTGAATATGTATCAACAATCAATGCCACCAGATGTGACTGGTATTAATATATTTGAGGAACTAATTTAATTTAATGTTTCTGAAAATAAACAGTTACCTCAGTAGCTTTGAGGTTCTACCTCAAAATCAGGTGAGATTACATCTGACGTGCAAATGCTCTCCTATGATCGTCACAAGCATTGTTGTTTTTGAGAAGAGCTCATTCTCTAGGATTATAAATCCAGGAATATTGTTCAGAATTTTTGATGCAATACTTCTTTCACTGCTGTTTGAAATAGTAATCTAATCATGTTGGGCGGAATCGTGCAAGTCTTACATAGTGCCACAGTATCTTGATTTCTTGGACATAGATATTATAGGTAGAGTACAAATTGAGGGTCTGGGTTTTTGGGATATGTTTTACGTATTGTGTCTAAGATTTCACAAATGATTTATGTAACTATGGTCAGCCTGAATGGAGCTGGGCATGCTCAGCTACTGCAGCACTGCTTATGTGTTGATCTGCATAAGGCCAGTTTCTGGGTGGGCAATTTTTGAAAGTCTAGAAGTCAAAATGGAATTACTGACATGCCAAATATAGTATAAGAACAGACTAATGTTCAAGGCTAAGTCATAGTATCATACAGAATTACAATGGTTTGAGCTGGAAGGGACCTTAAAGACCACCTAGTTCCAACCTCCCTGCTGTGGTTAGTGATGCCCTTCCCTAGACCAAGTAGCTCAGAGCCACATGCAGGCTGCTCTTGAATGCTTCCAGGAATGGGGAATCTACAGCTTCTCTTGGCAACTTGTTCCAGTGCCTTACCACCCTTATAGTAAAGGATTCCTTCCTAATATCTTATCTAAATCTACTTTCCTTCAGTTTATGACTATTCCCCTTTGCCTTTTCACGACATGCGCCTGTGAGAAGTCCCACTCCAACCTTCTTTTAAGTTATGTTTTGCTACTGGAAGGCTGTGATAAGGTGTCCCTGGAGCCTTCTGTCCTCCAGACTGAGGTGGAGGGGTCTTTTTGATCAACTTAGAGACACTCCCCTGGGCTCACCCCAATAGGACCACATATTTCTTATGTCCTGGGCCCCAGAGCTGGACACAGTACTCATGGTGGGGTCTCATGAGAGCAGAGTAAATGGGGAGAATCACCTCCCTTGACCTGTTGGTCATGCTTCTTGAGGAAACCCAGGATGCAGACGGTTATCTGTGATGCAAGCACATGTTGCTCAGTCATGCTAAGCTTTTCATCCACAAACACCTGCCAAGTCTTTTCCCCCAGGGCTAGTCTCAATCCATTCTCCACCTGGTCTGTGCTTCTGCTTGGAATTGCCCTGACCCAGGTACAGGATGTTGCTCTCAACCTTGTTGAACTTCACAAGGTTTTCACAGATTCACTTCTCAAGCCTGTCAAGGTCCCTCTGGACTGCATGCTTTCCCTTCAGTATGTTGACTGCACCACACAGCTTGATGTCATCAGTGAACTTAATGAGGATACACTTGATCCCACAGCCCATGTTGCTGACAAAGATGTTAAAAAACGCTAGTCCCAATACCAACCTTGACTAATGCCACTTATCACTGCTCTCCACTTAGGACAATGAGCCATTTTTGCAAGTCTTTGAGTGCTACCATCCAACTAATTTTTTTTTCTACACAGCAGTCCACCTATCAAACCCATGTATCTCTAGGTTAGTGAAAAAAAATCTTCTAAAATGTTTTACCTCTAACAGTGAGCATGAAAGTACAGCTAGAGGGATAAGCAGAAGAATGGAGAAATTTCATAGTATTTTTTTAAAGTACACTTCCAAAGTTCAGCACTAAGAAGCTCAGGTACTTCTTGGGCTAAAACCCTGTTTCTTGTATGGAAAGTCCTTAGTGAACAAACTGAGATGACTGTCTGACTCACTGAAGTAATTTGTAGCAAAATAGTTGATAAATTAGAGAAGAATCTAATGCATGTAAAGCTTAATCCCAAGCAGAGTACATGACTCATAAATGCTGAGTTATCTGCTCTTACATCCGATCCTGTGTGTCACAGGCAGTTTACAGTAATGTCTGTTTGCAAGGTGCTACCTGAGAGTTGCCACCTGACTTTTTTTAACAAGTGAATTTTCATCCTTATTTGGTATACGTAGGATGTGATGTTACAAACCTCATGCTGTATTGCATTTCATCTGCAATGGGAAAAAACTGTATTTGTGTCAGGCCTCTGATAAGAAGTCCAAGGTAAATGTTACAAAAGTGGAGGGGAAGAAACACAAGATTGCCACATTAAACTCAATCCCTGTCACTTTCTAACCATGAATAGAGTTTGTTTCACATACTACATCTGTACCTGTGATCCAATTCAAGTTTATTGTTACTTTAATGGGGACCATGGTTAAGACAGTAGAGCAGTTGGGAGCAAAGGGCCGACCATAGCTTCTGCCTTCCTCAGTCTGGAGGCTCAGACATTAATTTACAACTTGATTGTGACTTTCAATGTGAATATAGGCTGAATATTGCTGCAGCATTTTGTATTGAAGGACTTTAACCATTCTGACACTGTACCTTCCTACTGTATCTCCAAATTACCGTAGAAATGTAATAATTATGGCTATCAGCACAACTTTTCTCTCACACTATATCATTCATTTCAGAGCATTTAAGAAGCAATTAGTTAAATAAATGAACGGATTAAATCTTATCTTTCTCCGTCAGGCAAAGGATACAGTACTCATTTAACATGATAAACAGAGCCATATCTCTTCTTCCAAAGTTGGAATCTTATAGTTTAATTTATATTTAAGTCAGCACAAACTGCATGCAATATCAGTGGCACTCGTAAGTTGAACTGGCTGACCATAAGGAAGTGAAAGAGGTTGATCCTTCCTTTACAAGGTTGTTAATATCTCTATCCTGTTTCATCACAGAAACAAGATTCAGTCAGAGATCAGGATAGGTCATGTATTGGCTACCAATTAAGAAAATCAGTGAAGACTGTAAAGAATAATAATGCCATAACCTTTTGTTTTTCTTTCCCAGAGTGATCCATGGAAAAGAAGGTGAAAAATACATTTTCATTTGCAATGTATGTTGTGCACAGTAGTTGTTATAATTGCCAACCTATCCTCGCAGTACATATTTAACTTTTGAATGTAATTTGCATGTTTACTAGTAAGTATGGATGTAGTTTCAGGGGAACCAAGGGTTATCAAAATGCTACAGTATCACTTGATCTCTGTGTCATGATCTACATGGAACCAGAAATGAAAGTCTTATGTTTGTGGTATTAAAGACTGCAGATATCAGTAGTGCAAGCTCCCTCAGTGAAGCATTTATGAATCTTGCTGTTATATTTAAAAGAAGAAAGAAATTACACCAAATGACCATAACTGTACAAGAAACACAGTGTACAGAGCAGTATGAGTGATGTATGTTTTTGAAAACACAGGCAAGTGAGACTTCAAGAGTATTTCTGAAACAAGAGAGTATAAAAATTACATGGGAATCATGAAAATAATGGACCAGAGAGATTAATTTTTCATTCCACTGACTGAATAAGACAGGTTCCTGCAAGTAAAACATTGAATGTTACTATTTTCAGATATTTGTATCTAGAAAACAAGTATAGGTTCAAGAGTAGACCAGTGTTTGACAAGGCTTCTGCAAAGAATCCTAGAAACCAAAAGGGTTAAAAGTTCATTAAGAAATTAGTAAAACAGCTACATAATAAAAAAAAAGATCATATAACAATTTTAACAAAGCCATAGAGTAGTTTGAATAATTAAACACTATTCATCTGAAACTTCTCACACACACTTCACTTTCAGTAATAATGAAGAATTTGTAATATCTTGATTCTTCATTTACTACATTATCACAAGAAAAAGAGTCTGAGCTTTGATGTAAATATAGACTTTATTTTTATTCCAGTGTGATAAATTATATATATACTATCAGTGGCCTAAATATTTTGCACTGAACTATAGAGTTAGGTACTTTCTGTGAGTTTTTTTCAGATACTGTGATTCTCATAGCCTTGTATTTGAACATTGGTCTGACAGGACGTGTATTTCTGATGTTGCCATCAACATATCCACTTATCCAATTACATGAGTTAGTACCCATTGACAGTGGAATTGAGTGCACCCTCGGGCAAATGTGCTGATGATACCAAAGTGTGGTGGGGTCAACAAACTGGAGGGAAGAGATGCTATACACAGGGACCTTGACAGACTGGAGAGGTGGGCCAGTGCAAACCTCATGAAATTCAACAGAGCAAAGTGAAAGGTCCTGTATATGAGTCATGGTAATCCTAGACATAGCTAAAAACTGGGTGGAGATGTGATTGAGAGCTGTCCTGCAGAGAAAGACTTGTGGGTGATGATTGATGAAAACTCAATATGAGCCTGAAGTGTGTGCTTGCAACCCACAGAGCCAAAGAAATCCTGGGCCGCACCAAAAGGAGCATGGCCAGGGGGTTGAATGAGGTGATTCTCCCTCTCTAGTCTTCTTTTATGAGATCCCATCTGGAGTACGGCGTACAGTTCTGGTGTCCCCAGCATAAGAAGGACATGGAACTCTTGGAGCAAGTCCAGAGGAGAGATACAAAGTTGATGATAGAACTGGAGCACCTCCCCTACAAAGAGAGGCTGAGAAAATTGGGGCTGTTCAGCCTGGAAAATAGAAGGTTACATGGAGATCGCATAGCAACCTCCCAGTACCTACAGGGAAGCTGGAGAGGGGCTCTTCATCAGGAACTCTAGTGATAGGACAAGGAATAATGGATAAAAATTCAAAGAGGAGAAATTTAGGTTAGATATTAGGAAGAAATTTTTTACTGTGAGGGTGGTGAGTCACTGGAACAGGTTGCCCACGGAAATTGTGGATGCACCAACCCTGGCAGTGTTCAAGGCCAGGCTGGATAATGGCTTGAGCAACCTGGTCTAATGGAATGCATTCCTGCCCATGGCAGGGGGTTGGGACTAAATGATCTTTATGGTCCCTTCCAACTCCTTAACATTCTATGATTCAATGACTGTATGATTCTATTTCACATTAACAAAATGGTATACGTATATATATATATATACATATATATAGTGGCACCACTATAGGTTCTGGTGTGGAATTTGAGGCGTGGAATTTCTCCTCATTTATACTGCACTAACTCATAAATCACTGCTCCCATATAATTTACTTGAGACTTAATCATGGTTCCTTTATTTTGGCTTCCACAGGAACATATTTTCATACACTGGATATGGGTAGTCAAGGACACTACTTTTTTTTTTTTTTCTCTGAGATTAGCAAGTGAAGTAGATCAATCAGATATCTGAGATTCATCATGCTTCATTCATCCTAAAGTTCCAAGAAAGCTTCCATATAGTTAAATGTGAGATTCAAATAGCTGGGAATGTAAGTGCAGTTATAAATCATAATCTTATAGGTCCAAAGCCAATTAATTTTTTTGCAATCTATTTCTTGCTTTCAGTGCTTGGAAAAGAACTTTTCTTTGCATCTGTTACTCGAAGTTGCACTGAAATTGTTTCACTTAAGGATCTTTTTCTGAAAAATGCCGTTAGCAATCACACATTGACTAACTGCAGCACAAAGTGTTTGTTGTCTGTTGTACTTTTCTTTCTCCAAATTAATAGGAAATTAGGAGGATGAATTCTGCCCCACAGTCGAATTTACTGGACTAAATAATGATATTTGATATTTCAAAAGGAAAGTTGTCTTTATTATTTTCAAGATCACTCCTTGAAACAGTTACAACTGTTTGTGTGAATAGAGACAGTTTCAGGAGGGGCATGAATTACAAACTTATGCTCATATACATCTAAAGCTTACTTACCTCTCCTGAACTTTATAACCTGAAATGTCTTTTGCATGAAGTCTTACAAAAACTGTAACTATTTTTCTGTATCTAAAGTTTACATTAAAAATATGAGTATGTGCTCTTCTTCCTAAATCCCTTCATTCTTCAAATAAGCTTCCTCTGAATTCATTGCTTTATTCCACTGTATAAAAGTAGTTGGATTCAAACAATTACAGGGAGAATTGGAAGTATTTCATTGTTATTAGGGTGGAGATAGTATACTCAAACATACCAAATACTAAAAATACTTAGAAATGTTCAAGTGATTTTTGTTTTGTTTTGGGGCTATGCAGCATGAAACCACAGCCTGTAGAACAAGAGATCTTTTCCCTTTTTATTTTTATTGTGCAGCATGCTTTCAGGTTAATAAAACAAAGACAATGGTTTTATTGTCTAATCCCCATATTTTATTATTATTTAAATATAGCATACTATACATAGTTGCTCAGTGACTTTTGTACCCCTTTTCTTTTCTAAACCCTTCCTCCTGTTTTCCTTTTACTCAGAAGTCTGTTATGCTGAGGGTGACAGAAAACAGAGCATGTAGTTGAGGATCTGGGATACTCTAATGTCTGCAGTTTGCTCCCACTACAGTGGGTATTACAGTATACCAAACACACAGGAATCAATGATTCCTTCAAGGGGTTTTTTATTTTGGTTAATTTTCAGAAACCACTATTCATGTCACAAATACCTCCTGACTCCCTTTGGAAAAGTGATATTTCCTGATCTTGTCTTTTGAGAAGCATGGTGTTTTGAGTACTACAATAATATTTATGCATAATCCTCCCCTGACCAAGTCATCTAGGTAATTCTGACAGAAGAGAATTTAATTTGCACTCTAAATGTTCTTTAAATAGTCATTCAATACTGCATTTGCTCAAGCTCATACTGAAGGTTCAGTATGGGTGGTCTGCCAGGACTTGTCAGTTTTAATTACTGCTTACAAATTCAAACAACAGAAACCTGCTTTTATCTTGGTAGTTGTTTTGCTGTGAGCTGCAATTACATTTAGAAAGTGAAATTCTTATTTGCCTTTCTAGAAAAATGTCATTTGTGAAGAAAAAACTTGGAAATAAAATATCACAAAATATAGCATCCGCTATTAACTAAAAATATGTTGTCTCTCAATGAATTCCTAGTTTTAAAACAGCTGACTTTATTTAAGGACAGGAAATATAATCTGACCATTTTGTATTTTAATGGGAAAGCATTTTTTTTTTCCTTTTTTTTTTTAAACAGCTAATATTTAAATAACAGATTAAGATTGAAGTGCTGGTTAAACATTGACTTAAATAAGTTATAGAAGAATCCAACAACACCAGCCTTAATAGAGGTTAAACATTCTCAAAAAGACACATTAAGCAAGGTTCTCCTTTGTACCAAAATACAGTCTCCAAACAATAAAAATAAAACCAATATTTTCACAACAAGAAATATTGAAGATAAACTGCAGCATCAATATAATCTTATAGATACCACTTAAAGTATTTAAAACAAAATAATATTATACTACTTTTGTTTCTTACTAAAGACACTGCAAAGGCTTATTTATTTATTTAATGGAATACAATGTGAAGACAGTGGTACAAATTGATGTACTGTTTTCTATTTATCTGCTCTAACAAAATGAATCTCAATATGGTTACAATGGTGAGCTATCCAGAGCTCTCTAAAATTACTGAGTAAAGCAAAACATAAAACAAACTTTATGTACCTTTAATTGAACAGACTTCATATTATGCTTAACTTCGTTATACTGCAGTTGCTCAAGTTAAGCCAAGGGACTAGTAACACTTCACAAAAATGTACTGGATATTATGTATTTTGAGCCTTCAGTTACTGTGGTGGTTATGAAAGGTATGCTAAAGCTGGAAACCAGCACAGCTTTTCAGTTGGCTCTCATATATGATATACATATGAGTAATAATCTCTGAAAAATTCATGAGCATGATTTTGGATCTCCTGCCTCTCTATCCTGAGTTGGATATTGCTCCCACTGTATGCCTGTGATTCTACAAGTTAGTACCAATGGCAAATAGGTTGAATGAGAATATTAATTGAATAAGGAGTGCAGGACTGCGTTACCTTCTTAATTACCTTTCAGAGGCCAGATGTTATACTTAGGAATTACACACTAATGTTTCATTTTAACATTTGCAATCTCACTGACTGTAACAGGGCTGTCCACATCTAGGTTCCAGCCCAATGTGTGCTGCAGAATATCACACTGATTGCAATGCATTAGATCCTAGCTCCAAATTGAAATCAAAGTCAGATGAATATACACACAGATGCATTGACATCCAAGTACAGATGTGGCTCCTTTTCTCAATTTCCAAATAGGAGAAAGACCCTTTGAACAAAGTATTTCTTGAAGTTTGTTCTTGAGTGCTGATAAGTACAAAAATTTCTCCAATATAAAGACACCCAATACCATAAATCCAAGCACTGCTTGTTTGGTCTTTTGGTTAAGTGCAAGATAGTTTAGGAAAAAAATGGATTATACACTTTAAATTCTGTTTTAAAGCCTTGTCTAATACCTGTTCTCAGAGTACTTCTGAGGTTTTGACATTTTATTCTATCAACCTCTCTGTGAAGTACTAAGAAAAAGGAAAATAACAAAGAAGCAAGTGAGGAAAATATTTCAAATAAAAAAAGATATTTAACATCCTATTAAATAAATAACTTAGAGAGAAATAAAAGGAAATGAATTTAGAACATACAAGCAAACCATACTATTCATTTTGTTAGAACAGTTATACACTGCTTTGCTTATCCTATCCATTCTTCCACAAGGCTTCTCCAGAAATGTCACTATTTGTGCATATGACCCAAGTGCTTCCAGTAAATGCTTGCGTGTCTAACTGTTCATTGAATCATTAGGCTTGAAGGAGTAATTAAGGACTTTGATATGAGTTAGTATTCCATAAATAGCATTCCCCATGAATATCACGCAACAGATTGTCTTGTGTCCATCAAGGTCTGTTGCAGTGATTAAAAAAAAAAAAGTTCACACTGGCAAAAAATTCCATCCCCTTTGATCCAGCTTGCATTTTGATTATAAGATATGACAACGAACTAAATAAAGGTATTTCATGTGCTAGCAATAAGTACAAAACCTTCAAAGGCTTCCCCTGCTCTCATTTCAAACATGCAGATGTCTGTGCTATTCTCTGCTTTTACCCTTTAGAGAATTACCAAATATTCTTGACATAACAGCCTTTGGTTCAGCTGCATCAAAAAAATAGTTCATTTGTCTACGACATGACCACCATGGGAAGAAAGTGAGCTGAAGTGTTTTTCCTTCTTGTTTTCTGTCCTCTCTTTGTGGTTCCCCTCCCATTCAGAGCCACAAACATTTGCCTTCCATTATGCTTCCAATTTAAGGATGCATATGTGTTATATCCATTTTCTTCTATTCTTTCCTTCAGTTTGCAATCACTATTAAACTCCTTCTGTTAAAAGAAGAAAAAGAAAACAAACAGAAATTCAGAACAAACATAATGTTTCAAAGTTACAGCATACTGAAGGCAAATACTTTCCAAATATATTTCAAATTATTTCAGTGTTCTGTATGTGACCCTCTTTTAGGATTCTACAGTGTTTTAAAAAAAATTACCATGTTCACACTAATTAAAGCAACTCCACTTAGACTACAAAAAGTGAAACTAGCAAAAGATATAATTAGTTATTCAGTGCATAATTATAGCAGTGAAATTACATAAGTCAGTCAGAGCAGAAATTAAATTTCTCTGGGTTGGAATATGGCCACAATATTAAATCAGTTCTCAGTCATAAACTTAAAAGTATAAGGAAGCAATCTTAGAATCATTAATCATATTTCAGTTCTAACAAATATAACCCTTAAATATCTTGAATGAGATTATTGATACCATATGTTAAACAAATATGTATGGCATAGGCCTATTTCTTATTTAAAGTAAGATCTTATAAAGCACACTGATCATGAAAAAGGGCTTTTTTGGGTGGGTGCAAATCACTGTTATGCTGCTATTACAATGGATGTGAGGCCTGCTTACTTTGCTGATTTGAAGAGGGGTTTGCTTAGCCTAAAAATCAACCATATATGATCCTATATCTTATTGACTAAACAAACCGGAAAGTAATTCTTTGTTTGATACCAGGGATTAAAGTTTTCTGTTTTTAAAGAAGCAGTTGTCAGTTTCTTTGACAGAATAAGAATTACAAGCACGTGGAAGCATGTAGGGGAGACTATTTTTTTTTTCTATACCGTTAAATGCACATTTACACAGATCTGCTTTCTATATTGAAGCAAAAACACTTTGTTTTTATAAAAAGCAGTTCCTACATATAAACCAATTCAATTTTAACAAGCTAATTTTATTCCATTTGGAAGGCTTTTAAAATTGAAATATTTATAACAAAATTAGATTAAAATGAAAAATTAGTATTTTGTTGTTTCTGCATTTCAGAAAATAAGATGTAATTTCATAGCTCAGGCAGAAACATGTCAGAATCCCAGAGTATATTATACTAACTGAATACTCTATTTTTAATCTATCTAAGAACAAGAAAAAAATTAGTCTGAATAATAAAACAATTTTCATGGTACAGGTAAGTATTTCAGGGGCATTGCATCTTTTATTACAATCAAAATCCTTTGATATTCAGGTAACAAACATATAGAAAGTATTCGCATCAATAAAAAAAGGATATAAGATGATATAAAGTATCCTTTCCTATCTATTGATTTAAATTGCGGTTTTGAAACTGGTTAATATTCAGTATTTTGATACAGTAAGAATTTTGTATCTATAATGGATGTTTTACTTAGTTGCCTCTAAGACCACAGAACACATACTTAACAGAATTGCACATATTCAAACTCAGTTTGCCTTTAACTTTAGGATTTATAGTTATTTGAACAGTATTTGCTGGCGATGACACTATCAAAAGAAGACTCTCTACAAAGCAACTATTCATATTGACTATATTCACTAAGTTACATATAGATAACTTAATAGTTATTTCCAGTAATATGTCACCTCCAGCATCATATTAAGTGAAATATTAATTTTCATATTAAAAAGGAAGCTGGCCATCACTCACAGTTCTAAATCATAGTAATTTCCTCCTGTCTGACAGCTTATTTTGTTAAAGAAACAATATAGTGAGTATTCCCTTGCTCCTTCATTCCAAAGTCAGTCAAGTGGAAAAGTATTCGATAAACATAGAAGCAGTCTTACTTAACTTGTTTTCCCAGAAGCAGAATTGTACTCAAAATTTTATCTCTATTCTTAGATAGATAATAGAGAGAGAAGAGATGATGACGTGATGTGATTAAGAAGTCTTACTGGCAGGCGTCTCAGTGGTACTCAGGACTGCCTTACTTATTTCAAACAAATTTCAGCATAATCCTGCACCAGTGTCTATTGTGCACATGCTGAAGAGTGTTTTTACAATTTTTATTGGTTCTGGTATTCATCTCCATCTGCAAGCTGCCACACTGTAGTAATATGAGGCTAACTGAAAATTTTGGGAGTATAGGAAAAGTAATAACAGAAGCATTCTTGAAATTGCAAAAGTATTATGGAATCGGTTTTGATAAATCATTATGTTGTGATTTTATGATGTGAATATTGAAACATTATCTCAGCTGGAATAAAAAAAAAAGTTTTTCTAAATTTGTATCCTCCCATCAACGCTATTTCTAAGGAATTATTGAATCTTATGGCAGCAGTTTCCACTAATGGTATGTGAAAACTGCTTTGACTTCTTTTGTACATGTATAACATTGGGATGGACTCTCACCGTACCAGCCGTGGCTAACAACTCTGGTAAAAATGGCTTGTCTTGGGCTGTGGGGTGGCCCATCACAAATGACTGAACTTCACACTGTAAACTGAGATGTGAAGTGAAGATGGTGATTTGTGCTAAAACCTTCACCTATGTATAGAAGCATATGCACAACCAATGACTGCACTGAGCAACTCCATACACAGTTATATCGCTCAGTGAAGCAGGACTAAGCATTGATCATCCTGTACTTCTAGCAAGTCTAATTCTAGAAACTGAAATGTACATTTACAAGAGTTTAAGAAACATTTCTTTGTTCTGGTCTTTCCTTAATATGGTTATTTAACTCTGTCACAGAGTTTAGAAAGTCCTTTTTGAATCAGCAGTGACTAGCCACAGTGCAGATGAGGGAGGACAGTTTTTATAGTTTGTGTAAACTAAATCCACTCTCTAGAAATGTTTCCTTAAAAAAGAGGGCCAAATGACTTCAAGCCCCTTGAGTCTCAGTTAAGATTAGCATTATTTCACTATTTTCAGCAAAAGGAGGAGGCTTAGCCACATTGCTCAGGGGCAAACCCAGTCCCTATCTGTGACCTTCTTTCTATAAAGTCTGTGGATGTTCTGTACACTGAGCAACCTGAAGATTGGCTCATAACCTTTCCAGGAACTGACAAAACACCGCAGAATTGCAAACCAAAGCAGATGTAATACAGGAACAATCTGGTGTTTGTGTAATCACGTGGATGTATGAGGATACATATGAGTTTAGTCATCAGATTTACATATTGCATTGCATTCTATTAAAAATATTCAGATAGTTACTGTGTTTTCTTAGGTTGGTTTTGTTTGTTTGATTATTTGGGTGTTTCTCATGTTTGTTTTCTTTCCCCTGAAAGTTTCAGTAACCCCAAATTTACACAAATACAGTATACATAAAAGACTTCCAAATGTTACTCAAATTCTGTTCTGACTAAACATATCTGCTGATATATAAGTTCATGTCTCTCTACACTGCCTATAGTCTTATCAATTAATTAGCAAAGTCAATTTAAAGTTGAGTACTCTAGAAATCTTCTTGAGTTGCAGCTTGATGATTTGGTGTGCTTACTGCATTAGTTCAAGTTTCCATGATTTAAAGTACACTTTATCCAACCCAGTATTATGGTTAAATGTGACTGCACTGCAGTTAAACAAGGAAAACAAGACTTAAAGATTACATTTTGTAGAAACCCTCTTTACTGACCACTCCTTACAAGAAATATAAGCACAAAAAACCCCAGCAGCTGTTTTGGTATGATAGGATCTCAGAAATGAAGAGGATGCTTGTGGAGAGGAATGATCCTCATTTATCAGAGGATGAAATTTCAGCTCTAATTAGTAGCAATACACAGACAAGTGCGGTTTTCAGTAGTCAACACAGGGAATGGTGCTGACTACTACAAGTCATTTGGAAAGTAAAAAGGTACTTACAGAGCCGTAGACTTTTCCTTTTTTGTTCATGGCTAAATAGTAGTTGCTCTTAATAGACTTAACTGCCACAACTCCAATTTCTACAGATGTTATCTCCAATATGCCTAAAAAAATAAAAATAGAGCTATTTAATAATTTTTTAGAGTATTTCCTCACTATAGAAAAGACAACAAAACTGAAAAATGCTAAACTTGTAATATTCTGGACCAACTGACCAGCAAACTTTAGCAAAATTCTTCTCTAAACCATTGTAAGAATATACGTAAATATTGTTTCAATTAACATTTTGCTAACCCTGCATTGTAAACCACACAGATACTGAAACAGTTCCATTCTTCTTAGCCTAGATTTTACTAAAGTTTATCAGAAGAGACATCAGAACCAGAGCATTCAATTAAATACATATGTCAGTAGAACACTACATTTTCCCCAGTCTTCAAAACCCTTGGTAAACAACTTATTCCATGTAGGACATTTAGATAAACTAAATCTGTTGGCTGCACTAAGATGACACATTCACTTCTGGCAAGTGTGTTGACAACTTGGGATATAGTAGGACTAACCCAAATGGCCATACTATCTTTGTCTTTCAGATATCAGAAACATCTTACTCTGTTTGTAATAAATGTGATTAATTCTTTTTCTTTAAAATGAACTGTTTCTGGGACACTGGATAGTTCAAAGAACCAGTAATGTCAGATATAGCTTTTCATCTCTGTTTTCTGTCCAGGAGCATACTGATTTGGGAGTAGTAGAAGTTACTACTAGCAGCAGAGGTTCCTCTGGCATCTGGAGCTGCCTAAATACTGCCAAGCAGAGAAGATATGACCATTTATTTAAATAAAAACTCAAACCACAAAACTCAACTTCCATAGTTACTTACATGTAATATTAGCTTGAGAATTAGCACAAGGTGCTTATGTGGGAATAAGCTGAGCTGTATTTCAGGGAACTGTAATCAAGGATGACCCAGAAATGTGAGGTAAACATTCTTTTAAGTCTTATGAACTACTTAAAGGGGAGACTTAGAGGGGACCTCATCACTTCCTACAACTATCTGAAAAAAAGGAAGTTGTGGTGAGGTGGAAGTTGGTCTCTCCTGCTGTGCCTGTGTTGAGAGGACAAGAGGAAATGGCCGGAGAGTCACGTTAGATGAAAGGAAAAATTTTTCACTGTTAAGAGTTGTCAGGCATTGGAATATGTTACCCAGGGAAGTAGTGGGGTCACCGTCCCTGGAAATGTTTAAGAGGCATCTGGATCTGGCACTGGGTGATATGGTTACAGTAGAGGTGCCGGGTTTACAGTTGAACTGGATGATCTTGAGTGTCTCTTCCTACCTTGATGATTCTTTGATTTTCTGTGAACTTTTAAGGCTAACATGCCTACTGTTGCAAAGGAGCCATATATCATTTTCCATGTGTAAGACAAAGAGAATTATCTCTAATCTCATGGAAAGTTGTGAGGGCTCCTTAATTAGGTCTTAAGAGTCAGCTAATAAATACCAGTGTCATGGCATTGATAGAGGCAGGTCAGTGAGTCCGTACCTGCCAAGACCTATTAGCTTTGTATTTTTCTCAAAATGTTGCTTATTTTGGCAGCAAAGGAAGGACAAAGTTGCTTTCCAAATTTTCTGCAGGAATTGTGATACAGCACTGAGCACCTCTCCCATGGAAGATCTGCTTAAGTCTTTGTGCTCAAAATCAAACAGAGTTAAGTAGACTGCCTTAAGTTTTGTGGATGACAAACTATTAGATGGTAAGGATGTGGTCTGAACAACACCATGAATGACATGGTACTTTTTATATTTTCCTCGTCAAAAAGTGATGAAAAGAATTCCATTAATTCTTTCTTGAATTATATTGCAGTAATTTGAGCTGTGGCACCAATAAAACTAGTCTAGGTCCATTTCTAACACCACCAGTAACAAAACAAAACCCGAAACCAAATCAAAACACAGACAGAGAAGCAAAAGTGATATTGGCATTACATGTGTCATTATTTTTATGCTGAAATGGATTAAACTGAGCTAGATCTTGCGATACTATCCTTGTAACAGTAACCATATTAGAATATTTCTATTGACTATTACATTTGCAGCTGAAGGAGAGCAGTGCTTAAACAAGAAACTTATACTGAATTAATCTATTTTTAGTGTCTTGTACTTGAATGATGGACAAAATGATCTTAAATCAACAATACTTACAATACTAAAATCAACAGAAGGGACCATATAGTTAAAGAAAATTTAGTCATTTTTTCTGGTAAAGTTTTTTTGCAGTTTCACAGTTCATTATATCCCCAGTGGGGCAGCTGTAAGGAGGTCATAAGGAGAAAAATTAATACATTTACATTATTTCCACAATAACTAGTTTGATTACACCTAGTTATGATATTTAATTGTAGCTAAATATAGCAGAATTCTTCTGAACTATTATGATTTTGTTATTATCACCACAATCATACTAGATTTATTCTTGCTGTGTTCCATGTATTTGGAAGTTGAAAAATGTATAATTTTCATTTACAATTTTGCATATTTTAACCTCTGCAGTACCTTTTTTGGGGGGGGGA
>WBMV01004640.1:46396-73670 GCA_013396655.1 Campylorhamphus procurvoides
TGGATTTTTCTCTAAAAAATGAATTTAATCTTGATTTGTTACCCAAAGGGTAACATGAAACTAATTTGGTATTTTGCTATTCTCCGTACATCCCCAAGACTTAACTGGAGTTACATGCTAGTTATAAGCACAGTCACAATCTAGATTTTACCTACATCGCAAATTATTCAGTGTTATTTACAGATTTTTTCACAGGAAGAATCTCTTATTTGATAAAAACCTATTGAAGGCAATAGGAATCTTATTATTGCTTTCAGTGATCCAGACACAAATTACAAAGGTCAGAATGAGGGCATCTACTCATCTGACATGAATCTGCAAGAAGTCCTAAGAATTTCCCGTAGATTTGAAATAGACTGAATTTAAATAAAAACAAATAAAATCCATTTGATGTTAGGGTGAAAATATGCATTTGATTATTCTTGAAGCATTATTAAATTCAGCAGGACTCTATTAATAAAGGAAATGGAGGTACACAGTATGAAGCTTAAAAAGACAGTTTTTTCACCATCTAATGAAACTGACTTTGAGGGCACAAAAATATTTGTATTTCCCTCAGTATTTATGGAGTAGAGACATGGGCCCTGATTGTACTCCTATATTACTCCAATAAAAGATAAAATTTCCATGAGATTTCAAGATTAGCTGTAAAATTTCATATTCTGCACCTGTTGCAGGATTGAAGGTAAGAGCCAGTGTGAAGTCATAGATAATATGGCTAAAGGGTTGCCAGACCTCTGGGTACTCCACTAGCCCTGTTTAGGAAGAAAGGCTGTTCTTGACAGATGCTCTCACAGAAATGCAAAAAATAGGATTCTGATCGTCCAGGTAAACAGTTCCACTACCTATATTAGAAAGCTTTTTAGCATCCAATGTTTTATTGTAATTTGAGCTAATTAATTTTTTCTTAAACTGTCAACTAACATTACTTGGTTGTTGTTGTTTGCCTTTTTGGTTGTTTGTTTTTGTTTTTTGTTTTGTTTTGTTTTTTAAGGAACCTCCTATATATTCAGGAATTACTATCACACCTGCCTATCAACTGACTGACTTTTCATCTCCACACAAGGCCAGTTTTTACAGTGCTTTCATTAAAACTTTCTGCTTTTCCAGACCTTTAAACACTCCTGTTGTTTGTGCCTCCAGCATGGCCAGAGTACTCCTATTGAAATCTTACAATTGTTTATACAAGAAAGATCGTTTCATATTTCCAGCAAAGGATACATGCATACTCATGCATTTATGTTTTATAGTATAGAACAATAATGTTTCATGTTTGATTTGTGATGCACAACCCTTAGATACAGGGGAAAAATTAAAGCTGTCATTCCTCATTGTATAGCAGTGAATTTGAATACTCCTAATCATTCTTTCCCCAGCCAGTGGTGCTGCCCAGGGTTGTTGTGACCCACGGGCAGGACCTGGCAGTTGGCCTTGTTGAACCTCAGTCCACTGGCCTTGGGCCATCGATCCAGCCTCTCCAGATCTCTTTGCAGCAGAATGACACTCCTGTCCAAATTGGTGGCATTTGAGAAATGACTAAGGGTGCATCTTGACCATTAATAAAGATGTTAAATGGGAACTGTCCCAAAACTGAGCCCCGGGAAACATCATTTGTGACTGGCTACCAGTTAGATTTAATTCCATTTACTATCACTGTCTGGGTTTGGCAACAAGCCAGATTTTTACTCAGAAAAGTGTCCATTTGTCCAAGCCATGACCAGTCAGTTTCTTCAGTAGAATACTGTAAGAAATTGTGTCAGAAGTTTTACTAAAATCTCCATAAAAAACATTGAGAGTCTTTCCCTCACTATTAAGTGGGTCACCCTCTCACAGAAGGATATCACTTTGGTCAAGCAAGACTTGCTTGATTGGTTCTTTTGGTTTGAAAATTTCTTAAGTGTTTATCAACATATATTTTATAGTGACTTGTTTCTAGGTCTTTAGGGTTTTTTTTTGTTTATTTGTTTTATTTAAGACATATTTACTATTTCCTCAGTGTTCTCAGGAGCTGCTTTTCTCCTCACATTTTCAGAATAAATCTCTAGAGGCTTGTCCAACCTATTCAGTAGAAGGAGTAAATGTTATCAAATCATCTAAGTTTTTTCCCTCTCCTCTCNTCTTCTTTCTCCTTTCACCTTTCACCTTCCATTCCCACTTCTCTTCCCACTTCCTAGCCCTTTTTTTTCCTTCCTTCTACTCACACCAATGCTAGATTTCTTTGGAGCTCTTTTTTTCTTTTCTCTGAAGGATGAAACAAAAAAAGGCATTTCAACATCCTTCCTTGCATGCTTCTTTTATCTGATTTTGTACCATTGATTGGGCTCAAGTATTTCCACACCTTAAGATTTCACTTCAAGAAGAGACGTAAAACAAGTAATTTCCATAACATAATGTGACTTGTTAATTCTTGATAATTAACAGTACAAAAATTTGATTTTATTGAAGGAAAAGTTCTTGATAGTAGTTATTTTTTCTGGTTTCATGCTTCTTAGGAACTCGGAAAGGAAAATAAATGAATTACAAAAACTAAAAATGCCGTGGCCTCCATTCTGGTTTTAAAACAGATAGCACACTATTATTTTACAGCCATAACTCTGCAAACTTCAACAATTACAACTAATCCCCATTGACCACATCCACTGTAAAAATAGAGCTTTCAATACCCAAACCATTTCCAATTCATTTTAATTAGAAACATTTCAAATATCAACTTGAGATTTGCCCTGTAGCTACGCATGTGCTCTCTTTAGAGGTCCCAAAGGCTTTAAACATATTCCCAATAGAAAACAAATGTATTTAACTTAAATAAACTGTATTTTTTATAGTTCATAACAGTGATCATTATATATATGACAAGGCAAGAGAAAGCTGACTGGTTGTCTTGCTGTGCACAGAGGCACTGTAAAAAAAATAAGTAAAAAACTACACTTATAGGATTGTATATGCTGATTCCAAATGTCCTATGTTTTATAAAATTCTGGTATTAAGAAGAAAAAATATTACAAAATATCTTAGAACCTGAGTGAATTTATGTCAAGCAATTGTGAGGAAAGACAATTTCACAGAGTTCCAGATCTGTTGTCAAGGTGTTACTGCAGTGTATCCAAACATATCCAGCAACAAGAAACACTTGATTTTGGGTCCAAGTTCAGCTTTGCAGAGTGAGGCAGTGATCATTTTTCTGTAGTTGTGTCATTTGTGTAATAAATTCTTATAAATGCACTTTGAACACCTGCAGTCCTCTCAGTGTTGAGGAACAGGACCACCGTGCATCTTCCAACCCATTTCTGAAATTATCCCATATATGTGGCAATCCACAGACAACCCCTCCTTCCCTTGCCTTTTGTTCTGTTTGCAAAAATATTGCAGATGAAGAGTGAGTTCAGCTGGATGGAATGTGATGATAACAGAACTTCTGAAACCCTCCACTTTCCCAAATGGTGGCAAGAAACTGCAGGGCCCATGAAGGCAGCTGCAGCTCTTGGTGAGTAACTGGAGGAGACAAACCTCAGTGCCATTCCTCTAAACTGACTTTTTGAATTTTGCCTTGTGCACCCTCCAGGGGCCTTCCCTGTAGGGGTGCCTATGACTGGTATTGGCTTGAGTAAAACCAAGTTGGTGTTCAGGCATAACACTGAACATAGGCTCGTTCAAAAATCTGTTTTTAGTAGATGACTTGAAAAAAGTAGATGGAAGAAATTGGTTGGATGTGATCACGAAAGAGGGAGGTGCTAAGGTATATGAGGCCACTGCCTGTGTTTCCAGTCTGTTTCATCCGTTACACCTGTGCAAAGCAAGCTAAAAACATTCCCAAGGACAGGTTGTATTATATTTGCATAACATACAAATTGTATTTGTATTTATTGATAACAGAAGGAGGAGGATGGTGAGTAATAGGTGAAACAAATGTAAATAACTGAAGATATCAAACAAGGCTTGCCTTTGAAAGCTTTTCTAATGAACCAAAGTAGTTCCACTAAAAGACAATCTTACAGACCTTGTGCTTGACTTTGGAAGGCAGCTAAAGACATAAATCTCAAAATTCAATACCACAGTTCTGGGCAGAAATCTGATATAATAACCAACCTCAACCATAACATGAGCTTTGACTTAAAAATTTATTTGAAGTTAAAATCGGTTCTGTGTTTTTTATTATTATTTAATATTTTTTGAGACTGCCATCCTTCCTGCTCTAAATCAGAAGTGAATGTACTGAAGGACCACAAAACAATCTGCTAATGTGTCATATTTAGTCCAACTATAGCCAAAATGTGAATTTTCCTGTCCAATTTTCACATCTAACGCATCTGGACAATCCTGAGACACACATCCAAACTTCTGGAAGGTTGTGGGAACAGGACCTCTGAGCCTTACTGCACTAGCATAATATCAGCATAAGATGTGGAATCTCCATTGAGCATAGAGATCACATAAAAGACTAATTATTAAAGCCCATTGTCAGATCAACATAGGCTGAACACATTTTCATCAACTGTTTTTATGCCTTTAATTTCAGAACAGAGTGTAGACCACTCAAACAATGGTTCTCCATAGACCATGTAAATAGAAGGGTGGCAGCGGTAGGGTACACACAATGAGCAAAACTCTTAGTGATGTAATAGTGGGAACTGTTAGTTAGCAAACGAAGAGTTAAGTCTAGCTACAAAATTGGCAGGAATCAGTTTATCTGGTATACATTCTGACACATAGCAAAAACAATTAATTCAGGATCACAGCCTACATTTCCCCCTCTTGTCAGTGAAGAGAGGCAACTTCAAAGAACTGTCCTAAACACAACCACTCCCTCTGTTAAGTTTCCAAAGTTAAATCAGTTAAACCAAAGCAAAAGAAATGTTGGAAGTGACTTTGAGGACACATCCAATATTTTCAGATGTTTCCTCACAAACACCTTTTCTGTCACTTTCATCACTAACATGCAAGCATATAATCAGATTTAATCAAAGTGCTAGAACTATCTTGCAGGAGGGAGTATAAACATGTTTGCTTCCTTCACATGGATTTAATTCATACCGTTGAGATGGGATGGCTACACACAGAGCCAACTGTACCTAGTTCTGTTAATCAGGGCTCAAATTTCTTGAGCTCTGTGTACTGAGCCAAGATGGAAAGACATATAGCAAGCTGCATGAATGTTGACAGAAAAAATAAGGGTTTGAACATCTCAGTGTGCTTGACCCCAGCACTGCAAGATTTGGTAACTTGTAGATTAGACACAGAGAGTGTCAAAATTAATTATCTGATCTGTTTCTGGGACAGAGGAGTTATAAGTGACAACACATACTGACAAAGTAAAAATAGTGATTCATATGCTAAGAGGAAAAATGGAAACCAAAACACCCCTGTCACAACCTAGTACATATGGTTAGTTGCAGGGTTGCAATTATATGATTTGTTAGATCTCTTGGCAAAAATGACTTAAGGAATTTCAGCCCTTTCTTTCCCCTGATATTTTTTCCTGCCTCTGTGCTGAAGTTCACCAACCCTTCAAATGTAACTGTTTGTGGAGCAGCACTATAAACAAAATCATTGGAATGATCTGGTTTGGAAATAATTCTCAATAGAAAACAAATCAACCTAAACCCCTAAGGACTAAACAATCCAAGTTTCTGCAGTCATTTGTGGTAGTATATGTTTTCTAAACCTCCTATTGCTTTCTTTTTGGTCTCTTTCCAATTGGCTAAATTTTTTTTAAGAGGTGCCCAAGACTGGACCTATGTTCTAACGAAGGCCTGATGGGTACTGACTTGAGCAGAATGATTACTTCATGTGTTTATAAGGAAACTTGGATCCCAATTCAAATCCTAATCGAAACTTGGCAGCCCATGTATGTTTCCATTTAGTAGACAGGACAAGGCACTGAGGATTTCTGCCAAATCTTAAATTTCTATGTCTTCACAGAAACACACAGGAGAATGGAAAGAGCTTATAAGTGACTAGAACAGTTCAGTAAATTTTCTCAGGCCTGTGTGGGTATGGCTGTTTCCACCTGGGTGGAATCCCAAGTTGTCTTTCATATTCATGATCAGTATATCGACCTCCTGCATTTTACCATTTATAGATTCAAAGTGAATATCTTCAATTGGAAGAAGATGGATAGAGGTAAGACTGTTTCATTTAATGCCCATCCTGACAGATAACACACATAGTTGTACTGCAGAAGAAACAGCCAAAATGCATAAAGATTGCCAGAAGAAGTATCTGTCCATCACCTCAGTCTCAGAAGATGCAGGTCAGGCAGTCAGCTGCTGCTCAGTCAGGAGCTTCTAGCAGATACACTACAAATATTCACCAATGGGGCACAAATGATGATTCAATGGAGCGACTACTATTTAGGTACTGACAGGTATGAGCAGATGGAAGTAATTCTGGGCATTAAAGTGGTCAGAGTATGTACAAACAGATAAAAAAAAAGCTGCCAGGCATTGCATAGAAGCTGCAATACAGGAAACTCAGTGTGCTGCAGGTGTCTCTGCTACTTGTCTGTCAACAATCTTTATCCAAATGACAGGTTTGTTGCCTCCTACTGAGACTGCATAACACGGTGGCTGTTCTAGCTAAGGCTGATTAGCTTCAAATCAGCTGATCGGCTGATTGTACATCAAAATGGGACAACAGTTTCTTTCAACAGTTACATTTCAGTTTGTACCTCATCTCATATTATGATGGATCCCAACCTGACTCCCCTTTGTGCAAGAAAACAGGATTGGAAATATATGGTCTATCATTTGCTCATCTCAAATACTTACCTTCTTGTGGAAAGTAGGAGACAGAAAACCCCCTTCATAACTGTACGACTATGCTTGGCAATACACATTGCACTGCCTATGGCAGGTAAGATCCTCTCCTAAATCTCTATGGGCATAATGATCTAGTAATGGGGTAAAACAGAAAAATCACGATTTCTACAGGGTCCTCTTTAAAACATTATGACTATGGTTTTTCTGAAAAAAAATCAGATGTTTTAGTGTTTCGCCTGAAAATCAGAAAGTTGCCAAATGCAGTAATTCACAACATCAATTAGTTTTTGGTTCTAAGGGTTTATGTCTGTCTTTGCCTCACACAGGAATCCATGGTATTTTAAATTATGGGATCCACATGTTTATAATGAAAGATTGCTCCTGGACAGCTATAATAATCACTCTTTATCACATAATTATATTTGGTGGCAGTTACTCATCAACACTTTCAGCTATTTTATTCTGCAATGCCACAAATATTCCTAATATTGCCTGATCATAATAATGATTTTTTAAAGGAAGCATTATAATGACTGTGGGAATGGAATGAACATCTGAGAAGTGTGGATTAGGGGATCTGTATGGTATGGGTGATCATTATTAAGAAAATGGATGCAAATTATTTCACTATATCTTAAAATTCCTATCTGTTTTTTGTCCTATGTAGCTTTTTGCCTTCAGAGTTTTTTTGCTTAGTTGGCCTGGCTGTGACCAAGTAAAAGGCAGGCCTTTGACCTTAATACTTACACTTACACAGTTTAGGGCAACGTTGTATGTGATTTAAGATGACAGGTGATAGTGAGTAGTTCACAATCTGGTATGTACTTTGCAAAGAAACTACTGTCTAAATTTTTTCAGACAAAATATTTATTGACACAAGTATTCTGACAATTGTTATTGGACAGCCTGGGAGTGAAGAAAGGCAAATTAATTGCAAGTTGTTACTATATGAGAAGATATTAAGGCCAGCAGTTTAGCAGCTGAAAAGAAGTCAGTGACCTCTGATCACCACTTTATCATTTTATTAAATAATTTTTTTTGCTTTCCCTGGCATAAATAATTCCGTGTGCTTAATTCATCCTAAATTACAACCAATCAAAAAGACACCATTCAATAATTGTATTATTCTTGTTACGATGCTATGTGAGCAGCTTCTCAATTTTTAATGCTAGATTTATACTTTGTCTTACCTATTCTGTACACTTCTTTCTTCATCAAACGTATGCAGTAAAAGCCTGTAACAAGGTCTGTACTCTAGCACACATAGGTACACTATGGCCTGCTACAGTGCAAGCACCTGATACATGTCTTTCACAGTGTTTCCATCTTTAATACTTGACTGTCTCTTAACCTAGTCAGACCTAGTATCTTCAGACTTCTAGTACAAACAGTTCTTTTAAAACTTTGATGAGCACTGATAAGTGCTGTCTTCTTAAGCATTCATTCAACACCTCATCAAAAAGCAGGATGACAAAATCGTCAATCTTGCACAGAAACTTAAAAGGCTGATCTGAAGAGCACAATCACTTCACACCCTTCTGCTCTCATTATCTTCAAGTCTCTTTCTATATTGTTTCCCATCTTCTCTGCTGACATCCTCAGATAGCAGCTAACAAGCATGTTTTGCACACAGGATTATGTGATCTAATTGCACGTGCTTGCAACTCATGTCTTGCCCTTTTATACAAACTCTAGATCCCCAGCCTGGGTTGCTGAAATCTTTTTGGTTTTCTTTTTCTGTGAACTTTATAAGTCTCTTGCACAAATACTCACAAATTATGCATGGGATGCTTAAAAGACAATATGATTCAGAAGGTTATTATTATAAATTATTTCCAGTTTTTCTATGCAGCATGCTGTATTTAAACTGACATTTCTGCTCACTGGAGTTTAACAGCACAAAATCACATTCAGTCAATCTTTCTCAGTTGACAGGGAGTAAGACTCCTGCTGTGATCCCAGCAGAATATGTGCCAGGGAATGTGTAGAGGGCAGGCAAAGTATGTGCCATCTCTATGAATGTCGATGCCAGGCTCAGAGATACTTTTGCTTATGCCACTGTCTAACAAATTGAAGACCGACTATCCCGAGGCCATTTGGTGGAAACTGTCTGACAATCACACATCTTCTAGGGTGGGTATGGTGCATCCCTGAGAGCACTTGGTTCAATTTTCCTCAGACTATTACCTCTGGAGATTTTACATATATGTCAGACACAACTATTGTTTCTCTGTTCTGAGCGTCTGACATATTGTGAAGTCTGTATGGCAGCACACCAGTTTGTTGTTAGCATAGTCTGACACCAAGGCCAGGTAGACATTGCCTTGCGAGGCCTGGCATCAGTTTTAAAAAGCAAAGGAGCTAAGATTGGCTTGGCTTTGTCTATATGGTCCCTCAAGTGAGTTATATTGAAAATTTTGTAGAACTTGATCCCAGAAGGGAATAATTCATGCCAAAAAAAGCTAAGTGCGAAGTAACATCCGCTGTGTAAAACAGGAGTGCTGGATCCAAATAACATAACCTGAGCAGTTATGCTATTTGACAGTGTAGACCCATAGACAGCTATGGAGACAAGCAGCTGAAGAACAGAACTGCTGTATTTCTGCACGATGGGATTTTGCACATGTAAATAGAAACTTCTGAACAATGTCAAATCAATGGGATGCATGTTCCTTGTACAGCCTGTGCACAGACACTAAATGTAAAACCATGTACAATGTCTTATTCCTTGTGCATCAACCAACTCCACAGTTATATTCTAGGAAGCATCAGTTTTCTATACTCATGTTATAGCTCATGTATAGATAACAATAAATAAATAAATAAATAAATAAAGGGTTATAATAGTGGGGGAAAAGTAGTCATTTTTCTCAGGAAAGTAATCAGTGACGTCCTGGCATTGTCTGTGCTCATCATATTCTTTAGTAAATCACAGTCATGTCATGACAAACCCCACTGATTATATGAAGCTATTCAGGGTAGTAAATCTGAAGGACCTGGGAATATCTGCAGGAGACTATCAGAATCCAAGCTGATAAGGCAAAAAATACCAGAAAAAAATCAATGTAAGTGAATGTTGTAAAGAGTGGTGCACACAGCAATAAAAATGTTAGGTTTATGGACACAGGATGTGTTACAAAATGGCCCATGGCCCAGTTCTCTTATAACAGACATCTTGGTCTCAGATATAAAAAAAATATTCAGGAACGTACAGAAGAGGAGTAGGGAAAGTTCAGGATATGAAAAATACAGCAAGAAATTTTAAATCCATCTGCACTTGCATTCTGAACACAAATGCTACCCTAGTCTCTCATTTCATAAAAGATGGAACAGAACTGGAAAAGCTACAGCAAAGGGCAACATGCATGATCAGAAATAAAGATTAACTATTATTTGAGGAATAACTAAAACATTGTGTTTTTTGGGATTGATCAGAAAAGGTTTCAGTAGGGGGAATTTACAAAACTACAGCTAACCTTGAGAAAATTAAGAAGGAGAACCTATGCACTGAATCTTGAATGAAACTATTGGCCACAAAACAATAATTTAATGTTTATAACAAAAGATGTGGGGTTTTTGTTAATTTTTTTTTGTTTGTCGTGCTTGGGGTTTTTTGTTTGTTTGTTTGTCTTTGTTGTTGTTGCTGGTTGGTTGGTTGGTTGTTGGTTGGTTGGGTTTTTTTGCCCTTACTAGATTACAGCAATGTCAATTGAGCTGAAAAGCAATCAGAGCAATTAATTCCAAAAATGTGTTCCTAGGACAAGTAAATCCATACCATCATTAGTCTCTGAATTGCCTACTGATGCACACTAGGGAAGCAGAGTAGGCAGTTCACACTGTATGCTTGTTCTTCTCCTCTTCAGGTTTCTGCTACTGTTACTGTCAGAGACAGAAAACCAGACTGACCTTTAGTCTGAAGCAGTGCAGTTGCCCTTTAATTCTTACATATACATGCCTCCATATAGAGAAATGAAAGAAAGTAGAGAAACAGCCAGTAAAGACTTGTCAGGAGCAAAAATAATTAAATCTAATTTCATTTTATAATTGCATATTAGGTCATATTATAAAAAGAGCTATGTAGGCTTTTGACACAATCACATTACATTATCATAAATACACTAGTTTCATATAAATCTATTTTAAGTAGGATGAAAACAGGCAAGAAAACTGTATTTAGAGAATAGTTCTCAACAATTCACTGCAAAAGCAGAATGGAGTGTTGAGGAAATGCAAATACAGGATGAAGAAGAATGAGATAACCATTCTGCAGAAAAGTGTCTGGGTGGCTAGTGGTGTACAATGTGAGCTTGAGGGAACAACATGAAAAGTGAACAGCTTCCTAACATGTTTAAAAGTGTTGGAAATGCAGAAGAAAATCTTTCCATGTAATTCAGCATTTGGAAGAATTCACCTGAGCTATAGGTAAATTTCAAGGTTTGTCTAAGGAGGGAGACTACCACAGTGAGAGGCATAGAAAATACAATTTGTAATTGAAAGATAAATAAAGTTATACTGTTTATCTTAAGAAGAGGAGATTTGGGAAAAAAGGTGTAACAGTAACTTTCAAATACTTCAAAGATTCTGGGAAGAGGAGGTAATATTCCATGCAAGATGCAACAGAAATAATGGGCTCCATAGCAGAGAAGAATAAGAGAGGATCTTAAGAATAATGGGATTTTAATAAGGGTGGTAAAACTCTCTTTTTTCATTGAAGATGCTTTAGAGTGTGTATAGTCTTTAAGAGCAGGTGATAAAAGTGTACAGCTGAGCTGATGATAGATATGTTGTGGAACAAGGGAATGCACCCCATGATCTCTTGAGAATTCTTCCAATCCTATCTAGCTGTCTTTCCACACAGGAAATCAATTAACTGTATCTGAAAATGTTGGACTTACTACACTTTAGAACAGTATTCTGCACAGTATTTGTATTCCAGTAAGTGTATTTGCAAAATGCATGGTGTACAGCTGACTTTTTGCCACACAGAATCCAGTCACAACTACTGTATGGTATTTTTGACTAATGCACTGGAATTCCAGAAGAAATGCAAAGAACCAGTAAAAGGCCCAGATAGCGGAAGAAGGTAGTTCAGATATGTGATAACCCTAGGCAATAGTAGGAGTCTGATAATTTAGACTTTGCTCACAAAAAATTCAGGACCATAATTGTTTCACAGTGCATTGTCTTTATAGATTTATATTTATAGTTTGAATGTCTTGCCTTTAAATGTCAATTTTATGCCTCACATCCTAATGTTCTTCATTTGCTTATTTTGTGCTTATTGATCCTAATTGGCCTGATGAAGTGCATCACTACCCATATTCCCTTTTTGTTAGTTCCTAAAAGACTTAAAAAATCTTCTAAAAGACTCATTTCAGGCTCACAGACAGTGAGTATTCTACAAAGTAAAGCATGAAGATACCACATATGAGAATTTCATTCGTAATGTCTTTGTTCCTCTGCCAAGCCCTACTGAATTATTTTCTTTCTGTTCTTTACTCTCTGGTACCTTTTATTTATCTCAAGTCCACACTGTCATCTCTTCCTGTCTCCTTGTAGACACTAACACAAGAACTTGATAGAAAAAGAGTAAGTTGACACATATGACCGAGAATCACTTCCTTTAATCTTTGATCCTATTTATTTACTTTATGTATTTTGCAGTTTTGAAATCTGTGTATGCCAAGACCACGCTTTGGGAGCTCCTTGCTGTTTTTAAACTAACACAATAAACAACAGTTACAACACTGCTGAATCTATTGTCATGCATCTGCTCAGTCATAATTCACTTCCATAAAACTACAGAGCAATTGAACTGCCTGACCCCACTGAGTCCCACCAGTTACATTGTCAGCTGCCTATGAAAAAACAAAAGCCTTCAGAGAAAGCAGACGATAAAAATTCATTCTCTGGTAGGAAAGATGGAAGAAATTTTTGTATCAGGATAGAAATTATATTGCAAATATGTTCTTTATTATAACAATAGACTACCATCATTTGACACTATTTGTGGTTATTTTTAATTTCCAAGCCCCACATATTTCATGTGCATAGTGATCTGTAAAATCTTTAATAAGACAGAGAGGATGAAATGCCAGTTGGCAAACTACGTTCTCAGTTGTCTGGTGTCAAGGTGGAACAGTTCTGGTATAAGGTAATCTGGCAAGTTGCTTGAAGAATCTCAAAGCTTTCAGTGCCAGGGTTAAAAATGTCAGCTGAAAAGACCAAGGGCCCAATAACCTTAGATATCCCTTCTAATCGATCTTAAGTCTTTAAATATCCATCTCCAATGTCCAATGCAACAACAGTGCTATGTGGCGCATAAAAGGAGATCTGTGGTCACATTCCCAAAGATGGGCAGGATATCCCCAAAGAGGATGGTCAGTTTCCAAATGGTAATATAAGTTTATGCCAGATCCACCCTTCCTACTTAAATCCCATTTCAACAGAATATGTCAAAGAAATTAATAAGTGACCAGTCTGTCACTGGTCTGTCACATCAGTCTGTCACATTCACAGCTGTTTCACCATTATTTCTCAAAAACACCTTAAGTCTAACGCTCAGAAATTAAAAGATTTGAATGGGCAGTATGCTCTAATTTATGAAGTCTTATCTCTCCTTAGACGTGTAATATGTAGAACAGGTAGAATGACCAGTACTATCACAAAATATGCTGTAATCATTAGCTAATTCTTCAGAAATTCCTTATTTCTGTACTATTTCTAACAAAATATACATACCTCTGGAAACTACACAAAATACATTCCTGCAGATCTGTAGCCTGTGGTGGATTAAATCTACCATTTTTCTTAGCACAGAACTAACAATTTCTCACTTTTCTGATTGCTTGTCTGCTCTGTCATAAGACCTACATCTTCCTTTACATGAAAACTCTGAACTATACATTAACAAATCTGAATGAAAATTTTCAGCAGATACAAAAGGAGAAGATAACTAAAACTTCACTTATTCAAGAAACCTGGCTTAATTGCTAGTAATAAGTAGCTAAGGCAAATCATTGATAGATTTGTTATAGGATCACTCCATAATGTCTTCCCACTCTTCCCTTCTAAAAGATTTTTACCATGTACATTAAAAACAGGGTATTACCTGTTTAAGTGTTAAAAGACATTTCTCTGAATGCCATTTCCCTGAATGCCATTTCCCCTTAATTTTACATATTAGCATATACATTGCAACACCCAGAAGGAGTGTGACCCTCCTTCCAGGACCTTTAGCTATCAGAGCCAGGAAGATCAGTTTGAGAAGCCAGGAAACAGTTGATTCATAGGAATTGGTTGCTTTGCAGTAGTGACCAAGCGGAGTAATAGCAAAGCTTGAAATAGGACTCTGCTGAGTTCTATGCCAGTGTTTTATCGGGTGATACCACAATAATTAATAAAAGCAAACTTTCCTAAGTATATTAAATTATTTGAATATCAATCTTTGATTCCAAGCTTAATGATTCCAGTGTTGTGGGACATAGTGGATATTTCTAGTTGCCTTTTCAATTCAGGCAGTAATTTAGGTTGGAAAAAGCTTTGGAGGTCACCTGGTCAAAACCCCAGGGGCCAAATTAAAAATGTTGTTACGTTGTTCTATTTCTTCTTTTTGTTATCTGTGTTATCTCTGATGTGGCTGTCTTGGAAAGAGTTAAGGGACTCCTGTGACTGAGGATCATTGGAGTCTGTCTCTATCAACTATATCTTTCCAAACGGGATCTGTCATATGCAAACTGAAACCTCAGTGGAAGGCACTGTGGTGAAACTGGCATCAGATTTAGAATCTGATCCTGATTCCACTGTAAATGAATTAGAAGCATTAGGCTCAGAGAAGACCACTGACTTTCGACAAGAAGGTAGCTAGTGGGGCACTGTAGAACATATTCAGAAGACAGTGACAGCTGATTCTGATTTCTCTTCCAACATGTGGATTATGTTACACTCACCCAGGCACTAAGCTTTCATCTCAAACAGTTCTGAAGGTGAAGGCTTCTGGGGGTCTCATTCTCTAATTATGCCTGACTTAGAATTCACTTAACTTAGACTAACACAGATAGGAAGTCAAGTTCTGTTAGCTGTTCCACCTTTCACCTTACCACACATCTGGGAAATATTCAGATCAAGATCATAACCTTGCATTTTGGCATTAGCTACCTAAAAAAACATTAAGATATCAGCAGCAATTTGCCTTTGACTGGGAAAATTAGAAGCATATTTGAGATGTAAACACTGTTGTGGCACTAATATTGCTGGTAATGATTAAAGGCTGCTACTTTAACTGCAATGGAATAAACCAAAACTGACAGTCTTAGTCTATGCCCATTTTCAGTTTAAAAAAGATAAGGAAATCCCAGTGGCATATCATATCCTGAATGAGGAGGAAAGCTGGGAATATTTAGAGATGAGTATTTTCAATGAGGTCTACAAATGGAAAGCAGTATGTGTCAAGTACTGTAACAAATTTGTGATTATAAAGCAGAAGTGAGGACAATACCCATTTCTTTCTGATGTAAGAGGCCTCTCTACCACTTGAACTTATAATTGTAAACAGGCTAGACCTATGCACATCCTTAGTGTTGTTGCAGTAGAGGGCAGCATTCATTAGTAAATTTTTTAGACTATCATGACCATAATTATCACTTCATTTTAAGAAAAGATATAGGAAATCAGAAGCTAATTATATAGGAATTCAAGGTGAAGAAAACCTGGGGATTCTCTAAATATTGATGTCTAATCCAAGATTAAGGCTTGTCTGGGTATATGATTAGCCAAATACTACATTTTCTAAAAGTGGAAGTTACTATTCTCTTTGCAGTGTTAACTGTAGGAAATGAATAAACTGTAATATATAAACTCTCAGACTAGATGCTATTGATCTTTCCATACAATTAAGAAATTTAAGAATTGATGTATAATAGCAATTTATTATCTACTTTTTGCCTTTTTTCCTCCAAAGTTATATTTTTAAGCTATAATTGATAAAAATGAAATTTCCTTCCTGAAACAAGTATTTCTTACTGTATCAAATTTTCACATTAATAAGCAGGAAAACGGTAATTCTGTGAAATCATGAAGCTGTATATGCTGCTAAAGATTGTGAAATGAGATACAGCAGACATTAACAAAAGCATCTGTCTTACATGTTTATTTTCCTAAGCCTTTGATGTGTTTCAAATATCAGTAGAGCCTTTTCCTCCCCTTCCCCATTGCAATGCAAATTCAAAGAAAACATATAATAAGAAAGCTGAATTGTAGCAAAAGCTTTCTAGGAACTTTGAACTGCCACATACAGTTTAACAATTATAAGAAATTATGTAATATCTGAGCTACGTTTATTAAACATTTTTTTTTTTTGTTAATGATGTCAATTTATCTCCCACACAGAGGTGGAAAAAAAATGTATACATGTTTGGGGACATCAGGAATATGCAGGCTGCTCACTGAATATAGGATTTATTGGGAAAAAATAATTTCTATAAATCAAATGTAAAACCCCCAAGTTTATGCAGAGGAAAGCAGAAAACCCTAACCTCAAACAAGCAAAAAATTTGCTCAAAATAAAAACACCTATCTTATCTATAACCAAATTTGAATATCATTACTTCTCATGAAAATGATACATACAGTACATCTATGAGGGAACTACTAAATACAGATAACACTCTAGAAAGTGCAGAAAGAGATGCAAAAAATTGAGATAGGAGTTTGCCTGCTAGAAAGAAATTAAAATACCACAGTGTAAACTGAATACAGATCTCCTGAAATCCTTGGAATTTATTAGTGTTTGTGACTACAGCAACTTGGGTAACATCACTTACCAGAACAAATAAAACAGAACTACAAATATTTTGCAACTATTGAGGCAGTGCAGAGATTTTTTTTAAAAAAAAACTTGTTTTTTCTGCTTATTAAAACGTCTCAGTGTATGAGAGTGCAAACCTAACTCTGTGAGCATCTAGAAATTATAGAAAGGTTAGGGTTAGAAGGAACCTTAAAGATCATCGAGTTCCAATCCCCCATGGTGCTAATCCCTTTATGTAAAGTACAGTACAAGTACAAAATATGAGAAAGTTCCCTTGAAAAAGACTTGCTACATATATATATAATATATGTCAAATTCTGTAATATATAAATATTTACAAGTATGTATGTACATATTTATAAAACATATAAAATCAAACATATTAATTGCTTGTATAAGGATTTTTTGCATCACATACACTGTAATGACACTAAAGGCATTACATTCAAATTGAACAATTTAAATAAAGCAGTGCAGGCTCCTACGCTGCATAAGAGTTTGTCATCTGCCAATGTGTTAGCTCTGCAGAGTGATTTAGACCAGTGGCTTGATTGCTGTTAACTCTCAAGCTGCCATGTTTAAAACTAATTTTTAAAGATTTAAAATAATACCATAATGTAATACCATAGTGAAGAAATACTTTGTTTCTTCTCCAGAGCAAGGCTCACCCTTTCTGTTTGGCTGATGCTCAGACTCTGGGCTTAGCCATTCCTTCCGTGTATTAGATGTCTTTTTGTGGGCCATTGGTACAGTTGAACAGTGATGTTTTCATTTTTGTTCCGATCTTATTGTGTCTTCAGATAGTATTTATAAACTGGTATCTGGTTGTAAGGGCTAAGTTGCAACAAATAGTTTTACATGATCCTTTACTTAAAATACACCAGAAAAATAAATGACTTTTAAGTTCTAATAAAATGTAGCTGATAGAGGTCATATATTCAGCTATGCACCTGCAAGTACCTTCATTTATCCTGTTCACAACATTAAACTGCATATAGGAAAAGGTTTTTTTCATATGTATATTTCTGCATGTATAACAAACATAAACATACTAAACATTGTATATATATGTACCTCAATATGTCTCTGATGAAAAAGTTCAGATCCAACAATATGAATATTAGCTACTGATGTAGTTTATGAAGACTTTACTGAGCATTTCACATGTAATTTAGATATATACTCCTAAGTGCTGAAGTGCATTTAACTGGATGCAAAATCTGTGGTATATTTATTATCCAAAGCCAAATTACTGCAGAGCTATCAGATCATTCATAGTCTCAAATTGTATTGAACTTGTATAAAGTGAACTAGCTAGGAATCTATCTCTGATGTAGAAAAATATCAGTAAAAGGATTCTACGTGCAGGTGAAGTGATAGTGACCTCCTGTAAATACTTCTTGTAATCCAAGGGCACAGAGTGAATTTGCTTCCCTTAAAATTTGATATATTTCAGCACAGGCATGAGACACCATTCATTTTCCCTTCTCATATTTCTACCCACAAGACAGATGTCAATGTTCTCTAATGGATAGATCTTGTCTAAGCTATTTCCCATCTGGAAGTAGGCCAAACAAAAGCAGTAACAGATAGAATAAGAGAATCATGTATTTCAGAAAGTATTCCAAGCTTCTCACTAATTATGGGCTTTTTTTCAGCTTAGCTGTAGTTAGTCAACTTTTAGCAAACACCTACAAAAACCATAATTTGTTTTTGGTGACATCAGGTGACATGTATATTTATGTCTATATATCCCTAAGATAATAATAACTACTAATAATAATCTAGATTAATATTAATTCCTTTAATGTTTTTTGTTTGTTGGGTATTTTTAAGCATCTTTCTCCAAACCACAGAAATTGTCTGCCAGATGTCCCAACCCATGATTTTCTGTATAAGTAAACAGAAACATCATCAAGCTACATGAAAGTGAATAAATCATGAAAACTGAAATTGATGGTCTGTATTCCAGTGTGCACTTCAACATGGGGCTGAAGTGTATTCACACAGGATGCTCATGTATTTGTTGCAAATACACTACCAATGCACAGCCAAAAAAATGGATCTCCACAAGAGACACTTCATTAGCAAAGAGATCATGATGAAATATTTGGCTGGCTTGGCTGAAAAGGAATTGCTAAATGTAGTTATGAAATGTAGCGTCTGACAACGGGGGCACAAAATGGCTGGAGTTTATAGATTTTCTTCCTGTGAGCAACAAGCAGGGCTGTCAAATACAGTGGTGACAGCAGTTTTCATAGAGATGTGTCAGCTATAATTAAATATCAAGTTTGTTCTCTGACTTCTCTACATAAAATACTTTCACTTTACAGCCTGGAAGTCTTGCCAACACTGAAAAAATCTGCTTGGAAAAAAGCTTAGGTCCCTGAAAACATAATGAATAATACAAATCAGAGTTTAATGAATGTTGCAGAATTAGTAGATAATACAGTACACAGAAACATTTACAGTTCATCCTAGAATTTCCAAGGCAGCATTATTTTGTCTTGTTTATTGCAGTAATGTTCTATTTGTGTGAGAAAATGGGCATGCGAGATGCCCATTTAAGATTGGCCTACATCTAAATAGTTCCCTCTTGTACTAAATCTGGTACCACTAAAGTTAATGTGCTATTTCCTTCAATACAGTACCCCTCTATTCTTTTAGGATAGAACCTTCTTGGTATCTATGATTGAGTATTTCGTTCTTAGGTACGTCAAGAGATATTACTTTGATTAGCGGGGCATACAAGTCTAAATGCACTGTTTAAATTAAAATCACAAATTAAACAGTACACTTGTTAATGATGTTACATGTCAAAGATTTGAGTGACAAAGCACTTGACTAAACACCTTGCATCAGAGTTTCAGCAAAGAAATTAATTTCTGATTTATTCAACTTATTAATGTCAGTTAGTCATCCATTCAAAATTAAGAAGGGATGGAGATTTTGAGACAGTGGATTTTGTAAGACAAAACAAATCAATGACTAAAAATAAGGTGTCAGAAGATGAGTTCTACTACTTTTTAAAAAAAAAAGACAGTAACCAGAATCAGCCAGTTTAGTACACTGACTGCATACTCTTCTTTTGCTTAATAAATTAGTTAAAACTAAATGAAAAGCATGTTTTGACAAATTTTTATGCTTCCAACATAATGTGCTTTTTATCCTTTCAATCATTTAATGTAATTTAACTAACAAAACAATTTTAAATTGTTGGGTTTGAATTTTTTAGTTACATGCTGATCTCTTTCCAAATGTGGCTTGAAAAAAGCCATATGTAAATGATTATCTTGCAAATAACTAACTTATCATACACCATTTTCTAGCAAAACCAAAATGAAAAATTATGAATTTAAGTAACTGTTCATAAAGTCATAGAACTATGAATATACAAATCTGCAGATGCTCTGTGGTTAGCAAAAGAAGCATTAAACAGTACCAAGCAGTGAGAACCAACAAAATTACTAAAACAACAAACCAAAATGATTATTTTTAAATTAAGCATTCCTGGTGGATGCTTTAAATCATAATAGTATAAAGTAGCAGTGACAGTAAAGCTAAGTTGCTTGTTGTGCGAAGCAACTGCATTATACATTTATTTCATAAATGGATAAACCTTAGTTCCCGCTTAGCTTTTATTAAAAGTGCATTTCAACCTCCTGTATAGTACATTAAAAAAATAACTTCAACAAAATTTTTAAAGGGTCAGTTTTTCACTTATTCTGTATCATTAGTCCCCTGGTGTAAACAGTCATCTTGTCTCTTTCTGTATCTGTAGGGTTACTCCTTTTTATCTTCCTGCTTAGATATATTAACAGAGAGGTCTCAAATCCTCTTTCAGGCTTTCTTTTACTTGGTTAAATAAACAAATTTTTTCAAACTCCTTGGTAAAACTGTGTCTCTCAACTGCATAGTGATTCACAGTTTCATGTCTGCCTCAGTTTCCATTTCCATGATTTTCTTGACTAAAATAATGCATTTCATTTCAGATAAGCTCTTAACAGTGTCAGAATGGAATGAGAATTGCTCCATCTCCACAGGAACTCTCTCACACAGAACATTATGGGTTTGTATTTATGTTTTTTCATGGCTCTATGGCATCAGAAATTCTTATTCATGCTCTGATGAAGCTGCATGTTGTAATCCTTATGCAGATTAATTAATAGTTGTCTGTAATGAATATTCTTGTGGCTAGTCCATAGTAGTATGTGGAGTAAATTTATAGAGTACAGCTAAGAATTACAATGTGGTTACACATACATAAAGAGGCAGAAAAGACTGGAGATTGTTATATCCCTGTGTTTTAGAGTACCCCAGAAGATTCCCATTCTATGTTTCCAAGATTTAATGAACCATACAAATTATTGTATGCTTGGGATGGATGGCAAAACATCAAATTTCTTGCTTTGCCTTAGAGACAGCCATGCATCTTCCTGAAAAATGATCCTGCATAGCAATTTCGACATGATTTTGAACTCATCCTTGCCAGCATCTTAATCTGAACACAGTTTTATCTCAAAGGGCCCTACTGGACAAATGGCTGTCCTCAAAGATTTCAGTCTCTGACATCCGGAGGAATTGCAGAAAGCCTTGTGTATATTAAGTTCAGATGAAGCATAATTACAAGATAAGAGGAATCATTTTGTCTCTATTTTTTTCTGTCCATATCATCCCCTACTTGCATGTGCTTTCACCCTTTAAATTGAATGAAGACAGCAAGGTTGTAATTTTATTTCCATCTCCTGATAAACAAAAATAGACTGTGATTCTTTACAGTGTCCACTTGTTTGCATAGGACATGTTTTTCCCTGCAAGATGAATTTGAGCATTTTTTCAGAAAAGTACCACTTGGTGAGTAGTTCAAAGGACACAAGGCCTTAAAGGTAGTTTATAGTAAAAAAAGTGGTATTGTGAGACTGTAGTAGCTGGCCATACCTGTCCATTACATATTCTTTACTGAGTGGAAACAAAACAAGAAATGGGATGCTTTACCACTAGCTATTATCAGTGGGGAAAAAAGGATAAATTTTAAAACAAACAGTGTTGCAATTTACTTCTAATTCAGGAGAAGGAAGACTACTCTTAGTAATTCTGACACAATCTCAAAATCATGGTATAAAATTGTACTCTTCTTCAACATTTACTTAAAGTGCAAGGAAATAAATAGAAAATGGTATAAAATTTAACACAGATTTTCCAAAAAGGCATAAGGTCAGCGTAATCTGATAACTTTCTTTGATGAGTGGTTGGGTTTTTTTTTTTTTTGGAGAAGGAGTATAAATGGGATCTCTTCTATCTGCCTGGACTTCAGGATAGTTGATACATTTTCAGTACTTTCAATAGTAACTTGGACAACAAAGCAAATTAAATTTGATTGTGAGACTTTGAGAAATCTCAGACATATAAAGCACTAGTAATGTTTAGGAAGCATTTTATGGGACTGGTGAGTGGAGAGGTGGGAGGTAATTTGATCATTTCAAGAGGATACACACTTGCACATCTGAGGTACTCTAAGAAACTGTACTTGAAAGAAGTATCCTGCCAAGACAGCCACATTAGAAGTTGATTTATCTGGAACTACATTTAAACCTGATTTTAAAGATCCCATTTAAAAGTAAATATAAAAAGTAGCTCTTGAAGACAAGAGGCTCAAAAATAAAATAAAATTAAAAGTAAGCTTTATGAAATATTTTTTCCTTCTCCTCACCTCACAAAGAAGTAGCTGCTTTTTAATATCACATTATCAATGTAGGAACAAATTTCACTCATCAAAAATAATGGCTTACACAGGAGAACTGAAATTGTTGTGTTGAAACTAACTGTTGTTATCCTCCAGTTGTGAACAAAAAGTGCAGAGCAGTAATTTTGAGTAATCTAAGAAAATAAGGCATCTTCAATTTGACATTCATTAGGGACCAGATTTAAAGTTCATTGGAGTCAGTGGAAACATTTCCACGAACTTCAGTCTGGATCTTTTAATGGCACATATCTCAGTGAAGTCCATTTCCTCACAACTCAAATTCAACTCTCAATTAGATACATAATACTTTATTGCAATCTGAAAATATATGCACAACACAGTAAATGTCTGTAAGATAAAACATAGGAAAATTATGTATTAATGTATGTTGATGATCAACTATGTCTGTGCCAGATACAGTCAACAGTTGTTTTTTATCAATCTACAATGAAGGACATATTTTTCTTCAAAGAAAAAAAATTATAATCACTCCATCAACAACTCTCAGCAAACATATACAAGAGGGTATTTTCTATTTGGCCCCTAAAAGGGAAATATTTGAATACCAAAAACAGAATAGCACAATGCTTCCCACTTTCAAAGACAAACAAAAGCTTGTGTAACTCAGTAAATTAAAGAGATCAAACCCTCATGTAATTTATACTAAAACTGCCACCCTGGAATCAGTAGAGGATCCTCCTTTATACCACTATGAGGTCTTATTCTGTTTATTAATATCATTTGTGCAGTTCAGAAAGTTTTCTGAATATAATGTTGCTTGGAATTTTTGAGTGGGATGATACATAAAGGCATTGGTGGTACATAACAGCCTAATGAACAGCCTAATTTGGTTTCTGGAATTTCAGAGATTTAGTGACTTTTTAACGGGGATTCCCAGGGCTTCTGTAACTACATTGCTAGTAGTCCACAAAGAACTAATGGCTATAAAATGTTTTTCTTTATTTCTGTAACAACAAATTAAGAGGCTACTTAAAAATAAACACACACACTCACACACACGCACATGCAGAGAAAGAACTCAGCAATTTCAACATAAATAAATAAGCCTGAAGCCAAGGCATGCAAAAATCAGTCTCAGATTTGTCTGAGAGGCAACCCTGCTAGGCTGTTGCACACTGCTAGGCTATTGTAGCAACTGTTTAAAATAAAATGCCACTGTAAGAAGAAAAGTTAAGGTTTTCCTTGCTGCTAAAGAAGTAATCTCTACTAAGATCTGCTATGCACAAGACCACTCTTGGGATGCCTCTGTTCAGATTATCAGGAGCATTATTTTTTTTTCAGTGGATTATTTTGTATGAGATAAAATCTGCATGACACTCTTAACACTTGAAGATTGTGAAAGGTAGTTCAAATGTTACTTTAGAAGTGCCATTCTTCAAAAATGAATGGTTTTCACTCTAGTGAGATGTAAACTGACCTTAATCCGAGTAAAGTCAATGGAAAAACTATACCTCATTTGAAGTACAGCATTATCAGGCCCTGCAATTTCAACTGCTACTTCTTACTGTGGTGTAATATGACAAACAGATGCATAAAATTTGCTGAGGACATGATATTGACATTGTATCTGTCAGATAACTAACTTTTGCCAACTTAGGAAAGAAAATGAAACAAGTCTATTTTGTTACTCTATCACTGATAAGACATTGCATCACAGTGTCATGGAAAGACAACTTTGATTACCATTATTAAGGAAATGTTTGCCTTGGATTTAAGAAAGAGTTCTCTAATGCTTCCCCAAGCACCAAAGAAACCATCAGAACTGCACTTATTGCTTTCTCTTTTAAGGTTTATCCTGAAAATTTTCCTTCTAAGTGAAAGGCTAACATGTATGAACTGCTGAACTTTCTGCTTCCCTTGCAGCTATATACTGTCACTAAATTACCCAAGCAAACAGTGGGTCAAGGGCTCTTTCTATTGTGCTTCAGTGCTCAGTTCTCTTTGGTCAGTCTAACCCTTTGAGTTTTCACTAAAATCCAGCCTCCTCTTATGCCTTTTAATAAACTCAGCAAATGTGCCTGGGGTTCAGCTTCCTTCAGAACATGATGCAGTTGTTCTACTCAGTCTTCACTTACACTAAACATATAACTAGAGAAGCAAACCTTTTGTTCATAAAGCAGGAACAAACGCCTCATTTTGTAAGTTTAAGATCTTTCAATTATTAAATTCTAAAATCCCCAGTCTGATGAGAGTTCATGACATGTCCTGTTACTGTTCTTGTTGTCCTTGTTTCTAAAGACACAGGTGAAAGGCTTCTCTTGTAATGAAAATGTCTTTTTTAGTGCTTGTACAGCACCTCAAAACCAACCCTTGTGGTTCCAGAAGCCAAATTATTCATACAGAGAAAATTGCCCCAAACCACTAAGCAATTAGAAACCAATAAAGAACATCCTGACATCTTTTAAGTGTACTTCCAAAAATATTCAGTACTTTTTTTAAGGAGAAGTCTGAACCAGGATAATGGTACCATATAAGAGAACTTATCTCATGTCTTTAGCTTACAAAATATACATAATTTAAGTGAATCTCTCTTTCAGTTCCAAGCAGTAGAAAATCAAATTCTTTTACAGGTTGTTTACTTAGGAAGAAAGTTGCATGCACTAGGGGCTTTATTATGTATTTTAGGTGGGAGTGATGACCAGTTGAAGGGTAGGAAGCTCTACAGAGGGATCCAGACAGGCTGGATTGATGGGCTGAGGACAACTACAAGAGGTTAAATAAGGCAAACTGCTGAGTCCTGCCCTTGACTCACAACAACCTCAGGCAGTGCTACAGGCTGGGGGAAGAGATGCTGGAAAGCTGACCAGTGGAAGAGGGCTTGAGGCTGCTGGTCAACAGCAACTGAACATGATCCAGAGTGTGCCCGCATGGCCAAGAAAGCCAAAGGCATCCTGGTCTGTATCAGCCTTATTGTAGCCAGGAGGACCAGGGCAGTGACTGTCCCCTGTATTGGGCACTGGGGGTACCTTGAATTCTGTGTTAGTTTGGGGGCCCTTCACTCCAATGAAGATACTTCAGTGCTGCAGCAAGTGCAGAAAAGGAACTGGTGAAGAGTGTAGTCCTCTGAGTAGCAGCTGAGGGGAACTGGGGTGGTTTAGTCCAGAGGTGACGAAGCTCTGAGGAGACCTCATTGCTCTCTACAACTGCCTGAAAGGATGCCATCACCCAGTGGGGGTTGGTCTCTTCTGACATGTCTCAAGTGAAAGGGCTTTCCCTAGAGCACAGGAGTTAGCCATCCCCAGGAGCAAGAAATTGGACAAGGATAGCAGGAGACCAATGTGACTGAGTCAAGATCTGCTGGTCAAATTAGTGAAAGAAGCACATGCACACACAGTGGAAGCTAGACCAGGTTACCCAGGGAGAGGACAGAGGCAAAGCACAGGTACCGAGGGATGGGGTGAGGAAGGTCAAGGTGAGGCAGTAACTAAACTTGGCAAGGGACATGAAGAATAACAGGAAGGGTTTCTACAGGTATGTTGAGCAGAAAAGGAAGGTCAAAGAAGGTGTAGGCTCCCCAGGATCATAAGCACTGCTGGAAAACTTGTAACAACAGAGGAGAAGGCTGATGTACTGAACAACTTTTTTGCCTGTCTTCACTGGTAAGCTCTTCTCTCACACCTCTTGCGTGGATGGACAGCAGGATGGGGACTGGAGCAATAAAGTCCCTTCCTTCCACTGTAAGAGAAGATCAGGTTCATAAGCACCTGTGGAATATGAATGTGCATAAGCCTGTGGAACTCAATGAGATGCATTCTAGAGTCCTAAGGGAATTGGCTGGTATAGTTGCCAGGTCACTCTCCGTAACTGAAAGTCATGCCAGTAAGGGGAAGCCACAGGAGACCGAAAAGAGGAAACATTGTACCCACCTTTAAAACGGGTAGAAATGAGGATGTGGGAACTACTAACCTCAGCCTCACCTCTGTGCATGGGAAGGAGCAGATCCTCTTAGATACTGCGCTAAGGCACATGAAGAACAGGGAGGTGATTCAAGCCAGGCAGCGTGGCCTCACCAGGGGAAAGTCCTGCCTGAAAAACCTAACAGCTTTCTATGATGGGGTGAACACACCAGTGGTCAAGATGCCATATATCTGGATTTCTGTAAGGCCTTTGACACAGTTCCCCACAACATCCATTTCTCTCTAAACTGAAGAGAAATGGATTTGATGAGTGGAATTGATAAGAAAGTGCTTGGATAGTCATATCTAGAGGGTAATAGCCAATGGCTCTGAGTCTCAATGGACATCAGTGTTAAATGGCGACATCAGTGATAAATGGCAACATCAGTGATAAGCTATGGGCATGGTGAGGCACAGGTTTCCCTGAGAAGTTGTGGATGCTCCATCTCTGGAAATGATCAAGCCCAGTCCAGATGGGACTCCAAGAAACCCGGTCTAGTGAAAGGTGCCCCTGACCATAGCAGGGGGATTGAAACTAAAAGATCAGTAAGGTCCCTCCCAACCCAAACCAATCTGTGATTCTATGACAAGAGGAAATGACATTCAGTTGCCTCAAGACAAATTTAGATTAGATATTAGAATCTTGTTTCTACTGAAAGAGTGATGAGGCATTGGAGTAAGTTGCCTAGGAAGGTGATGGAGTCACTGTCTTTGAAAGTGTTCAAAAGGCAGCTGGATGTGGCACTTGGGGATATGGTTTAGGGGTGATTATGGCAGTGCTGAGGTGACAGCTGGACTAGGTGATCTTGAAAGTCTCTTCCTACCTTTATAATTCCATGATATACACTTTCAGTTCATTTTCATTTACAACTTTGGTTTTCTAATGGCTGGAAACACATGGATAACTTACTGATGTGAATAAAAATTAAATTAACTATGAATTGCAACTGACTGAATTTCTTTAATACACTTTATTAATATACTTTAGTAAATGGCTATCTACTTTTTCCACTCCCCCCCCCCCCAGCTCAAGTCACAAACGAAGATGAGC
>WBMV01004640.1:73820-99390 GCA_013396655.1 Campylorhamphus procurvoides
CCCCCCCCCCCCCCCACGACTGAAGCAGTATGCACTAGGTTGAGCTGAAAGGCAATATCTGAATGTCTGTGCATAGCATTTCCATCCAGAGTTTAGACTCAATCAATCTCTTCTTCTATTTTGTTGGTGCTTTTATCATGCTAGGCAGTAAAAATGAGACAGTGAGATGATAATGGTCACGTAATTTAAGCACTTAGAAGAGAAGAATACTTCGAAAACAGTCTTAAATTTAAAAACAAAAATTCAGACTTGAGCCAGATGATGCCCATTGGCTTGCCATTGTGAGGTTTCTGCATGGCAGCAATAGTTCTAACAGCTTCTACATTTTACATGAAATCATCATAACTAGTAGTTAAAAACTACTAGTTTAAAAAGAATTTTGGCCTTCAGGTATGAAACATCCAGTGACCTCCATGAAATTAAGAAAAACTCAACACAGCAATGCCTGCAGTTTACTTAGTAGACTCCATGACCATGGCAGGAGTGGGATAATGGTATTCCAATCCACCTCCACAAGAGAAGGGGAGGTAATCACCTGCTATCTCCAGCCACAACATCTGCCTTTGGGCCAGGCTGCAATTGAAGGTCACAGTGTGCATTAAATGCCTCTTGCATCCTAGGTCTCAAGAGAGGAGAGGATATATGAACCATGCCTTCTTTATTTTGCTTTATCACCAGGATATAACAACAGTATTTCCTCAAAACAGACAATAAGCAACATTTGTCAGAAAGCATCTCCTAACTGAGCTAATATCTGTCTGTACTGGACTGAAACCAAAAGACTTCTCAGATCCTTGAAGCATATTAATTGAAAAAGACAGGTACACATCTCAAATTCCTGGATTCAGCTAGAAGTTAACAGAGCAAGATATGTGACACCTAGTCTGGTTCTGGCCAATCTTTCTACAATGTAAGATATTTTAAAACTGGTATTTATCAACTTCAGGATGACCCTGTTGCTCTCATACTTCTGTGCCATGAATTTCTGAGGAGTGCTGACTTCAGAGCTGACAAGGATGCCAAAAGCTGACTGCTCTCTGCCCCCTGCTATGTACACAGAGCACCGCAGTGCTCTCATCTGCAGGAGTCAGCCAGAGGACTCTGCTTTTGTTGGTTCTTTGCTTTCTGCACGGCTGAGGTTTTCAACCCTCAGAGTCACCAATTCGCCTCCAGGCTGGAGTTTGTAATTAAAGTCTTGGTGCCAGGATTTAGTACATTCTATTCTACCCCTAGTCAGGATGAGGAAACTTTCAAAATAATTATCCAATTTTCAAGACAAAAGTAACAAATGAGTATCCAAAGGACTGTAAGGTTCAGTATAGGCTATTTCCTCATGCAGTTAATACAAACACCAGGCCTAAGTTTAGCAGTGATTAAGATTGAAAACGCTCCAAAGCAAAAGAGAAATAAATCTGTATTGAGGAAAACTGCTGTGGTGGGAAAGCTGCCCTCTACACATTACCACCCACAAAGCCATATGGGGATTCCATGGATAAATATGTGACTGCTAGTGAGAGCTTGGTGGGAAACCATCTCTCTAGCCCGGGAAACATTTCAATATTTCAAAACTGTTCCCATTTTGCACCATGGAGGCTGACCAAGCCACTGCTACCACTGAAATCAGGTAGGTGGGCATTTGTGTCCAAAGTAAAATCTGTTTGTGTCATAGAGCAAAATAGTGACAAGATAGGTCTTAAAATCTTGAGAGTTTGGAAAAAAATTAAATATCAGACTTTCTTTCCATTAGAGTCTGAGAAAAAAATTTGAATAGGAAACACCCATCCTGATAGCCTGGCAAATATAATATACAGGAGAATGAACAAGGCCCAGAAGAGCTACAGCACATTTCCCCTTTGTCTTTTCAAATGTAAACTCTTTAGTATGATAGCATCTGGTCATTGAATCATTTCAGACTGAATATCACTGGATAAATACAGAATGCCATAACCAAGCTGGTGTCCTATGTCCTGCTGCCTTCTTTCCTGATGGCTCTGGGACAAGAGGCACAACAAAATCTAACTGTTCTGATGTATGCTCTTCATCAAATCATGGATGCAATTCCGTTTCCAGATCAAAGAAATGGTGATGTGACATCCTTCTGTACTTCTCTACTTGTCACCAGTTCTAACTAAAATTTTTTTTCATGGATTTCCAACTACATTAGTAGATTCTCAATGAAGTATTCAATACCGCATCTTACAAAGGCCCTTGATAGGCAAACTCCACTTCATATTACTTACAATCAAAATATTATCCTGAGGACAACATTAAGACAGATATGAGAAATTAAAATGTTTGTAAGAGCTTTACAATGTTACTATCTGTGAGAGACATCTGTCGCAAATCTATGACCTTTTTTCTTTGATATGAGATAGCCCAAGGATGTCTGGGAGTAGAATAGGACACAAACTGAGAACAATACAGGCAGCAGTGATGCTAACAGGTGAATTTTCTGCATTTTAAACCTTTTAAGATGACAAAATCTGACATTTGAAAGACTGCACAGAGGAAAATGATGGCTTCACTTACCACACTATTACTTCAGCTAATATACAACACTATTTCTCATGCAGACATGTAAGCTGATTATGTTATCCTGCTCCACCATATTCAAAGCACTACAAGATTTATATTGCTGCCTATGCTTCCAGAACATTAATTAGCCTATGCTGCTAGAGCTTTGAAAATTTGAAGTAAAAATATTAAATATTACTCTGTTCAACATGTTGATTAGTATTAAATTTAATTTCATAGCTTTGATATTTCATATAATAGACATTGAAAATTCAAGATGAATAGTTTTTTTTGACTGGTGAAATGTGCCTGTTCTGTATTTCTTTGGTGCACCTCTTACCAAGAAGAAAACATCACTTTTTCTGCAGCCTCATGATTTATATAAAGATAGAACAGTCTTCTCTAAGGTTAAAAGACATTTTGTAATGCTGTGTTTGAAGCCAATGCTGCAGCATCATCTCAACTAAATGTTCCTCCTGTATATATAGGAAAGGAGCCATCAAAGCACTTTGATGAACTTGAGTGTCTGATGTATACAATGCAAATATTTTAGTAGCAGTGAAACATTGTCCAGCTGTCTCTTCTAAGCTTTCAATCCCGTTTAGCAGGAGGCTAAACGGTCCTAGGCTGCTACATAAATTTGGTGACATCTGAAAGAAGTGGTGTGCTCAGTTGGACAGACAGGTTTTGCATGGGAATATGTCATATTAAGAAAGTTATAAAGCAGCTGGAGATTTAATACAGAATCTGTGATGGATAAAATCCAGGGCTACTGGCTGTGCTACTGCCTGCCCTTAGTCACACCATCTCTATTCAACCAACACATGCAACATATTAACAATGCAATAATTAGTACACATTCCTGTTTGCTACTTAAAACTTCACTCCCAGATGCTGCTTTGGTCTGATCTCAATTTTATTACCTTTGATGATTCCCTGCACTTCATAATACTAGGCTCCATTGCTGTTCATTAGAGTTAACAGTGGCAGACAGGTTTCTAACAGAAATGCCCTTGCTTTTGTTTTATATGACTAACTTCTGTAAAGTACTGTAATTCCTTTCTCCAAATTCCCTGCAATATATGTTCATTCATGTGTGCCTCTAGGCAAAACAACTGCAGTCAGGAGAAGAAAACCAGTCAGATAGATAACAAAAAAAAGACCTTAGGTAAAAAAAAAACCAAACCCTAAACCAAAATCAAACTGAAATGGAAAAAACCCCCAAATATACTAACAAAACCCAAAAAAACAAAACAAAAAAAACCTCCCAAAAAATCCAAACCACACCCCTCCCCCCCAAATCTCACAAACAACCCCCCCAAAAAATACCCCAAACAACAACCAAAACCCAACCAACACAGGGGAAAAACCAAAGCAAACAAGCTATTTTGCAAAAAACCACCATGGATAAGATAATACCTTACACACATCCCTACTGTTTTCAATTCTTTTAGTTTCTCTACACCTATAACACTACAAGACACCTACTGGGCAGTCAGACCTCTTCACCTTAAATAAATAGTTCTGCTAAGGAAATGCGCATGATCTGTCTGTCAGCGATGACATTTTTGTTTATAACTAAAGAACACAGAACTTGACTGGTTTTGTTGTTGCTTCTTTTTTGTTTGTTTGTTTTTAATTACAATTTTTCTTGGCCTTGTATTACCTCTCCAGTCTATTTCTAATTTTGATGTAATGTATGTGACCAGTGTGAAATTATTCGACCTGTTTTTCTGGACAACAGCAATAATTGCTTGCATAAGTGCACATTTGGACAAAATACTGTCACTGAATACCCAAAGGGATCAAAGATTTTAAAGTTCTTTCAATTTAAAATAAATATGAAGGGAAAGATTTCATACAAATGCAAACTCTCAAGGTTTGTCTTGGATTGATCAAAATTAGTATTTTAAAACATATTTATCTGACTTTTTGCTTATTGGTACAGCAAAATATGCTACATAAAACAGAAAAAATTCCCTAATTACCTACTTTGCAACAACTGGAAATATTCACAGTAAAGCCAGAAACTGTGAAGCTTAGCAGACGTTGATTTTAATGGACATCCTGGGATTGAGTTGTTGCAAGTGTTTATACAAGTCATTCAAAAAGGAACAGGGCTGGTATTTTTGTCAGCATGGAAATCTCTTTAACGCTTTTATTAGTGAAACCCAAACTAGAAAACAAATGCTCAGAAGAAAGAGCAGCATACATCTAGACTGACAGCACAAACCCTTACATGTGCCAAACTTGATTTTCAGACAACTCTATTTCAATCTGGTTTAAGTACATTGCATTTTCAAATTTCGGCTAACTTTCTTTTGGCTAGAAAAGTGTCTAATTTCACCTTCAATCTTCCATTATATTTCTAGATAAAATTTCATTCTGTCTCTCTCTTTTTCTGATATGCATTTTTACAAGAGTGTCATGTCTCATTGCATAATGAACATGAATTTAAGAATGGTGCAGTGGCTTAACTTTTGCTATCTATAGGGAGAAATTTTCAACAAGGACATTTCGCATTGTGTTCTGTTTCTGGATATGTCTTATGCTTCTCTACATACTGATGGAACGGAACAAACAAGCAAAAGCAACAAGCTACTCAAATTCCTCACATCAGACAATTACTGATTAACTGTTAGTGTCCATGAAGGGTGTCAAATCAAACAAGGGACGAACGGGGCTCGTTTGCCACACTCTTAAACTTACTTATGAAACATATAACTGGTCATCTTGATAATGGAAAAATAAACAACAAACAACTCATAAAAGTAGGGGTGTGCAGATTTTGTCCAACTGGAAGTGCCTGAGGAACTCACAGGGAAACCAAAGCTGATTCTACATTTGGCCAAAGTCCTACATTCAAGTGATATTCAGACTCAAGAAAATAATCTAAATGACTACAGTGGACTTTTGATATAAAAAAATGATATCCTTAAAATTGTACATGTATTCCATTTACAAAAAATGGAAAAGCCTCCACTCATTTTGAAAAGCCAAATCTCATTTGATGGAAGATACTCTATAGACTAGCTTCTACCACTGAACATTTAACTCTCCTTTTTGACTTGCACCATAAGTTAAAAGACCTTTTCCCCAGTATGTGGTTTCCTTGGGACCAGCAACACATAACCTGTCTAAAAGGGATGTTGGCTAAAGCCATGAGGCTCTTATGGGGAGTAAAAGCTCCACCGTAGACTATTCTATTTTATAGCAAGCTATTTCCAAGTTGTCTTTGTAAAAACTACTATTCATAGCAGTTAATTGCTATTTACAGGCATTATTATATCAACAGCTTAGTCTGTTTTAATTAAGTAGAATTCAATTCTCCTTCCACCCACTCTCCCAAAGAACAATATTAATATAAACCCAACTTAACAACACTGCCAAAATTTAATAATTTCATTAACTGGACTACCTAACACTTTTATTAGACAACATACTAAATTATATAAACATAATTTTTGGCACATGTGTATTTTAATTCAAACCCAGAGTTGGACAGCACAATGCAACAACTGGCAAATCACAATCTTATCTTGGCTTTTGCAGTAATAATGTCCAAACAAAAGTAGACATTTACTGGCAACAGCAAACAGCAGAACTCATGTCTTTTTCTTTTCACAATTCACAGTATCATGTTGGCATTTGTTATACATTTCTAAGCACATTTTGACTGCTAAAAATGTCCCACATCATATCTCATTGTAATGGCTGTTTTACATTATACTTTTGTATCTAATCCACTTTAAAAAATGATGATCCAATTATTTTTGGTACAAAATAATTCCTTCAAAATTCTGGTAATTAAATCTAGCAACCTGGAGAATTCCTTGAATGCCCTAGAAATTATTTTTGTTTTCCATTATCTCATGTAGGCAAATTCAAGACAGCTCCTAAGCAAGCAGTGTCCAAGTTGCTTCAAGCACGTGAGCCATATCAAACAGATTTAAAAGATTATTGTGCTGCTGCTCTGAAGAAGCAGGAATGAGGTGAGACAGAAGTGAATTGCCACACTTTGAGCTCACTGGCTGACCTTCCAACCCTTCCTCAACTTGTTCCTGCACACTCCAAAGCATAAAGCTGCCTCTTTTCTTCAAAAAGAGTAGAGCAAATGGTGCTGGAATGTAAGAAAATATTATAAAAAGTGATAAAGGGAAGCAGCTACTTGCCCTTTCATTTCTTCATTTTGTATAGGAGGTAACTGATTTCACTGGAGTTTGTTCTGAAATAATTTTAATATGAAACACGAAACATGATTGTTCTGAGGACTATATTTGTTTGAAAACTTCATGCTTTCTGTTTTTCACCTACCACCTACATGGATTCTATTCAAAGGAAAGCAATTATTTATCAGCATGCTTACACTGCAGTCTTGACAACACTTCTGTTTAATCAGTATTACTATTTTCCCAATGAAAGTGTTTGGCTTAATATAGAAGAGAGAAAAAATTCTTACACTTGCAAAATATCCTCACAGAATGTCAAAAGTTCTTGACTAGTACAATATATACAGGTGCTCTACTAAATTTACTTCAAACTTTTATTAAAAAAGAAAGATAAGATACATAAATAAAAAGAAAGGTTTCAGAAAGCAATGGTTTATCTCTAAAATGTTTGTAGGATAGGTAGGAATCTTTTTGCTTGCATATATGAAAGAAATATCACAGAGGATGTGCAGCCAACCTACAAATTTATTTGAACAGATAAATGACTCATGCAAAATGTACAAGCACATATGAAGGCTTGGAAATGCAAGTCCAGGGGCTGGGCAAGTGTAGCTCTCATGCTTTGCTAATGATAGCTTCTCCCAGATTGTTTATGTAGTGTGCTGAGGGTGTCAACTGATGTGGAGAGTACTGGAAACTTTCAGGCGTAATTAACCTCTGCAGCCTCTTAATGTAGTTTCACCTATAATCCACAGGTCCATATCAGAGAAGAGCAAAGAGTTTGTTCAGGCACAATTGAAACATTTCACAGAGAAGTCACTGATTAAAGCCAGATGTACAGACAGTAAAAGAAAAGGAAAACAGAAGAAAAAAAAGTCATGTGGTGTCCATTATCTCCATATATCAGCTGCAACAGTCCACACTTTTTCTATGACATCTTGATGTATCAGGGGAGGACTAAGATTAGCTTTGATTGATATATCCATCTTAGAATAACAGGAACAGGTGAAATCATACCTAAGGGCTTCAGGAAATACTATATTGAAATGATTTGTCACTATATGAAAAAACCCACAATTGTCAACACACTCTTTTCTCCTCTCATCAACATAGAAGCAAGAGACCTGTGTTATGTCAAATGCAAACACAGAGCCACAGAGAATGACCTATGGGCAGGTTTTTGCAAGAAAATAAACAGTTCTGCCCATAGTGTTATGCCATTATGGGTATGGGCTGTAATTCTCAAGTATTTCTAGTTCAAAAACTCTTTGAGACAGAAGCTGTCTAAGCACAGGCTGAAACTGTCTATTCCTTCAGTTGTATAGGCATCAGTGCCTTGAGATTCAAACAATAACTGAGATATTTTATAAACTGTCAAACTTCTTGTCTGGATCAAGAACTTGGACACAGGCCTGTGCAAAAACACAACATAGTCATTCTCTGCCTTTAGCATCATGTCAGTGAAGAACTTGATTATTTTGGCAAAGAATACTACAACTATCTTCTGAGGATTTATTGCTCATTCTCCAGTTCTTTCCTTTTTTCAAATAAGTAAGCTATAGATGGAACTTTTATGACCAAACATTATTTCATTTGAAAATATCAAATTAACTACATTTCCCCATAGAAGTAATGGATTTCAACCTAATTTTAAATTCAATTTCCTAAATATTATGATAAAATAATTTTTTATATTTCTAAAAGAAACAGATAAACATCTTGTTAAACTTACAATAGTAAAAAAAAAAAATTCAGTTTGGACAGTTTTCATAACATATTTCTAACTAATTTCCAGAAAATATCATGCTTCATCTAGACTAACATTATTTTAGACTTTGATTTGTAAGCTAGTCTTTCTCAATCGTTTATATTAATTTTAATTGTAAAATGCTTTGGCACTTCAACATATTTAAGAAGGTAGGGAAAATAAGCTCCTTCCTCAAAGCATCCATAAACCAAAATTCTCCTTTCAAATTTATATGCAAATCAATGAGAATAAAACATAACATAACAAATGTCTTAAATTCACCTTTGTCTACATCAGCTATATTTGGACTATCACTCTTGGCAGAGTACTTCAACCTTTTCAACACTTTGTCCTGTCAAATACACTGTAAACCAGGCCCATTTCTACAGTCCATACTTATTTTATTAATTGGGCAGAAAGCAGCCATTGCCAAGTGGCAGAAGTGATGTCTGTTTTGGAGGATTACTAGTTTTGGCAATCTTGATATTCTTTTAGGTCTGAGACATTGTGTACAGTTCTAGTTTAAGACCTGGCACCCAGAAGCAGTTCTTGAAACACAAGAGAATAAAAGCATTATCTTACAAGAAAAGAGCTAGAGTCTAGATAGATCCAATCAGAAGACCAACAAGAAATGCTTCAGGAAAGCTATTAAACCATGGTCTGGAAAGCAAGACAGCTGTGTTTCCAGGGTGACACATGGGAATTTCTATGCTTGACCATGCTTAGCTTATTAGCCTGTGTGAATGTAGCTACATTTCCTTATGTTCAGAACCAACAGGAATACAGTGCTCTGTATCTTATCACACTGTTCTCTGTTTAACAACGAACTTAGCATATTAAATTTAACAGAGGAAAAAAAGGAGAGAACATAACTGCCCCCTATATGTACATTGTAGTTGTACACTGCAAAGAATAAAAGCTTTGGCTCAGTTAAAGACACTCCTTGGGCAAAAGAACTGAAAGAGCACTGCTGACGATCACAAAATCATAGAATCCTTAAGGTTGCAACAGATCTCAAGATCAGCGAGTCCAAGCTTTGACCAAGCATTCTGCCAATGAAACCCTGGCACTAACCACCATATCCAGCTGTTTCTTGAACACTTCCAGGGATGGTGACTACAACACCCCTTTGCAAAGCCTATTGTAATGTTTAACCAACATTTCAGTGAAGAAATTCTTCCTGATGTCCAACCTGAACCTCGCCTGGGATAGCTTGAGGCCATTTCCTCCTGTCCTGTGGACAGTATTTTGGTTGAAAGTAAGAATTATTTGTAGCCCTTCGAGGAGTGAGATTGTGGAACAGCCTATAGCTAAGGAGTATGGTGAGCAAACCTATCTGGTGTTAACTGAATTTGTTAAACTTCTGAACAAATATATAAAATGAACACTGGTGATAACAGAGTCTATATTAGAGTTCCAAGGAGGTTTTCTTTGGTTCCACTTTCCTGTGACTTGACACATTTTTAACAAACACACACATCAACCGTGGCAAATGCCTATGACAAGGTTGTGCCTGCAAGAGAGCTCCCCAGTCATTGTAAATCACACAGAAATGCCACTTCCTTCCTGATCCTGGGACACAGGGCCTACCTGGCGTCTTTGAAGTGAACCACCAAAAGTCGATTGTTACAGGAAGAATAGATAAAGATTGGTTATTTTCCATGCAGTAATTTCACTGGCTACCTATTATATAGCTTTACAAAACCTCTCCTCTAAGCCAAGAGCCACAAACCACTTCCCACCTATCTACAGCTCCCAAATTGCCACAGACAGATGTCTGCAGGCAGGAGAGGCCATCTGGGAGTACCGAAGTTGTCTATGACAATGTGTTCTAGAAGTGTGGTAAAGATGTCATTGACAGCATGTTCCACAGAAATTGCCTGCTGAAGGTATCCAGTAGGAATTGTTCCAATATGGCTTTGCCTTTGCAATTTATGCAGATAATGAGAAGACAGAGTTTCTACAGTAGTTGGAGGGCACAAAAAGGTGAGGAGCTTATTGTGGGAATTCAGAGTGCTCCTGCCTCCCCACTGCATCTTGCAGCACAAAGAATTATTTTTTAATTTCCTTTTCCTTTTTATCCCACAACTGACCTTTCCCTTTGGCTATTTCAGTCTTTTTTAAAGCTGACATCTGCAACTTTTTCCAGGATTGGCACAACTCATAAAATCAACTGGTATTTACTCCTGGACTAGGTTCTAAGGTGGTATTACTACTTTAATGAGGTTTTTAGATAATACTCTTCATAGAAATTGAAATCACAGTGCAAATAAATTGACTCCTTTACATTGATAATTTCAGAGAAATACTAGGAATGCATAACTGAGATCCTGATATTATGTACAGGGCCAAAACTCCATCCTCTCTGTTCAAAGTCTACATGACTTTGGTAATTTTATTTCAAATGCCACTCCTTTTAACATTTTCTTTACTTTTTTTTCCTTCTAAAACATCCCACATCCCTTTTATGAATCATACCTAAAGGAAAAAAAATTCATACCAGACACTCTTTGTGTGATTTCCCCAGATGGAGCTTAGCAGCTCTCCAAACACTCCAGTGTACACTTGCTTTAGGTAATATCACCCAGAAGGGCCAGAATCTTGTATTTAAGCCAATAAAGTTAAAATACGTGATTTTTCCTGAGGGCTGTTTTGAAATGCTAACACGAGGTGGTGAGATTTAGTAACCTCCAGCTGAGGATTCAGAACAAGTTGCTGCAGGGCTTCTCTTCTACTCACTTCTGGTATTGATTCCCTGATTGCAGTAGTCTCTCTTCACACCTGTTTCCCCTGTCTTTCTGTAAGCAATTTTTAGTTTCTGAGTATTTTTCTTCTAGTGAGTATCTCCTAAACATTAACTCACCCATACAAACTAAACAGTATAAAAGGAAGTAAAACTATGAATTTAGAATCCATATGCAAAATCTGCTTGTTTTCAGGCTGTGTGCTTTCAAAAGGACAGACTCTCTATGGATGGAATCCATAGTGAATACATGAATAACATTTTAAACATCTGTCTTTCCTGATAAAATAAACTTGGTTCCCAAACTTTTCCAAAGGGTACCTTCTGGGTTTCGCACAACTCTTAATTTTGCTCATGAAGAACTTTCTTTACCCCACTGGCTGATGGGTGTTTTTAGCAAATGAGAACACTTTCCAAAATCTCTGTCTTTAGACAGAATTGTCTATTTTCTCAATCACTTGAGTGGACTTTTCTTCTACTTCCTGTGTCTCTAAATAGTGTTAAATTTGTCATCTTGTCTGTCTAGTATATACAACTATGTTGAAGACATACTCTGCAAAATGAATAGTATTACCCTTTGTCCTTCAATTCCCATTTCTATTAAGAACAAGAATATCATTCTTTGTATTCAGAACACAAAATAAAGAACAGAGTAGAATCATCAGTCTAGGGATTCATGGTGGAATAAGCTTGAATAAAGATATAAGAGAAAATTCTGGTCTTTAAACTCTCTGCCTCAGTCCCAGTCTCTGAAAAGGAAAATAACACTGTTGTATTTTAAGCTTTGATTAGTGAAGGTCTGTAGAGATGAAAAAGTCTAGCACTGAACAGCAAACCTGCGAGCTATAGCAGATTGCTAGTTTCTGTAACACATAAGAGTTCAAGCACTTTTTACTTTTGGTTTTGCTGCAAATCAGTAAGATTTCAGCCACTACTTACCAAACGTAATCATGGAGTTATTTTTCCGAATATCACTACAGTAAAACAGTCTGTTGACCTAATATAGGTCTCTGTAATTCTGTCTTTTTCTAAAGAATTCCTACCCGGTTGAAAAGTTCACCTTACCATATCAGTTATTTTTGTTTAGAATATATTAAATTTTTGTTCCTAATGGAAGCCAGTTAGAAAAATGAGGGTGAGGGGTTAAACATACATCTGGTCTCCCTATTTAACATAGAGGTTTATCTTTTGCATGTTGCTGATGATAATTTAGAAGGGTGAGGGGATACAAAGGAAAAGCACACTTGTATATTTTTCTGTTATGAAAATGGCAGCCTCCATTTTTCATTTGATATATGAAATAGCTCTGCCATAAAAGCCTGTGCTTGTCAGCTTTGTGTTTAATTGTTGGAGCCAAGAAAAGGACATGAAGAAACAAGACAGATTTTACTTGGGCTGGTAGGACAAAGTAGACTATGGCAAGCATGGCTCTCATTATACTTAAGTGAATTAGCCTGTTTCCTTTAAAAAAGGAGGGGGGGCAAAAAAGGAGAGATTAACAAGCCACCAAGGGTCTGCTGTAAGATTTTGACACTTTTAGTGGCTTGTGACAAATGACTTGTGAGTAACAACTCTCCCTCAAAATCAGAAAACAAATCCACCATTTGGATAAGGAATGCAAAAAAACCCCCCCAAACCAACCAGACAAACACACACACACACACACACACACACAAAACCCCAACAAAAATTCAAAAAACACAAAATCCCCCCCAAAAAAAGCAACAACAAAAAACTCTGCTACAAGGTCATGCTGACTAGGACTCGTTACCAGTGGAACAAGAGAACAGACAAGTTTTTTAATCAACTAAATTCTGCAACTGTTATTAAATATCTAGAAGTCTCAAACATTTCTCATCCTTTCCTAGGTAAAGCTTATGCTATGGTCATTCTGGAGGCAGTAGTGTGTCCAACTACTGCAATTATGACATAGATTTCTACTTACGCTCCAGAGATGTTCCAGCCCTGGGGTCAACTTTATAGCTCTTCTCTGCATTTATTACAACAGGTAAATATCTTTCTTGTGTTGAGGGCAGAATGTAAGTGTGCTCTTCAGTTAGGGCCCCCCCAGATTCTTTGGAAACTTCGTCTTATGTGCTGTGTTAATTGCCTTGTCAGGCAATCTGCTCTTGCGTTATCAGCGCATCTGTAAAGGGAGTTTTGCACAAAGAACTTCTATAGCTTGGCACACAAAACACATGTATAAATCAAGACCTTATTTATTTGTTTGTTTACATTTATAGCTGGTTATTTGAAAAGCAGAAGGATTCTGAAACCACCATGTAAAAATATTTAGTAGAAAACCCAAGAATATAAGTACTAGAAAATACCAGACTACAGTTTACTCAAACACCAAAACTGTGTTCCCATCTCCATTGCAGACTTAATGAGAAGTATTTGGTAACCTCAGCTACAACTTCTTGCATGAAGCATAAGGCAATGGAAAGTATTAGATGTTTTTGTTTACTGGTTTTTCTGTTGATCATCAGATACTTCTTGAGTCTGCACTGGTGTGTGAGCACAGGTATGTACACCTCCCATCTGTGACTCCCTTTTAAAGGATTTTAAACTGTGACTAAGGTTTGGAGGTCCCTGGATAGGAGAGCTGACTAATATATTCTCCATCTGCATAGTGCAATTTTTTGTAGAATTATTAAATTTAATAGTTCAGACAGCACTAAAGTATGTCCTGAATATAAGCACAGTGGTTGTCTTTTGCAAAAAATTTCATTTTGGACAAGGGAGTTACTAAAATTCAGTCTGTATTTAAAACCTGTATCAGTCTTTTCCATGTCCTGAGTACAGCTGGAAACAAAAAGATTGTGTCTTGCTGACCTTTATCACCTACTCTGTACATTTATAAAATCAGCAAAACCAAAAAAGGGAAGAGTTCTACAGAAAAAAAAATATAGATATTTTACAATAGTGTTTGTCTCTAAATCCTCATCTTTGCAAAATGTTTCCTGTTTCATAAGCAGAATCAGCTGTAAGCAGAGTCCACAAATGTATGTGTGGCAGAAATGAAGGAATAAAGCAAGCATGGTGAATTTTGAGCAAATCTGGATAAAGTTTTGAGGAATTATTTGGTGTGTGGTCTGAGGCAAGAAGCCACAGAGAGGCTGAAGTTAATCTTATGTACTCCCCAGCTGCAGATATGTCTTTTTGAGAGCTGACTGCAGCAGGAGAAACTGAAGAAATGACCAAGAGACCAGATTAATACCACATGAGCCAAGTGTCAGCCTCATTATAAGTGTTTTCACCAAAGTTGAAAAGACTTTAACTTGGATGGTTGTCATTTCAAAGCAAAGCTGTGACATGTAAAAGTAATTGTAATAAATTAAACTGAAAGAATAATGTCTGTGACACTAAAGGGGAAGTACCAATAATTTAAAGAAATGGTAGAAAATAAATAAACCCCAAACAATTCCTTCAGGTTAACTCCAATGCACCGACAGCGTTTCAAGGAAATTAAGGCACTCCCAAAAATATATAATAGATTAATGCAATAAATATTAGGTGGCTATCATGCTCAGATTTCTTTGACTGATGGGTCTGACAGTAAAGAGTGGAATAACGATTATATTTTAACTGTTCAATCATGGAAACTATACAGATCCCTGAGCTAAAACATCCTAATGTTCATATTGTCAAAGTAAAAGAAGACCCAATTTATGCTTCCACCCATGCTATTTGGTTAGGAGCTATTTTGCCATTAACTTTCGTTTTATGCTATGCAACAAATCTGTTGAGTAATCTTGACAGAAGTCTTGCAAGATGGGCAATAGCATAAATTGTTTTTTGAAACATTTTTTTTTCCAATCAAAAGACAAACACCTAAGTCTGCTAGAGTTAAGAAGTAGCCTATTCTTTCCTGTTCTATAAGAGGACAAAAGTGCCCTTGCTGTTCCTTATATCCAAACCTTTCAGTAAAGAGGGAATGATTACCCTCTGCGTGGACCTTTTTTGCTGCACTCATCACAGTGTTACTGGTGTGTTTCACAAGTAATTTGCTTTCATAACACCCCTGCTCATGTAGGAATTATTGCTATCCTCATTTTATAAGCAGCAAAGAGACAAAGAGAAATTAGACACAAATACTAACGCTTAGAAATTTTGAGGTACAATGGGTAACAATCATGTAGAGAGCCTGATATTTCCTAAAACTTTATGGCATACCTATACTAAAAGTTTGATTCCCGAAGAGTGTCCTTGTGCCAAATTCTTCAGTCTTCTACCCTCTATTTTTAAGCAGATACCTCTTCTGTGTTAATTGACAATCACCAGGAGGATCATGGGGAACTCCAAAAATTCTCCCAGCTCCCTTTATTCCCAGGGTATCTTCAGTGCACATGGTGAAGGACATAAGCCTTTATTTCCTGCAATCCTACTTCATTATCCCAACCTGCATATGCTTAAGTCTTGTTTTGATTAAAAAAATCCATCACAGCCATTGAGAAACTTCCTAAAGTTCAAATACCCCACAAGCCCTTCTATAAAGAAAGCAGGTGTTGGGTCTTTTCTTTCCCACCAAATTTAGTTGCAAGCTCAACTGAGTAGCTGTTCTGTGAGGTATTTCATTAAGATGAAAAGCATTTTCTCATCCAAAACCCTATAGTAAGGTATTTCATACATTGCATTTACTAATAGTAATCTTTCTGTCATCCATACAATGACCTTAAAGTGGTTTTAGTAATATTAGTGGGTTCAGTCTTGTAGTTCCTTAATATACAATTATCATCATCTTTGAAGCAATCAGAAGTCACTGTTCTTGACTGGTTTAGTCATATGATAAAAGGAAGTACCAAGGAATGTATAGCTGCTACATAGACTAAATTCCATGGGATGCACAGGCTGAGTTCCAATGATGACTCCTCAGGTTACTCAGGCACATGAAGCTGTGAAAACACAGATTTTTTTTTGTTCTTTTTTAAGCATTGTCACCCTTTTCCTGTCCTGCAGTATCTCCCATTGTATGTCAGCAACAGAAAACATCATCTTTGTCAGGATGGATAGAATTGCCAGTCTGCATGACCTTGACATCTCCCTCCATCATTCTTGGCCTAGGACTAGGGCTGCCCATGAAGGAGAATCCAAGAGAAGCAGTAGAACTGCTTAAATTGAATCCACTTTTGAGTCTCAGAAAGGGCATAATTTGCATCTCTCAGTGCTAACCTTACCAAATTTTGTATTAGATGCTTAAGTGGTTTAAACTACTCATTGCATTAAAATTGCACATTGCTTATGTGTGCTCACAGGTGTTTGGAAGCAGAGGTGATACTGCTCTATGAATAAAAGCTATCAGATGTGACATTAAATATTATTGTTCATAAGAATCACTGTACTTGCACATAGGCTTTCAGTAGCATCTTCACCCCTCAGAAGCTGAAACAATCATCATTTCCTTCCATTTTTTACATGTTACCCACTTTCAAAGCTGTTTCTGTCAGAACAAGCTAAAGTGAAAATTTTAAGAGTTTGCAGTAGTTTGTACCTCAGAACACACAGTGAAACTCAGTTTGTAATAACATTTTGCCCCAGTTTGCATATGGTGATGCCTTAGCTCAGCCCTTCAACCAAAGTACATACTGTTGACCCAGCTACTCATAAGCACCAAATCCAAACATGTATCTTTTCAGTATCTGAAGAGAGCTGAGCAATCAGGCCTGGACCTTGAAGCAGACTAATGAAAAACAATGAGATTAGCTCTACACTCTTCTGTTGCTTCTTTCTATGTTACCATTAGTTTTGCAGTTACAGATTCTCAGTAAGCACAGAACTTCTGTGTTGCAGGTATTATCACAGTGTTTTGACAAAGGAGAGGTGTGCTGTCATCAGAATGTGAGCCACATGCACCACTCTGCTTCCCCTGAGACAGGGCAAAAGGGCAGAGTCAAGCCATGAGTCAAGGTTACAGTTCAGGGGAAGGTTTCCATTAGCTTGCCTCCAAGGGACGTGTACCACAGGTACTAATATAATTCATGTGGATAAGAAAGGTACTTCCAGATTGACTTCTAGACTGTCCTGTGCAGGATCAGGAGCTGAACACAATAAACCTTATAAGAACCAAATCAGGATATTATACGGTTCCATGATTATATGGCATAGTTTATACTTTTAATGTTTACATCCAGGAAAAGCCATGGGGAGAAAGTAAGTGTCTGGGAAACACAGAGAAAAAACTTTTTTCTGTTAAAGTTAAAAGACTGTTTCAGAGAGGATCACAAGCTTTAACAAGCTCCTAAAATGTCATAGGAATCTATGAAAAGAAGAATCTAAAACTGCAGTCTTAGAAAATCCACTTCATATTAAGTGCAGTCACTCCCTATTCCATTATAGAGCATATATACACATATATTTTGTACCATTAAACTCCTAACTCTATAATTACTTCAAATCTTAAAGATCAATTTACAAAATATGACATATTTTTTAACACTAAACATACCAGTCACGAAAGTACTCAATTCCACCCTATTCCATCCTCTAAAGACTAAACCACGTAGAATTCTAGAGTGTCTTAATGTCCTTCAGGTATATGTTTCTCATAACAAATACAGTGCATAGCATTAGCATTGTGAAAAATTCAAGGAAAACCAACCAAATAAAACTCCAAGAGCTTGTGGCACTTTCAAATATTGGCTTACTTTCAAGGGCAGGTTTGCCCACCTTTTTACTTGCAAGTAGTCCACACTGACTTTGATACCAGGAATAAAGCAGGTTATTAATCCTCTTGAAGAGGATAATGTAAAGAAGAGAACCTCAGAGCATGTACCAAATAGTATCTACAGAAAAAAGTCAGAGATGACACAATGAAATTGGGAGTGGGAAGTTTATATCCTACCACTGAACACACACTTTAATACAAATTAAAAAGGCACCTTAATGGCTTCTCAGTTTCAGTCTGTGAGTAAACACATGATGCAGTGAGATCAGACAGGACAATTCAACATCAGTGGCAGTTCACAGCTGCCAGAATGGGTAAGACATGCTCTCCCTCTCCCCACTTCTCTCCCACTCATGACATATGCTGCCTCTATTTCTTTCTTGTCATCCTTCCTAGTGCTGCTCTGGTACTTGTCACACTTCCCACCCACTTCCTCTCATGCGGGCACAATATCATTGATTTATACCCAGTCACCACTTAGCACTATGCCTTAATTCCAATTAAATAACATCCTGAATGCTTCCAAAATACTTCAGCATTCCCTCCCCACCCCCCGCACATGCTGACTACAGCTGCACAGCTGTGCATCAGTAACCTTAAAGGAAAACTTATATTTCATTAATTTCAATGCAATATTTGAACTTCTACTGGTGGCAGAAAAAAAAAAAAGTTATGAGATTCTGCAACCATTCCCCCCGCCCCCCATTTTCACTTCTGCTCCCCATGTAGGGAGGGGAGTCAGGAATTGCAAAAATGGACTAAACGTATTGTTCTTCACATATGTTTTCCACCATGAAAGGAGCAAGCATCATATTGCTTTCCTAAATCAAGGTTTATGAAAGATTTGATCTTTACTTTTATGTAGCATTCATGATCATTTTAGTATTTAGTAGTAGATCATTCATGTTTCTGATACCTGAACCTTTTCCTCTTTTGCACATCAGTAAAAATTATGGAAGAGGGGAAAGAGAAAAGGAATAAAACTATTTGGTGTAGTTTCAACATTCCCTTTCTTCTTGAAAGTCAGCTTCGATGTGCATGAAAATTCCTCTTTAACTGTAGAAGATATACACTACTGACAGATTATTTAGAGGTAAATGTGAAAGGGGACAGGCTAATAATTCTTTAGGCTAGCTATAAAATAGGCGAATGGTTTATAGCTGACATTGTGAGTATATCAACCCAGTAATTGGATGCACGTGTTAGTAGCAGTAAAAAGGCACTGTCCAGTTGTCCACCTTACATGGGAATCTACTTTGAGTGTATTCTTTGATTTACTGTTGTAATTAGAACTGAATGTTCAAAGAAAGAACACAAGTGACCTAATTTAAAAAGAGCGCCTTTAAAACCACTATTTGGTGTGTGACTTGGCTCACTTGTAACCATTTCTTTCCCCTCAAACTTCCATTTGTTGCACTGTATTCATGAAGCAGCATAATCAGTTTTAATAATCTGGTCAGCTAATGAATTAAGTTTCAATATACATTCAGTGATTAAAGATTAAGCCACTTCCTCCTGACTCCTACCCATGAAGATTTTAATTCTCTTCATAAGCACAGAGTGCTTTCCCAGGCTGACTTTTCAAAACTTCATAAAACAGTGTTTCCTGTCTCCTTTTTACTATGTTGTAACCAACAGAGATGTTTTACAACAAATTGGCACAAGAAAGAAGCAATTAACAGAGCTGGGACAGGATCCTTCTAGTTAACAGAACCAATGGTTGCAAATACCATTGGCTACTTTTCTGTGTTGAAGCATCTGAGCAATGAAAGGCTGCAAGACACTAAAATATTACATCAAAGGAAGTTGTCAAAACAAAAGAAGGAAAATTTGTTTGACAGGTACACACAGTTACAGTAGCAGCACTAGTATACCTACCAACTGAGAAACAAACATGTGCTAAGCTTAACTGTGTCCTTCATTTCTGATCTGATAATTTGGTATTCATACCCAAAAGCAAGCAAATGTTGTTTATCCATGCAGCTTCATTCAAGCTGACACTGGCTGGCAATGCTGACAAACACTCAAACTGTGCTGTTCAAAGTGACAAAGAGGTCTTTAGATGACAAACCCCAGAACACTAGGATAAGGTAGTTTAATGTCTTATGGCAACTGAAAGCAGTAGCAAGTGTTCAAAAAGAGCAAGCAGAAATTTCAACCTGGTGCTACTTTGGAAAAGAGTCTGCAAGATCTTAATTCAGAAAGCTCTCTGGAAAACTGAGAAAATAATGTTTTGTTGTGTCATGTCAATGACAAGAAGGAAGCATTATACCTACTTCACCTAGGTCACCCCTAGGTGACCATCTAATGTCTCTGGATTGCTGACATTGTTTCTATTATCCCAAATATTAAGCCTAAGAGTTGAAATGCAATATTATTTGCAAATACATTTTTTTCCTATTTAGAATCTTCCTTGTACAATTTTATTACTTTTCCCGAGGAAAAGTCGTAATACACATGACACGAGTTGTTGCTCTATGTTCACACAGGTGCCTGCTATTTTTAACTTAAGACACACAGAGTAACAAGATTTGCTCATAGAAGGGTTTTTCTTTTTCCAAAATGAAAAACTCCATGAAATAAATGAGAACTCCCCTATTGCAGGATCTGATCTGACTCTCATTTGAAGTGAAAAGGCCCCTATTCACACACAGAGCTCAAAGACATCTGAAAGTCATCTTAAAATGCCTTATTTCAAAACAGAAGATCTTAACCTATGAGTGAATGCATCCAAGATGTTTCAGAAGTGTAAGCACATTCTATAGTGCTCACTCAGCTAATGCCATCTTCAAGGGAAGTTTTGACCAAGCCACTACCTGTGAACGTTGCCATTAACACAGAAGCATGGCATCTAAAAGCCTGTATGCCCCTTGTTTTCTTTCTTCTGAGGCTTTAAGAATAAACTTCCAATGGCCCTAACTCTCCCTATTTGCCTTTTTTTTTTTCCTAAGTGGCTATAAGTTAGATTTATGAAGACAAAAAGGCTTCTTTCAACTGTGTATTTTGACCAGATTTATGATAGGTCTACAGTATCAGCATGGAGGGTCCACAAGGCAGGAATGTAGCAAGGATAACAGGAGAGTGTCATGTAGACATTAAATAGTACAATTCTTTCCACATTCATAAATCCTAAGTGTCTATGGTTTTATACTGCTGGTTATAAATTATATGAGCTCTAAAAAAAAAAAAGTGAGATATCATCTCCATAAGAACCTATACATTTCACAGTAAAGAGCCTAAGTTAAAAATTACTTCACTAAAACAGTATTATTTTATATTTTCAGTATTTTCATTGGTAAAGCAATAAAACAGAACTCTGCAGAGAGCAAAACAACAAAATACAGATGCCTGCTAATCAGTCTTCAGAAAAAACAGTGAAAGGTTCTCACATTAGTTTAGAAACACCATATGATGAGGAGTCAATAATCACAAACAGCTTACAAAATGTTCGGTAGCAAAAGAACATATTTTACCAATTATTCTAATCTGCTTGGAGCCTCTTAGTAGCGGTTAAGGCACCTATCACACTTTATTATTTTGTTGCATCTGAGGTACAATGAAAAAAATGAGTATCAAACTGAGTATACTTAGTCAAAACACATTTATTGCTATTTTACTGTATATACCCCAATACACAGCACAAATATCTATTTATCTATCATGTATATAGGCAGACAATTAAAATCCTCATTAGTAATGTTCAGTACTTCTAGCAATTAGAGTGGTTGTTTACAGTCTTGGGCTACAGAATGAGGTTCAGAACTTTCCTGCTTTTTCTCACTATGTTGTTCAGCTGATCCCACGCTAACTAAAGCAAGACCAAAGACTATCAGGGACTTCAGCAGTTCATAAAGCGTAGTATAAAAGATAATTGCATACTCAGAAGAAAAGCCTGGAATAGGTAAGCTTGTGGGAAGTAGCTAATTATTTCTTGCTACCTCCCCTGGTAAACACTCAGACTTTGCAATTGCCGTGCCCTTGCACTCTTTGGATTAGTCCTCTTGGGATGCTCAGAAGGCCAATTAATAGAATATCTGCTGGTGTAAGCCCTTTGGCTTTGCTTGAGCTAAATTAGCTTATACACTTGAGCATTCAGACCCTTCTTTTCCACTTCTTTCGAGCAGAGGTGACACCAGGCAGTGCCTGTGCCGCCATCTACCGTAGGTTTTGGTTAGCACTGCTTGGTTCAAAGTCCGCAGGAATTGCTCCAGCAATTCTTCGCACTAATATCTAGGCCCAGTGACATAGACTTCCCTTCCTAAAACCTAAGTAATGGCCTGGTCCTGAGTTTGCTCAGGCAGAACTCCCTCCACAGATGGCAGGTTAGTTGCTGCTAATTAAGCATTATGCATTTTTTTACCACTCTTCAGCTACTAAGGTCTGTCCTGTAAATTTTAAGTCTGTGTACTACATAGTACTACTTACAGTTGTATTAAAAGTCAATTGAAAGTAGGATAGCACTTAGAAATACATTCAAGTTTTCTTGAACAAGCTTATCATAGATCATGTAGCCTTAATGCAAGCCATCCATTAATCCTGAAGAGTTTCACTATCTTCAATCAACAAAGCTGTCTGGCTTCAAGTGAAATCAGAATCTGCACAGAAGAAGTTCCCTCTCAATTTTAATATATTGCTTAAGCTTCTTTTGGTGATCCCAGGTCTCAAATTACAGTGAAAACTTTTGTAATTACTCATTGGAGGATTTTTGGACTTGTTTTTCCCCCAGCTAGGATGTAAGTCTCCAGAAAGCACTACAGCTCTCTTTATTTGTTCAAGCAAATGGCTCTGTCAAGAACAGGGGTAAGGGATTTACTTCACAGCTGTGGTGCTGTAGCACAAACTAGTAGTTGCATTTTGAGGACTAATTTTGAGATATAAAGAACAATAAAACAAAACCTAAAAAGTGTTCTACTTCTATCTAGTGATAGACACCCTCCACCTATGACAAATGCTGCAAGTTCCCCCACTCTCCTGATGGAACAATCAGGAGCAACCTGTGTTCCTGCTACCCTAAAGGTAGAGAAAGGGTGACAGAGTAATTCCAAGCAACCAAGTTGAAATCCATCTGCTAGAGTAAACTCCAATTTAGTGCACCCTACACAATATTTATACAGCAAATTATGAATGTTGCTTGAGCCATTTAAAGACTGAAGACTAAATTCTATTCTCTGAATGTTTATTCTGACTTTCTCCAACTGTTTTTACTTGACAGTGCTTAATTGGCAGTGAGCCATGAAAGCTGTTGTCTAATTACACAACATATCGAGATCTTACAGACCTACTGATAAGGGTTTACTGCCACATAAACAGATTTTAAACATTAGCATAAGAGAAAATCAATCTCCAAATTAGAATATTTCATTCTTGTGTGTCAATAGTCAATTTTATTTGTTTAGAAAAGCATGGTTTTGGAGAGAGAAGCTCATAATAGGAATTAAATAGCCTGTAGTGTTAAAGAGGCTACAATTTAGTGGCCTATTTGGCTAACTTAATGGATGGCAGAAATCTATTCACATGTCATTACTTATTTTAGACCATATGAAAGATAGACCATGTATTTTCATGGAATCAGTCCAGCTGGGGATTATAGCAATATTATGATGGCATTGCTACATGTGAAGTTATGAAAAGGAGAGATTTAGTGATTCACTTGCAACATTTTCCTACACAAACATTCTCTAATAAAGGCACAGGAAATATATTTTTAAAGGTCTCAGACTATGAACTTTTACAGAGAACACAATTTCACACTGCATATTACAATGACTATTAATGAAGAACATAGAACCCTGACTTCTGCCAAGCAGATCGTACTTGTTTTATATTGAAAGATATTGTACAGTAGGTCTGACTGTGATATTATTGCAGATGGCAATTTGCAAGTTTTAAGATGATGGAAGCCCTTTCTTTATTGCACATAGTCCTCAGTGATAGGATACAATTATGTATAATAAAGGCATTGTTTTGTTCTTATATGAAACAAATTAGATTCTCTTCCAGCAGATACCCTGCAGATGTGACAATAACCATGACATCACTGAGAAGGCCAATTCTCTTTCTCATACACTGACCGCAAAATGAGGACACACCACACATGCCCCCTCCCATAGTTGCAGGGGGTTGCTCTTGCATGTAGATTGAAAAGGTAGGAAGATGCATGCATTTCAGTGTATTCTACCTCTTCTTGGAGAGAAGTCACAGAATTTCATGCACGTGTACAAGTTTACTCACTGAACAGTTCTGCTGCCTAAGTGGGACTGTTCAAATCAGCAGTTACTTCTCTGAGTACACTGCTGTCAGACTGGGCACCTTATAGCCTTTTTGGCAGCAGCGCTTTACACAGAAGGGGTTTTGTGTTCCTGGAGATGAACACAAAGCTTTTGGAATCCCATTTTAGGGGAATGATCTTCCAAACCCAAAAGTAATCTAAGAAAGACAGTGCTAGGACCTCATTCCATGCAAATTCATAAAAGTCAAGCCTTCCTCATAGCCGTTTTTTGAGAATTTGTCTTTCTATGCAATGCAGAAAACGAGACAGTAAGAGTCACCTGCTTTGACATCCAAAGCTTTTATAAACATTACAGTTCATGATAAAGAATGAAGTTGCAAGGTGGAGCAAGCGAAGCAATGACATGACACCGCAGACCTTTTCTCATTGCTTTCAAGCCTATATTATGAATATTTACTGGAAATACAGCTGAGTTAATGGCAATGTCTATCATAGTATATGGCAACCTGCATTTTACACCTATTTTACACTACAGCCAATAGAGGGATCTACTTAAATCACTTTCAATTGTTTTAATATAACATAAGATTTATTCCCAGGTTTATCTGGATTTATGTAAATCAATCCAAAAACTTAAATGTGGTTCTTCACCACTGAAGAAAGTCTGAGTTTTCTCCAAGAGTTGCATAACAGAACTTACTTTCTCAGCATGCTCCTGTAGTGGGACATATTCACTTACGAGCTACAGTGCAATATATTGTGATTTACTACAGTTACTTCAATCTGAGATTGCACAGGCAAGAAAACCAAATAAAGTTTACATTCTAACCATAACAGCCAAAAATACGTTACCAGAAGCATGCTATCACTAAACGTCTAATTAGTACTACAGAAAAGCTCCAAAGTTCAGTTATGCAGACAGCCATATGACTTTTGCTCTGAAATAATTTCTTGAAAAAAAAAAGAAAGGGAAAGAAAAGGACAATGAAACGCGTGTGAGGTCTGTGAGAAGGCAGCCCCAGATGTTTACAATGGAGCGAGTAGCGGTATAGCGGCGCTGCAGCCCGGGAGCCGCGGGGCGCAGCGCGGCACCGCCTCCGCATCCCTGCGGGCGGCAGCGCGGACGCGCACCGGTCCCAGCGCCGCCGGGCACCCGGGAAAGACCTCGGCCCGGGAAACACAGCCCTGCCCGGGGCCCGGGGAGGAGGAAGCGCGGGGCAGGCGGATCTTGTGCGGCTCGGGGAGAGGAGAGCGCGCGTGTGTGCGTGGGGGCAATTGATTAATTGTTCCAATACAGCATCCTCGTCAAGGCTCTCTAATGACAGCGGATAATGATTTTCAGATTCAGGAGACAATGTCAGCCGCCCCCTCCACACTCTGCACCACTTCCTTGCAAATCTTTGTAATTTGCTCTTCTGCCAGGCTGAGAAACAAGCGGTGCTCCGCGAGGCCATTTGCAAAACAAATGTAACCGGAGAGACCCGCAGACACACGGGCTGGCGGG
>WBMV01004640.1:100881-120682 GCA_013396655.1 Campylorhamphus procurvoides
AGATGGAGAGGTTGGAAAGAAGCATATACTACAGGCAGACCCTGGAAAAGCAGATTATATATTGGTCAGAGAGAGTAAAAAGGGAAGAGACATAATTAGCTTCTTTTCCTTCTTCTTTGCCAGCTTCCATGGAGGTCTTTCTCCCTCCTTTAATGAATCACTGATTTCTCGCTTCCGTTGCTGAAATAAAAAGTTCACACTTTAGCCTGCTCTTCCTTTTAAGCCTCTCAAGATTTATTGTGTCTCTTTCCCCACCCTCACTCTCCTTGTCTCAAAAGAAATCAAGGCCCTAAATGACCATTTTCTAATTGCTAACATGAGTCGTTTACTGAATCACGCATCTGACTTCAAAGCAAAAGGAGTTTTATTGGCTTTGCAAAGGTTTCCCCATAAAATCCGTCTGAATATTTTACTGTCTTTTTATTTTTTTAAAAACGACTGCAGTTTCCTTTGCCAGAAAGAAACAACTTTTCCATTTTCAAGGCTATTTTAAGCAATTTTTCAAGCTATTATTTTCCTGGAGGGGCATATGTCGTTGGTTTTTCCTGTGATTCCATCTCTCCTAGTGTATTTGTCATTTCACATATTGAATGTTATGACAGATTCGTATTTCCAGCCCATCACCGAACTGTCAACCTCCCCAGTAATTAACAAGCATCTTCCATATGATGTACTAAATTTTAGCAGCAGAATAAGCCATCAGGAACTGACAGGATATGGGCAGCATACAAGACATTAAGGGTTGGTCAGTATTTAGCATTGTAAAACAACTGTTTTGGAACACAAGTGAGTGAAACATTTGCTGAGGGAATTAAGTAGCAGAGAAATGAGAAGGTACAGAAACACAGTGTGTAGCTCAATATGTAAACCCAGAACTTTTTTGAAATACAGGCAGTTAAATAACACAGATCAATGGAATGCAATGGAAAACTGCCTATGCAATTCCATTTGGCATTAGGAGTAAATCTTAATTTAAACAACAGAAAATGCAGAAAAGAACAAACAGTTCTAAAATTAGACAGATTCATTAGATTAGAATGTTAAATATATTGTTAGCTTCACAACAGAAATTAGAAATTATTTTCTCCAATTATGGTGTTTATTCTGGAGAGAACTGGCTCCCAAATTTATGTGTTCAGCTTCTGGGGGTGACATTTAAACAGCCTTAAAAATGAAACCATTTAATGTTAGAATCAATATGGTTTACGATGTTGTTTATGGTACTTCAGAGTATTTATTCTGCATGTATTTTCACTAAGTGCTAAGCATTTCAGACTTTTTTTTTTTTTTGCAAATCTGATTTAGTCTTTCCTTTTGCCAAAGGTTTTTCCTTTTGGTAACTAATAAAGAATAATAAAAAAAAAGGACAAATAAAATGTAAGGCAAACCCCTCCTTCCTGGGAATGCCTGACAACTTCCATGTATGTATAGAAAGCTGATGTCAATGTTTTATTGCTGCCTGGGTCATGGAAGATGCAACACATTATTTCTAAAATTGAAGTTCATTCGATTCCAGCAACTTAATAAATAATTGCTACAATATCTTAAAATTGTACAATTGAAGACACCTTCCCCTCCTTCCCTACCCCCTTCTTTCCCGTCAAATGCTGGAAAATAAAATGAATTGAAATTTTGGATCTTTATTGAGAGGGAAAAATAGTTCAGTGGTCAAACAGGTATATTTAAGTCTGGAAAAATAGGTACTGTCTTGAATTTACTCAAGGAGAGTTTTGCTTAGACCTGTTTCTAGCTCATGACTGTTTGTATATTGGTTGTAAGATTCTGTGGTTAAGAACAGAAAATTCAACATATTTAAAGTTTCATATAAAATTTACTTCTGGCAGGTGCAATATTCAGGGCAGTACTTTAAACTGTTGCAACGCACAGAGTCCTTTTCTATCCTGTATGATGACAAGGAGGGCATTTACAAAACAGAGTCCAAATGAAAAGCTGACATAGCTTTTTAGATTATATCTCATTCTTTTTTCTACTTTCTGTATAGCCTTTCTTTTATAGCAAAGTTGAATCCCTAAATACCCCACTACTTTGTATTGTCAGGTCACCTCCTAGGTTAGCCTGAGAAAGCCTGAGAAAAGTTCCACAGGAAAGATGCACTATTTAACGGAATTCAATCTGTCCCAATAGATTTGAATCACTAACATAAATGTATGAATGTAGATTATATCTCTGTAATGAGGCCTGAATCATTCTCAGTTACTTCAAAGGCCTGAAATTCAACCTTCCTTTTTAGCAGCAACAATCAGACCTTAATGGGTTCCTTTATTAATTGTTCCATTACTAAGCCTGAAAAGCAGCTACCTTCAGTACAGGTCCTAGACTAGAAATGGTACCTGCTGCTTCTAAAGCAGTGTTTCATTTTGGCATTTTACCACTGTAAAACTCTGTGAAATATTTCCTCCACTGCAGTTTTATAAACGATGAATTACACTGACCCATCTGGAATGAAATAAAGAAAATCTTTTCTAAAATAACGTGTAAAAAGTAGGAAATATAATTTAAAGATTTTCTTTTTGAGCTGTTTTCTTTCTAAAGAATGTTCAGGGATATTTGTTGCACAGGTGAATTTCAATGAGAAATAATCTAAACAAAATATTTTTAAAATACTTGCAGCAATAGCTTATGTCATGTTTTTCTATTTTTTTAAGCAAAGAGGGATATTTGAGGTTTTCTGATTTGGTTTATTTTTCCCTATTTAAGTAGGTGACTTGAATGGGAGAATGAATATTTTAATGTGGTTGGAATAAATTTTGCCTTGCATAATTTCCCTTAGTCAAAGTCTTTTATTTTTTGATGTTGTAAATAAGTTATTTCTATGTCCTTGAGTGTTAATATAATTGGCTTGCTCTCAGATGTCACCAGCCCTTAAGTTTGGATTGCTAGATTGCAATCAGGAACATTTGCTGCTCACAATATGATTAGAGATGCACATGCATCTTCGGGTCATGGGACCTAATCCTGTTCTTATTCCAGGTGTTGGGAAATTTGCCAGTGATTTCATTGAGAGAGATTTTGGCCAGGAATCTCACTGCCAGATAGGCAGCTCTGCCAGAAACAAGGTGAAGAATGCCAAGTGCCATCAACAGCTCAGATGCCTCCCTCTGTATGTCTGTTCCAAACTGCAGAATTTGCTAGTGTCGTAAAACACTGAATCACAGGATCAATTATGTTGGAAAAGACCTCTGAGATCACTGAGTCAAACCTATGGCTAAACACCACCATATAGTGAAGTGCCACATGCAATCTTTCCTTAAACACCTCCATGGGCAGTGACTCCACCACCTCCCAGGGCAGACCATCCCAAAATGTGAAGAAATTCTAACTAATGTCCAACCTAAACCTCCCCAGGCACAGCTTGGGGCCATGTCCTCTTGTCCTGTGGCTGGTTGCCTGGGACAAGAGGCCCCTAACTAGCTACAACCTCCTTTCAGGTGGTTGTAGAGAGTGATGAGGTCACCCCTGAGCCTCTTTTTCTCCAGGCTAAACAACTCCACCTCCCTCAGCCACCCCTCACAGGACTTGTGATTCAGATCCTTCACTGTCTCTGTTGCCCTTCTCTTCACATGCTCCAGCATTGCTTTCAGCAATGTCCTTCATGAACTGAGGGGTTCAGAAATGGATACAGGACTTGAAGTGTGGACTCAGCAGTGTCCAGTACAAGGGAAGAATCACTTGCCTAGTCCTGCTGGCTGCACTATTTCTGATTTAAATCAGGATGCCACCTGGGCACACGACTGGCTCATGTGCAGCTGCTGTTGACCAGCAACCCCATTTTATTTTCTGCTGGGCGGCTTTCCAGCAACTCTGCCCCAGCCTGTAGCACTGAATCTCTTCTTCTACAAAGAATAGGCAATGACACATAGTCTCCACAATCACCAGCCATCAATGAGACAAGTTGTTTGATTTGAGATGTAATACTTGTTGAAATATTTACACTGTGGAGTTCAGTCTAACAACAACAGGGACTGAAGGCTATTGCACTTTATTCAAATAATGTATGTCTTAAAGCTTGAGAAAAAAATCATAATTTCATGTTTTTTTTCTTATGAGAAATCTGCAAAATCACAACGTACTCTATTTGTCACCATTTCATGTACCTCCATGTCATTTAAAAAGTGTCAAACTACTAATATTATTCCAAAGTTATGTACAGATTGAGGTGTCAAACCCTTAATTTACCAAAGATCAAGACTGAAGGTGGTGTAACTCACCAGTGTGTACATAGCTGGAATAAGACATATAAAATCAGAACACTATTTTAGCTGCTTGTAGTGGGATTTGGTAGTAAGAGCAAAGTGCCTGGGCTCCTTTCCAAGGCAACTAGCAATAGAGCAAGACACAGTCTTAAGCTGTGCTGGGGAGGTTTAGCTTCAACATTAGGAAGAAGGTCTACACAGAAAGATTGTGCATTGGAATGGGCTACTCAGAGAGATGGAGGAGTCACCGACCCTGGAGGTGTTTAAGAAAAGACTGGATGTGGCACTTAATGCCATGGTCTGGTTGACAAGGTGTTGTTGGGTCATAGCTTGGACTTGATGATCTCAGAGATGTTTTACAATCTAGCTGATTCTGTGATTCTGTGCACACTCCTTTCGAGTAAAGTGTCCAAAATGAGAAAAACTCAAGCAGAGTTTGGCAGAGGTTAATAAAATGCATGTGTCAACTTTTCTTTTTTATTTCAAAACCATTTGCATTTCTAGGTCAGACATAACAACAGACACATGCAAAATGTCTCTGAGATAACCAAAATGTAGTTCAGTTAGAGCTGGTTCCACCCAACTTACAGAGTTATTAGTGAGAATGGCCAAGTGCCCTGCCCAGGCTGAGGCTAGTCCTTGAGAGGAGTGACACCCTACTGACTCTCTGAGATTGGGTTGAAGAATGAAGAATGGGCTGGGCTAGCACTACCGCTGGTGATAAGTAGTGATTAACTGGATCATACCCCATTTCATGTTTTTCTTTTGAGAAACAGAAACAAAATATAGCATCTCCTAGGACTGCACAGGTCATCATCTTATGAACAGACATATAAATTGTGGGACCAGGAGTTTTACCTCCTTACTTACATTAATAGCATGTGTTTCTCTCACATGGATGCATTGGCAAAACTCTGAATGCTGTGCTTCAGCCAAACAATTAAGAAAATGTTTTATTCTTCTTAGAATGCTAATTATAGTTCTTGCCTTAGAATATGTTTATAGTTATGTCTAACAAAGAAATTACAAGGAGATGTATGATGTTTGAAAATATCTATATGATTTTTGTTTGATAAATACAGCTATTAAGAAAAGAATAAATAAGTTAAAAAATGCATTCTGTGAAGGTCATCAAGAGGAGACTACAGACCCTCAGACACTGAGCTGCAGTGCCATAAATAGCTATGTGTGTGGGTTAGACACTGACTGTGTTTAGTAATGGTCCACTGGCAGACAGTTTTGCCTACTCTGCAGCACAAACATAATTAAAAAGGCAATATTTTCAAGAAGTTTCTTTATTCGTAGAGGATTTGTTCTCCTCCTTCATTTCAAACTATAATGAATGCAAACCACATAGATTCTCTTATATATATGAGTCAGAACTAAACTGCCAGAAACTGCCAAGAAGAGGCAAATGTCATTTAGGCTTTTGCTGATTTCTTTTTCCCACTTGGTGTCATCTGAGCCTACATTTTCCATGAAGAATCCTATTCAAGTTTTGAGGAAATACTTTGTACATTCTGATATATCCTCCTTCCACATAAACTATACACTTGTGAGTATTCCATGTAATATGTAATGTCAATGGTAATGGTGTCCCCTCTACCCTAATCTTTTATTTAACTATTTATACAACTTTTTCTCAAGATACACTATGCACATTTTTAGTAATCCAGGATCCAAACCTTCAGCTGGAACAAGGTGTTGGCTCATTTGTGACATTGACACTTCCATTCTCTGGAGGAATCTTTCCAGAAACAGATAGTACCAGATAATTTGGTGCTTAAATGTGATCTTTGGATCTTTGAAAGTATCTGTTAATTTACTGGAAAAGGTCTTTGTGTGGGACATAGCTGAGACAAAACCAAAAAATTTATACATACTTTTTCACAAACAGGGGCATGCTCTAAAAGCTGCTATCTAGTACTCTTCCTGAATCCAACCACAATCCCTTTTAGAAAGGCAGCAAAGATACTAAAATCCCGCAGCTCTGCCCTGCTCTATCCTTCTTGAGTGCTACTGAAAGAGAACGAAGAAGTCACTCCTAGGCTTTGCTTGTGGAACTATTTGAAACAGAGCTGACAGCTAGGAACATCAGCCCACCAGCTGAACACGCTTGCCTCACCACAGGCAACCCGGGTAGCCAGCTAGGCTCCCTCTGAGCTAGTTAATAGCTCACACATTGCCTCGTCTTTGTCAGTTAATTTGTAGCAGTCACTGGGATTACTTGTGTGAGTAAGCACCTCTCAGCGTGAGGAAGGGTGATGGAAGCGAGCCCTTTGCTAGCAGAGAAGCCGGGGCATGGCTGGGAAGTTAGGGACAGCTCCCCAAGCCTCCTGCTGTTTACGCGGTGCTGGAACTGCGGCAAGACAGGCTGGGCAGCTCTCAGCCTTCCAGAGCATGGCATCACCCAGGAGGCTTGTAGCACAGTATCTCTCATAGGGTACATGCCACCTGTGTTTCCACGTAAATGCTGTGCGAGGTTGGCCACCACCTTTCCTAAGACTATACCTTTTCACATACGCATGAAAAACTTGTCTCATCAAAGATAGCGTGAAGAAAAAAAAAAAACAACAGTGGAGTCAGCTCAGACATACAGGATTTTTTCCCAGGTGCCGTGTAGGTTAGGGCACACAGTACCCTTAAAACTATTTGCAAGAACACAATGACTAAGATATAATTGCCCAACTAGATACACTCTTATTATTTAGTCCTGGATTTCAATAAGAACTGCCAGGCTCTGCTGCTTTCTAGGTTCTATATCAAAGAACAAGTCCCCCAGTCACCTTATTGCTGAGTTGTGATCTTTTAAAAGATGATTTTTGTTTGTTATAGGATAATCTCCAGCTGCTGATTATGGTTTTAAAATGCAGCTTAATTAGTTTGATATTTATTAGCAGATTGGCTTTTTATTAAGATCAAAACATAGAGACAAAAGACAACAATATGATATCTTCTTTCTAACATTATTTAAAATGTTTGCAGCATGTTAAAGATTTAAGCAGCTCTCTGAAGAGCAGTCATCCATTTTGCAAAGTTCGAGGAGATTATTTTTCTTTATGGCATATGGGTAACAACTGGCCATACAGATCCTAATTATTGCAGACCTTACTATGTTGCCTGTTACTGATGATAATGATTAGCTTCTAAATACCAGATTTGGTAAAAGTAACATCATATTTCATGCATCTTGCATGTAATTCAAAGCAAGAAACTTTGAAAATGACACACTTTTTTTTTATTCTTCCCCCTCGCCCCCCCTCCCCTTAATACCAATAATTGGCACAATACCTTCTTTGGATATTTCTAAATACTAACAAACCTGCTCCAGCTTTTGTGAGGGTTTTTTTTTTTGTTCAGGGTTTTTTTGTGTGTGTGTGTGTGTTGGTTTTTTCGTTTGGTTGTTTGGATTTGTTTGGGGTTTTTTTTTTGTTTGTTTTAGGGGGGTTGGGTTTTCTTGTGTTTTGTTTTTTTCTTTAGTGCAGCTCAGAGGTGTCTGCCTCCTAAAGCAGACTGGAATGTGTGAAACCAAGAGACAAGGCAGTATAATCCTGTGTATACAGTATAAACTCATCCTGAACAGCTTTCAAAAGAATACAAGAGATGCTTGCACCCTGGGAATGGAGGAAGGAAGCCAAAGGAAGGACATCTCCAATTCTTTCTCTTCTACTCTGCTTGTGATGCTGTTTTCCTCTGATATTCCTTTCAGCTCTGAATCACCAAGTTATCCTATTCAAGTTATTCTGTGAAAAGAATGTAATCATGGAGTCCTTTCTGTCTATCTAAAGGATATAACTATGAACAGCAATGAGCAAGCTACTTAGTTATGGCAAATATCAACTGTTTTCTGCAAAAAGCATTATTTATATTCAAAATATTACTTCATCAGTGGGCAGCATAGAGAAGGTCTGAATAGGTGGGCCAACTACACTATCCACAGACAACAGAGGGGATAAAAAGATTTGCTTAGTTTCTGAGGCATCTAATATTAGTGATTTTAATGTCTTCTGAACTTCTGTGACTGTTGTACAAATAATTTAACAAAACACTGACGACACTTACTTCAGCCTGCCCTAAGTTCACTTTGCTTATTGGTGCTTGTGTCAGACATTCACAGAAAACTCTTCGACTAATTAACAGTTCTATTATTTACTTGTTTAATTAGTTAGCTAGTTAGTTACTTAGTAAAGTGGCAGGTAAATGTTTCCTACAAAAAACTCTAGGCATGGGAGAGACGTGGTTATGTTCATGGTTACTGAATGGCAACTAGAAAAATTTTAAAAAGTATTTACAAATAACGTATTCATTCAGACCATACAATTTAATTACCAAACAATCTTTATAGACATGGTTCCTTATGGACATGCATTCAACTTTGCCAAGAAATCGCATCAGACAAACCATGACAAGTCAGCTCTCTGATGACAGGGACAAGAGGCAACTAAAGCTCTTTGTTTCTCTACAGCTTGCAGTAAATAGTGCTCCTCCAGAAGTATAAGACAGGAAGTTTATGCATAGGTGCATTTTACAAATTGTTTCCTAGTGGCCTCCAGAAGAAATGTCTTTCCATTCTTTTGCAATTGCTTTGTATCCTTGGATGGAAGCTACGGATTAGCCATACATCTTCCAAAATGCAAAGTTGTCATTGAAGATCTGTACAGAACACAGTATTGCAGACCCTGAAAACTGCCTATCCTATTCCTGACACGGAGCATCAGAACAGAAGTAAAGGCTGGAATGTTGTCTCCCTAGTATTTTGATTGATGACTGACACCCATAGACGTTATTCCTGAACACTGAATAGAATTGTGAGAAGGCAGTGGCCTGGCACCAAGAATGGCTATGTCCAGCCTGGAGTTTTGATAAAAGCAAATGAATCAACATCAGCTAATGGGTAAAAAGTGTTGAACCCTATGACAGGAGCAAATGTGCAAGTCACATCTATGAAGATGTCATTACTGAGATTAATGCCAGAGAAGTAAATACAAGTCAACACATGAAATCATGACATAAAAAACAGTATCTACAAATAAGACCCTCTAATCCATTAGCAATCTTTAAGTAAGATTGCACTTGGCCTTGAAGAACTTTGAGCCCTTTCCCAGCCATCTAGAAAATTTCTCAGACAATACAAATTGGGAGGAATGGCCAATACTGCAGGGTTCTGTGCAGCCCTTCAGAAGAACCCTCAGAAGGTTGGGGAGATGGGCAGAGAAGAATTATCTGAAATTCTACAAGGGCAAAGGCAGGGTCCTGCACCTGGGAAGGCATGTCCTGGTGGACAACAAGCTGTCCATGACCCAGCAGCGAGGCCTTGTGGCCAAGAAGGTCAGTGCTGTCCTGGGATGCATTAGGAGGAGCATTGCCAGCAGGTCAAGGGAGATGATCCTGCCCCTCTGCTCTGCCCTAGTGAGGCTACACCTGGAGCTGTCCAGTTCTGGGCTCCTCAGTAAAAGAGGGGCATGGATCTCCTGGAGCAGGTCCATCAGAGTGCTCTGAATGTAAGGGACTGGAGCAGCTCTCTGATGAGGAAAGGCTGAGGGAACTGAGCCTGTTCAGCCTTGAGGAGAGATGACTGAGAGGGGACTGCGAGGAAGGGTGCCAAGAGGGTGATGCTGAGCATTACGACAAGAGACAAAGGGCAGAAACTGATGCACGGGAAGTTCCATCTAAACATGAGGAAGAACTTCTTTACTATGTGGGTGACTGCAGACTGAAACTGATTCCCCAGGGGTGTTGTGGAGTTTTTCTCACTGGAGATATTCAAAAACATTCTGGACACAATCCTTAGTAACATGTTCTAGGTGGAGCAAGGAAGTTGGATCAGATGACTCACTGTGGTCCCTTCCAGCCTTACCCATTCTGTGATATTGAGTGATTCTTATGTCTGTGCTTAAGCATTTGCATATTCCAATAAATTTGAACATGACAGCATGTATGTTCAAAGTTACATGTGCATTTGGGTACTCTTAGGGCCAGCTTTATTCAGCATTTCCTATTCAGACTTTCAACTAGCCTCTCAAAAGTTTCTCAAGTGTTGAATTGTTTCTGTAGAAATCTGGGTATCAGGACTTAGGTCATCAAGACTTTTAAGGTCATAAAACTTACCCAAAATGTGAAATTAAAAAAAATATTATTTTTGAAAGACACTATTTCCAGTTTGAAAGAGACTAACATTTTCATAACTGGAAAGAATGGTACCAAAGTAGCCATTATGTATCCTCTAAGGAGAAAGTCTATGGACTTTCTCTGGACACTATGGATGCAGAGTTCAGTGCTTTTGATAAGCATTGCAAAGAACTGCTAGGTTGTATGATCTTTTTCATAGAAAGTTTCAAAAAGAAAGTAGAAATTAATTTGTTGGGTTGTTCTTGGTGAACCTGATCTAGTGCATGGATCAGTTTACATGTTTGCTGGATTCTTTTCCCATAGGTTTTGTGATTTTGAAGAAAACAGGTTTTAATTAAAAGTTTAACAAAATACTTGCATTACTAAGTGACAGCTTCTGCAAAACTACAGCACAAGCAAGAACAGAGCAAGCTTTCTGATCCTTTCACAATAATTTATTTTCCATTTCTTTTTATGAGGATCCTCTCCCTAAAACTCATTCTGTGAAACTCAGAGAATAAACAGGACTCAGATTTCAGTTGATTCTAGGCAGATGACTTCAACAGATTCTATGTGGTTTTCCTGCACTGACCAAACTGCAGAAAGTACATCAGTGTGTGGCAATTCTAGAAATTCCCTAGAAATTCCCACTGTAGACTAAGGAAGACGGTAATTATTGCTCATTCAATGTATGTTGATTTTTTTTCTTTCCATTTTTCCTGTATTTTTGCCAGGGTAGTATAATTGTGTCATGCTTGTGTGTCCACTAAGAATTTGATTTAGCATTTTGTTTTACACAGTGCACTGAATACCTGTGAGATCATACCTGTTTATGAATACCTGTGCACTGAATACCTGTGTGGTATTTGATCATACCACAGTGAAAAAACTAGCAAAAGGCTTATACTACTTTTATTTGTAATCCTTAGGTGGTTTTGTTTGTTTGCTTGTTTGTTTGTTTGTGAGTTTTTTGGTGGTTTGGGGTTTTTTTTTTGTTTGTTTATTTTATTTTATTTTTTAGCTATGCTAGGGTTTGCTCTCTGGTTAAAAAAAAAAAAGAAAAAAGAAAAGAATGTTAACAATCCATTAAATTCTGGAATAAAATTTCCCCCCAGATTAAAAATGACATTTGCTTTAAATACTGATTTATTTTCCAGAATAATTGCTGTGTGATTTTGATTTAGAAAGACAAGTGAACAACATTTAAAGTATTCAAGACTCACTATTGCATTACTCTAACTTATGAATAACTTTGCTAGTTAAGTGAACATTTGTAACCAATTAGTCTGAAGAATGCATACTTACAGCTGAGAAGAGGAGGACCTCATCAGCTACCCTTGTTCTGCTGTCTTGGGCATTGGTCTGCAATGGCAGCATAAGTAGGAGATGTGTGTGATGGACCAAGGTATTTATCTGGAGATGATGGTAGCAGATAATAATAGATAGACTAAATTTCTTTTACTCTGTGGTGAGCTAGAGGAAGGAATCTTTTGCTGGTGATATTATAATCCTCCAAAGAAAGGGGTTAGATAGTCATGAGATGCTATCTTACTCAGAGGGGCTGCTTCTGATCTGCAGTTCTGCAGTCTGTTTACTCGTAAAGTTTCTGCCAGTTTTAAATTGTGTCAAAAAATTAACTGTGTTAATTGTATTGTATCAGATTTTGTGTTATTCTCTAGCTAATAGATATGAAAAATAGGGAATTACATCAAGAATCACATCATCAGATACTCAGCATTCAGACAAATAATTCAATAAAAAAAACTCAGAAAACTGTAAGTTATACTGAATCAAACTCTTCAGAAATGTGTGTGTATACACAAACACTCACTTCCCCATGCCTTCTACCAACAGTTTCTTGCAACATTTTAGGAATTAACTTTCATAAATATGACCACAGATTAAGGTATAAAGGACCCGAACTAGACATGTACAGTGTTTGAATCTGACTAGTTACTGATTCTAACTTGATGGTCAGAATGTAATTTCTTACTGATAAATGTAAGATACCTAAAACATACATTTTTGTGAGAAAATGTACAAGTTACAGAGTTAGAATCTGAACTGAAACACTTCACTGTAAGTGACTGTAAGAACTGCCAAAAATTGCCAGGTATCTGGAGGCGTCATTACATGTGCAAGTGAGCTCTGTTAGTGTGCAATGCAACTATCATGAGAGTCTGTTCATAATAAAGGATTTCAGCACTGTGATGCTCATCATCACATTCTCTAAGTATCGGATGCTTGGCTCCTGTAGAGGAATCTACAGCCTAGTGCATCTAGTTTATTGTCTGTATATCTAAGAGAAAGCATTCTGACTGGGTTACCACTCCACTGAAGGCCTAAGTGCTGTTTCTGTACCAGGGGAAGGTACCTTCTTCTGATTTGAGTTTATAGACACTTCAGGTAAATCTGCTTTGTCTTAAATAAGTAGGAAGCAGTACTTTGGAACAAATCTGAAAGCACAAGTGGTGATTGCTTTTCATCCATGGGTCTTATTAATGTTGTGGGACTTTTTGTTTCAAATGCTTCTTTCTGAAGAGGTTTTAGGCCAGCATCTACAGTCCAATAATGTGCTTAAGCCATGTTAGGTGAAATAATCTTACTTCCTTTTCTTAATCAGTTCTAATGTAATATTTCTACTGTGCATGCACTTGTGGCCAAAATAAATCCCCCAGCTGTGGCCTGGGGCTAAAGCTTTTTCTCTAGAAGGTCTGAGTTCCAGTTATTGCACCATGGCATGTTTATGCATCTTATGACTACCTAATGTTAATGACTGTTAACACCCAGTGGATTAAATCCCTCATGGAAATAAGCAGGTTTAGTTTCAGGATTCCAGCAGGACACTTGCTTACACCGTGATACTAAGAATGTACTAATGTGTAGAGTTGCTTGGTCTTGTCCAGTTTTAAGTGCTTAGGTGTTTTTTAATACACTGGAAGCTGATCTGTAGTGCCAGCACACCTCTGCGGAAGCCTGAGGTTGCTGTGTACCTTAAACAATGTCTGAGCAAAAACTTCCAAAAGTTCAGCTGAGTAGATGCATGTCTGGCTTAAATTTCATTTTGAGTGCTGCAAATAACCCTGGGTTAACACTCTTTTCTCAAGGGTAGCATTGTGGTGATAAATTTTATCCTATGTGCCCAAAATACATTTTGCCTTCAAAAAGGGTAAGATCACAGTAAAAGATGTAAACAATGCAATTTAACTATGAGACCATTACCAAGACATCACAAAAGGCTTTTCAGTGGAAATCTGTGTTACATGCTATGAAATTGAGGTACCAGCTGTGGAGGTGGCTTGCTGAAGACAACTCAGAAAGCCAGTTGCAGAAGTAAGAGCAAAATCTCCAGAATCCAAGTCTGCTGCTTTATCTGTGCAGCAAATGCTTTCTGCTCATACAGTGTACACTTACTTGGGATTGTAAAATAGCTGACAAAACTTTTCCCTTCTGCATATTTATTCATTTGCCCTTTTGCTCATGGGTTGTAATTTAAAATTTTAAGAAATAAAGCACTGAATTTGCTTCTCTATTTCTCCCTTACATATTTCTTTTAAAATTATTACAAGCTTTGTAGCATTTTAGATTTGTAGCTCTTTAGCTTTGTACATGGTAGGCTTTCTTTAAAATATGGAAACAAATTTACATCTATCATGGATAAAGATTAGAGGTTTTGCATAAACTCTAGAGCCAGGAGCCACTATCATTGCTACCAAATCCATGCATCATTTTAACATATGCTACAAGAAAGCTCCTCTTTTCTTTATCTATCTTCCACTTAATTCATGCATCTAGTAATTTGTGATTAAATGCAACTTTACAGAAGCTCTCAACAGTGGATTAAAGTCAACACTATGAGGAGGCACATGCTTTGGGTATGACATCCATTGGCTTCTGGACTAGAAATTCTGTACAATAACCTTACCTCCCTCCTTCCCCCCTCCAAATGAACATTGTACAATGGAAACATGTTCCAGTTATTCAAAAATGAAGCAACTGGTATCTAAGCTTAGGACATTTACTTTTGGATGAAATGTTGAAATGTCTATATTTTATTTTCTGCCCCTGCTGTATTTTTTAGATTGTAATCTTTTCCATCATTTAAAAAGAACAAAAACTTCACTGAATTTGTGTTCATAGCCAAGAGATGCATTCAGAAACAGATTTTACCTCTCTTTGGTGTTTGTACCTTAGAAGATTAGCTTTTAACTCTGATGAAAAAAAAAATTCAGAATACTGTAGTTTTTCTTAATTGAAGCTAAAGATGGCAGAAGTGATTCTTTTGTAATTTCTGTCCTAGAGTATCAAACCTGTGGACAATATTAATGTCATATAAAGGGAGGGCTTACATCTCTACATCACTGGTCTTTTTGTTAGTCAAAATGTTGCAGTGGATGAAATCTTACAGTGCTGATTTTTTCTATATGCTGCTTTTTTCCAAAAAACACACTTCATAAATTTTGTGGGGGGAAAAAAAAATAAATAAATGGACATGTCCAGGCTTATGGGTTATTCTAGAAGTTTGAAATGTTAGACTTGGGTTTTATTTTCTTCCCATGAAAACCTTAGAGAGGAAATTTCTAAATAGTGACGACAAGACCAAACAGCAAGCTTGTCTTCATTTAAAATTTCTTCTTGCTGTAAGTTTAAATCTCTGCAAACATTAGAAATAAATCAGATATTTCAAGCAAAAAAAGCACCTTGTATTAATTCCTTTCCAATGCTTTTGGCTGCCATATAGCAGGATGTCTCAAGAAGGTGCTGCTATCACAACCTTCATGATTTAAGTTGACACACTGCAAGAAATGATACTCATACAAACCAGGCTGTTTACAACTCCCAAGCCAACAGCCTGTCACATGAGATGGAGAAAGGTCTCCATTATTATCTGTGTTTTCTGGATCAGGCTAACAGTGTGTTAACTTGAGGTTCCGTACAAGTCTTTGCAAGAGAAGTTACCAGATTACAGTATCCCAGCCTGTTGTTAGTTGTTGCAGTAAAGTAACTGATCTGTGATGAGCTTTGACATCTCTGTGTGCCAATCTCAAGATTTCGGAGTGTTTCCAGTGTGTGGCTTGCCTGCTATCCTGTTGGCCAAGGTCCCCTGTAGCTGGAAGAACAGCAGCCACAGAAAAGGCACTGACAGGGAAACTGAAAGATTTGGAAAGACATTTGTTGTGAAGAATATCTATTTTTACCCTCCTACTCTCTTGTGGGTAGTTGATGACAGATCAACTAACAAGCACTTTAGTAGAGGGGAGGAATCTCTTTCTTGCTTGAATATAGTCAAACACATTATAATATTCTAAAAGTTGTACACCCCTATAATAAATGGCAGGTTTTGTCCTACTAAGGGACTTAGATTTCCTGAGTCAAGGACACAGGCAATTGTCCTATAAGTATGCTATTGCACCTTCACAAAAAAAATACAGAACAAAAAAAAAAAAAACAAAAAAAGAAGGAGAGGGGGAAAAGGTTGCTAAAGCTGTTATAGTCTGATTTATCCTTGTACAAGTATCACAGCCAAGGGGTCTAATGTGCATATCTTCAATGCAGGACTGTTTTAAAGAAATCTGAGCTCATGCTAATAGGGAGCATTTTCAGGACAGTACCTATAGATATTTGGAAAGAGTCAAAGTACTGGAGGTTGGGCACACCATGGTATATGTTATTTCTCACACTATACATTTTGTGCTAACAGACTAAGAAACATTTTTTTACTAATTTTTTAAAACACTGTCCAACTTTCTTTGCCATGCTGGCACAGTTTGGGTCAAAATAGCCATGCAAGCTTGACTCTTTTAGTCTGGAAAAGTTGTAGAGGAAGTTGTGCAACTTTGGATGTGATATTGGTGTTGCTGCCCAGAACAATCCCTTAATGTAACTGTTGTAATTGATGGCTAGATGTTTTCATTTATCATAGAATCATAGATTCACACAATATACTGTATTGGAAGGGAACCATCAGGATCATCGAGTCCGAGTCCAGGCCTTGCACAGGACAATGCCCAAAAGCCACACCACGTGCTTGAGTCCAAACTGTCCAAATCCTTCTTGAACTCAGACAGGTTTGGTGCTGTGACCACTTTCCTGGGGAGCCTATTGCAGTGCTCACCTCTGTGCATGAAGAACCTTTTCCTAATATCCAACCTAAAGTTCACTTGACCTTTCGCACTGTTCCCTCAAGTCCTGTCACTGGGATCAGTGCCTGCCCCTCCACTTTCTCTCATAAGGAAGCTGTTCTTTTCCTTTAAAATCCAACTTTAACATGAATGGGGCAATTTTCCTTGTAGCTGAAGGGGTACTTCCTACTCAAAGAGACATTTTCTTTCCAAATAAACAAACAAATAACTAAAGAGTATCGATACAAAAGGCAGTTGAAAAACATCACATATACTGAGCTTACTGAAGGACTATAAGGCTTTTTTGATCTTTCAGCATGGACCTCTGAACCCAACAAAATAAACAGCCCAGATTATGTCCTAATTGCTCTTTGTGAGCAGAGCTGCAACACCTGGATGTGTGGTTTCCCTTTATAAATTAAAAGGTCAAGCTCACCCCTCCTCCCTTTAAGAAAACATCCTGTGCCTATGCTCTCAGTGGCCTTAGGCAGCTAATCAGTTTTGCGCCAGTGGGTTAGTTGTGTGTGTCTAGTTTGAATGTATTACACCCCCTCCCCCCACCATTTTAATCTCTACTAGTTGTTTCCTTTGCAAACATTCTTGCTATTTAATCATTAAGGGGATGATGCTTGACAAATGGGAGCACACTCATATCAAGCCCTGACCTCCGCAGATATATGATGCGTCTTTTGAATAACCTGATCTGCATAAATATCTGTAGTAGGGTATAGAAGGGACCTTGCCTCCCTGGGCCTATAAAGAGAGACTCACACAGTGGGTACGAATTTCCAGTCACACCAGTATGCTGTAACACAAATAAAATAGGAAAATAAAATTTTCTTGGTTAGAGAACAACAAAATTTAAGATATCAACTTACATTTAAATTGAAGTGTGTGTAAAAAGAAAACATTATTTGGGTTGCCACCTCATAGTGTTTCCTTTCTAGCATGCTTGAAATAAGCAGCTGAGGACAAAAAGAAGCTTTGTGAAACATCTACCACATCTCCGTCTCCATATTTTCTTTAAACTCTTTCAAAGTGTATGCTGTTCCTTTCTATTGGTAGGTCTAATGTCAGAGTGATTGTACTGAAAAACACATAGCATTCTGCCACCATTTCTTTGGGTTTTGTTTTTGTTTTGTTTTTTTCTACAAAGGTAAAAACATCAGACTAATATGTTGACAGTTTACTGCTTCACTTCTTTACATAGATTTGCTGGTCTTCTTAACTGCAAATACATTATCTTGTATAAGTAACCGTTCTTACAGAGTAGATTTCCCTTTAGGAAAAAATGTGTTTTGGAAAATAAACAAACAGTCCACAAAGAAAATGAGAATATTATAGATATGTATTTAGTACTTTAATCTTACCCCAGCTGAATGCTGAGCCATAGCTGAAGCTCACAAAACCTTAAGTAATATCAGTCATAATAAGTAGATAATAGTAAAGTATGACTTTTGACTGACAAAAGGCATGTGTTCCTTGAAAGAAAATAACTGTAATATATATACTTAGGCAAAGCATTTTTCTACTAGGCCTTCTAACAAGTCAATGTTTTAGAGATAGTTTGAGGAGATGTTACATTGGCTGCTGAACAGTTATATTGACATAAATTTATTTTTAAGGTGTGAGCTGGATGCAGAATGTATATTAATCTGTCTTGATTGGTTTGTTTCATATGTTTTTCGGTGGAAACAAAGTTTGCTGGTGGTGTGTCATAGACTGGTCACATTTGTTATTTGAACTGCGTTATATGGTATCTATACTTGGTGGGGTTAGTTTTGCTCCAAAGATATTTATTTTAATCCTTGCATTGTATTTATGTTTCTATCCTAACAAAACTTGTCTGTGGTGGGGAATTTTTCTTGGTGAACAGAATGACATAGGGTATTGCAAGCTTTATCTTAAATTTAGCGTTTTAGATAAATGAAACTTTTCTCAGGGAATGTCCACACAAAATTGCACAGAACAGCTGAAAACAGTGGAAAGTGAAATATGTTTAAAACTCACTGAGGCTGCAATTACTTTTTCACAATGTAATTATTCTTCAGAGGCTTTAAATGAAAGATTCATAATCTCATTATTATGCCTGTGATACAACTAATTTATCTGTTTTATGCAATATAGAAATTATTCTTAGCTATAAGGCTAAGATCTGTGCTTCTATCTATCTATCTATCTATCTATCTATCTATCTATCTATCTATCTATCTATCTATCTCTGGATATATATACCATTGTTCCAAGAGGCTACTATGACTAGACTTGTAATAATAACTCATCTCACTTCTCTTTTGCTGAGCTTCTTATCCTACAGTGAGTTCCCATCCTTGTTTGCACTCAAGTTCTTTCTAAAGGCTTGCTCCTAACAATGACAATAATTAATGAATGTGTTTCAAGGCTTCCCAGTATATCCTGTCATTTCAGAGCCTGTCTTCTACACTGTAGGCTCTGAGAGGCAGTATTTGTTTTCATGTTTTGTCTTATGCAATGCCAAGCAATTCATTCTGTTCAACAAACAGTAAAAGTTGGTGAAATTTTGCTCACTCTTACACTTTGCAAATCTAAAGTCTTTTAACTCCACATAGAAGGGAGCCAATTAATATATTTCATATATATATTGTTACAGGTCAATATATATACGTGTGCAGAAGGAATTTATTTATTAAGCCATTTAAAGCAGATATTCCTCTTTACTGGCATAAGTAAATAGTTTATTTTATTTTGTTATTTGAAGCATTCAATGTATTTTATACTGCTTAAGAAATAATAGAGTTACACGGTCATTAAATATTTTAGATTACAAAAGACCTTTAAGATCACCTAGTGTAACTCTAAACCTAACATTGCTGAAACCACCACTTCTAGGAATCTTTTAAAGACCTTCAGGAGTGGTAACACTGCCATGTCTCTAGGCAGCCTGTTCCAGTACTTGGCAAGAAGCAATTTTTCCTAATGTCCAATCAAACCTTCCCAGGTGCAACTTGAGGTTGCTTCTTCATATCCGGTTACTTGGAAGAAGAGGCCAATCCCCACCTGGCAACAACCTCCTTTCAGTTAGTCATGTAGAGTATTAAGGTTTCTCCTAAGGCTCCTCTTCTCCGGGCTAAACACTGCCAGCTCCCTCAGCTGCTCCTCATTAGACTTGTGCTCCAGACCCTTCATGAGCTCTGTTGCCTTTTAATGTACATGCTCCAGCATCTAAATGTCTTTCTTGTAGTGAGGGGCCCAAGACTGAACACAGGATTCACTTCCCTAGTCCTGTTGGCCACACTACTGCTGATAAAGGCCAGGATGCCACTGGCCTTCTTGGCCACATGGGGACACTGCTGGCTCATGTTCTGACACTGTCAACCA
>WBMV01004640.1:121577-176909 GCA_013396655.1 Campylorhamphus procurvoides
TCTATCTATCTATCTATCTATCTATCTATCTATCTATCTATCTATCTATCTATCTCTGGATATATATACCATTGTTCCAAGAGGCTACTATGACTAGACTTGTAATAATAACTCATCTCACTTCTCTTTTGCTGAGCTTCTTATCCTACAGTGAGTTCCCATCCTTGTTTGCACTCAAGTTCTTTCTAAAGGCTTGCTCCTAACAATGACAATAATTAATGAATGTGTTTCAAGGCTTCCCAGTATATCCTGTCATTTCAGAGCCTGTCTTCTACACTGTAGGCTCTGAGAGGCAGTATTTGTTTTCATGTTTTGTCTTATGCAATGCCAAGCAATTCATTCTGTTCAACAAACAGTAAAAGTTGGTGAAATTTTGCTCACTCTTACACTTTGCAAATCTAAAGTCTTTTAACTCCACATAGAAGGGAGCCAATTAATATATTTCATATATATATTGTTACAGGTCAATATATATACGTGTGCAGAAGGAATTTATTTATTAAGCCATTTAAAGCAGATATTCCTCTTTACTGGCATAAGTAAATAGTTTATTTTATTTTGTTATTTGAAGCATTCAATGTATTTTATACTGCTTAAGAAATAATAGAGTTACACGGTCATTAAATATTTTAGATTACAAAAGACCTTTAAGATCACCTAGTGTAACTCTAAACCTAACATTGCTGAAACCACCACTTCTAGGAATCTTTTAAAGACCTTCAGGAGTGGTAACACTGCCATGTCTCTAGGCAGCCTGTTCCAGTACTTGGCAAGAAGCAATTTTTCCTAATGTCCAATCAAACCTTCCCAGGTGCAACTTGAGGTTGCTTCTTCATATCCGGTTACTTGGAAGAAGAGGCCAATCCCCACCTGGCAACAACCTCCTTTCAGTTAGTCATGTAGAGTATTAAGGTTTCTCCTAAGGCTCCTCTTCTCCGGGCTAAACACTGCCAGCTCCCTCAGCTGCTCCTCANAACTTGGATGTTGTTGGTAAACTTACTAAGGGTGCACTTAATCTCCTCATTTAAATCCTTGATAAAGTTATATCCCAGCCTAAACCAGTCAGCTGGGTTAAACTATGACAGGAACTTCTCTTTTGCATGCCCCAGCAACCTCCTAGAATGTTGTCTGTACTTTGTATTGTATACTAGCAGAATTGGGTAAGTTGAAGTCCCCCATGAGGAAAAGGGATAGTGATTGTGAGACTTTTCCCAGTTGATTAAAGAATATTTCATCTTTCCCTGCATCTTGGTTGGGTGTTCTGTAACAGTTCCCACCAGGATATCTGCCTTGTCAGCCTTCCCCCAATCCTTACTCATAAGCATTCAACCCTATTGTCACCATCATGAAGCTGTAGATCATTAAACAGTCCATAGCACACAGGGCTAGCCCACTGACTCTTCTTCCTTGCCTATCTCTTCCGAAGAGTTTATAGCTCTGAATTAGGGCACTCTAGTTTTGGGAGTCTTGATTCCACTTTTCCTTTATGGCAACTGTAATAATTTTCGTTCTGCACTGTGTCGTTGTTGTCCGTGCCATGTGCATTGGTGTAGCTGCACTTCTGTTGGGCTATTGGTCTCACTGCCCTTTTGGAAGTTATAAGCCCTAATTCCTATGTCCTATGTTCCTATATTTAGGTGGTTCTGTGGTTTCTGACACGTTAATGATCCTTGCATCTTTGCTGTCACATGCATCTCCATCCCCTAACTCTACCGAGAGTGCAGACCGAAGGACTCCACTAGCACACGGTCCCTCNAAGGGATAGTGATTGTGAGACTTTTCCCAGTTGATTAAAGAATATTTCATCTTTCCCTGCATCTTGGTTGGGTGTTCTGTAACAGTTCCCACCAGGATATCTGCCTTGTCAGCCTTCCCCCAATCCTTACTCATAAGCATTCAACCCTATTGTCACCATCATGAAGCTGTAGATCATTAAACAGTCCATAGCACACAGGGCTAGCCCACTGACTCTTCTTCCTTGCCTATCTCTTCCGAAGAGTTTATAGCTCTGAATTAGGGCACTCTAGTTTTGGGAGTCTTGATTCCACTTTTCCTTTATGGCAACTGTAATAATTTTCGTTCTGCACTGTGTCGTTGTTGTCCGTGCCATGTGCATTGGTGTAGCTGCACTTCTGTTGGGCTATTGGTCTCACTGCCCTTTTGGAAGTTATAAGCCCTAATTCCTATGTCCTATGTTCCTATATTTAGGTGGTTCTGTGGTTTCTGACACGTTAATGATCCTTGCATCTTTGCTGTCACATGCATCTCCATCCCCTAACTCTACCGAGAGTGCAGACCGAAGGACTCCACTAGCACACGGTCCCTCTAACATTGGCATGCCAGTCCCAGGCTTATCTCTAGTGAGCTAGTTTTATCCCTTTTACTGTTGAACTCTACTCTAAAGCCTTTTGAACAAGTTCTGAAGCTTTTTCAATGAGTCTTGTCAACTCCTGTGCAAAGATCCTTTCCCCCGTTCAGACAGGTGTACCCCCCGTGTTTCCAGCAGACCTGGTGCCATGTAGACTGATGCATGATCAAAACCCCCAAAATTCTGTTGGTGACACCATGGTTGGAGCCAGATATTGAATTTCTGGGTCTCCCTGATTTTTCCCTTATCATTCCTTGAAAATGCAAGGGTAGAGGAATAAACCACTTGTGCTCAGTCATCATACCAGTGCCCTGACGTCTCTCCTGATTGCCCTTGGATTTTCTGTTGCAACTTCATCACTGCTTACCCAAAAAATAGATAATAATCTGAAAGCAGTACCAGAGTAGGAAGATTTCTCTTCTTTAACCCAAGCCTCAGGCAGTCAGCAGTCTTACTTAAGAAGTTGGTCCAGTTTGCGTATTTGGCCTCTGTTCCCAGAAGAAAACCTTTTACTGCTCCTTCTTCCCATTTTATCACAGCTTCACACTATCCATGTGTTATAACGCAACACTGAATGAGTAAATTCAGCCCTCTTCTTCCCAGTCTCTGTTGAGCTCTTTCAAAGGCTAAAACGTTTTGTGTGACACTTTTATTGTCCAGATGGTTTCTGACATGTACAGATGTTATATTTGGTAATATACTGATTATCAAAACATGTCTTGTTGCTCACTTGAGGGTTACAACTTGATGCATAGATCTATTGCAAAGATTGATAGTCTTAATAAATGCTAGTTTACCAATTCTGTAAGCGCACAGACATTTTGTTGGTGTTGGTCTGGGTTTTTTTTTAAAGATGCTAGATGGCACTGCTTGTCCAGGCTTTATTCTGAACAGATGGGTTTCATAAAGCTAATTCTGGAGTTTTAAAAAGGGTATGTAAAGTATTACTTAAACTTTACAGCTAGTGCATTCTGAGAAATATATACCATCATGCAAACAATAATGTTTCCACTGTAAGAGTGTTCAGGTTTAGGTCTATAAACTCTAATTAACTGCACTCAAACTTGTTGTACAAACATCCTTGTGTTTGCATTTTGTCCACAGCATTTCTTCTTCATGTCACCTCCTTTCACAGTTGTTTAGTTATGATAGAATGGAATTAGTTAAATATTTTAATTTTCTATTCAAATTGTTGGTTGTGGTACTTTAAATGCTTCTTTAAATTTAAGAACTAGAGATACAGTAATGAAAATGTATACTTTTTTTTTTCCCACTGGAATAATTTCTGTCATAAATATTATGCCACCCATGCTGGAAGTCATAAAATAATTATTTTGTAGTTCTTCAGAATATTTAAGGATCTCTCTAACCATAGTTTTCTTCATTTTATGAATTTACTGTAAATTCTACTCTATGGTTTGTCTTTTTTTTTTTTATAACTTAGGGATCTGATGCCTTTATCTGACAACAGGTGAGGGTTTCATTTTAGAAAAATACATTTTGCATCTAAAAAATGAGTGGAGGGAGCAAAAAAGCAATCTTTGCAGTAAAAGGGTCCAGTAACGTGCAAAGTCATTCCTGCTGCATAAAGATTTGTGACTTGAAAAAGTTTATACAATGTTATTGACTATTCATTCTCTGTTTAGTTAGTATCAAATTCCCTTCTTTTGTTAATTGTGCAGTAAGCTTACAAAGAAACTGCAAATTCTCAGCCTTTTGGGCAGACAGTTGGATACCCTGTCTAAGTGTTCGGAGCAACCAAACGGAACCTGCTCCATTCTGACCACTGGCTGGGTCACTGGCTGGGGCTTAAAGACTCACCTGAGTAACTCGAGAAATCCCTTCAATCTCCCCTTTTGATTTGTCTTTCACACGCCAGTACTTTTTATTTCTTCTCATCTGTCTGCTATCATGTTAACAAGCAAAGGAGAATCTCAGCAGTTCATTGACAGCATAATAAAATGGGATTTGGATTTCAGTATTTGAAGAATGGCTTGCTTTTAGGGTTTTATGCTTTTGTCTCATACTTGCATTGCCCCAGTGATCAAAAAAGCCCCAAACCCCACAATGTACGTCATTGGCCCTATGAATTGCTCACCTAAGCTGTCCAGTCATAAATGGCAGAACATATAGTATATAACAAACATATTTCTCTATAATACTGTATTATTAAACAATGAATATTTTTTGAGGATTTCTCAGGTAATTATTTTCTGCTAGACTAAGATGAAGATGTAAATAAAATTCAACACAGTTGAATTATAGATCTAAATCAGGGCACTACAATTATGCGAATCTTCCTACCACTTTTTCATTATGGCAACTGTGTAATAGTTTTCCTGCTGCACAATGTCTCCTCTTTGCTGTCCATGCCATGTGCATTGGTGTAGCTGCACTTCTGTGGGCTATTGATCCTACTACCTTTTGGAGGTTATAAACCCTAATTCTTATGTCACCATTTCCAAATGGTTCCATGTATCCCAGATTCATTTCAGTCATGAATTAAATGAACTGCTGAGGTGATTTGGCCTTGTGTATCTGCATAGGAAAACTCATACTTCCTCTTGGAAACCCAATGCAAACGCAACCTAAGATTATTGCTTTGAAAATCTGTACTAGGTGATGCTCTCAAGTGAATATTGTGCTAAATATTTCATGACTGTTGAGAGATGTTGGTTGACAATGATGTGTTCAGTTCTTAGATGAAAATAAACACTGCTTTGAAAAACAAGGTAAGAGTGAATACTGGTAGAAGATTATTTCTTATTGGTGGAACAACCGTTGTGTACTGCAGTACTGAAACATTTTCAGGTCAATTTACTCTAAAATACTGTGATTTTTTAAAAAATTTTTATCAGGGTGCATTATTTCAAAATATTCTTCTGTATATATTTAAGTTAATTCTAATGCATTTTGTCTGAAAAAAAATGAATAATAGTATCACTGTGAAAGCCAAACATTTTGGCATCTACGGAAAAACTCCATTTATTTATTAATATTGGGGTTTTACTCAAAATTGCAGTTCACCAAGTCTCCTGGCTACAAATACAGTGATGTCTACTAGGATAAACAGTTATATGTTTTACTTTGTCAGCTGTTCCTAATTCTGCATAATTTAGATACTGTGAACAGGAGAGGTGTGCATTATTTATCAATAATGTATGTGTGGATTAGTTTCATGTGAGAGAAAGCTGAGTAAATAAAACCACTATAATGTGCTCTATCTATTTTTAAACAGTGCAACAGAATAACTCTTAAAGTATCCCAGTATGCAACTGGCATCAGTAACAATTTAAGACTCGTGACCTATTCTGTACTGTTTGTGATCCCAGTTTAAGTAATTGTGATGTTATATCTAAAACTCCTGCAACTTAGGATTTGATGTGATTTTTTTAATATAAATATTTATTCAGTTTGCCTATTCTAATTTTAATCTATTTCTGCATGGGAGAATTTCAAATTATGGCCTCCATTATTCAGAAACACCCATAATATATTAAAGCACTTGTTAGGAATTTCATTGGCTTCTCATATAAATGGGCTCTGAACATGAGGCTTCCAGTGCAAGGTCAGGTCTAAAATTGGCAGAGGCTGAGCACATCTTAAGGAATCTGCATTCCTCTTATCAAACAGGTGCCTGGAAAACAACCCAGAATTAATATTGGTTCAATGGAGAGAAAAACTCAAGATGGAATCCAAATCAGCTGATTAGAATCACCCAAGCTAACCTAGGTGAAATGTGCTGAACAAGTGTTGTTGACTGCTGTATCTTTGCTCTGCTCTTGCAGGTGTTATGTATTTCAGTCAGGATTTCAAAAAGAGATCTCAATTTGAAAAACTTGTGGATTGCCAAGTGGGTGGGACACTCAAGCAGCCATTTCATGAGGGCTGGGAACAGGGGCTTGTGCTGAGAGGCAGTTTTCCTGCAGAAAAGAAAGGGTAAATTTTCTTTCTTCAGGAGGCTGGGATTTTGCACACCACACTGCAAAACGTCTTGTTGTTTCTTGCTGTCTTCATCCACCTCAATAAATTCCTAGTTTTGGGTTGTTTGTTTCATGTAACAGCCTTATTAAGAGGGTCTGAAACCATCAATTCCTTATCTGGCATAATCATCAGACTAGCTAATACCTGAAGTGCTTTGGGACTTCTGGGGACATTAATTCAAATGTCCTGAGATAGAAAATTATTTTTGCATAACCTGCATGTGTTCTCTGATCTCATAGAGTAATAAGGAAGGCAGTTATACCAGGTATCTATTGAATGAAAGAACTTGTTACTGCGTTTTATGAAGCTCCTGTGTCCACTGGTGTTCTGCAGGTATGTTCAGAGAATGAATGCTTGCTAACAGAAATGGGAAGAGTAACAATAAACACAGAGTTCTTCTTACCTACCTCTAAGTATCAGTGTCTGAGGTAATTGTCCTGTTGACAACAGAGTAGGTTGAATCTATACCATAATTCTTCTGAGCAAATCTTGGGAGAAGAGAAGTTGTGCCTGAGCTTGTTTAACTACAGCGACATGATCTCCCTTCATCATAGGAAAATTCCTGATGACAATGTCAGAATCGGGTGCCTGCATTGTAGGCCCCCACAGCTCAATGGAAGGATCTTGGCTCCAGAGTGTTCAGTTTATATCTGTTAAATAGGAAGCAGTAATTAACACTTCAAAAAGAAGCTGTTTAGTCTGTTCCAAACTGGAAAGAGATATTCACAATAATAGGGGCATTTAAAAATTTAGGAAGTTGTTGAAGAAAGATTTTCAGGGGTATTATTTTGGAATTAAGTGTCTAAATTGCTCTTAAACTAGTATCACGCACCTTACGCCTATTTTTAACATGATATGATTATTCTATTTATTTCAAGACTTAAGTCCAATGCTGAAGGCCTGATCTGCCTGCCCTGGAGACGGACATCTGCCATTACCTTCAACAGAAGTAAAATTTGCTTTCATTTGTGGGCACACATAGTAAATCTGAGGTATCAACAAGCCCTTCCTGACACTACAGTACTTTTTAAAAACTGTTTCATTTTTAACCAAGTTAATTAGTTTCCAAGTGAGTAGGATGCTTTTATACCCTCTTAATATACCTCTCTTGTGTTTGTTGCCTGGGGTTGAAGTGTTTTTGATTAACTATATGCGATAATGAAAACCATGAGAACGACCTTATGCAGAAGTTCTCTCTTTCTGATGCTACATATAAAAGAGCGGAAGTCTTAACAATATTTAACACATAGCTTTTTCTTGCCTCCTGCTCCTTCCCCAGCACCCTCCAAGCCAGAGCTCCAGCTAATTATGGAAGTGTTAGAAATGGTTGTATACCAAGATTTTAGTGTTTTATAAAGTGTGTCGAAGCAGAGGATGTGACTATTTTTGCTGCTAAGAAAGGACAGCACAGTCTGATAAGATACAAAGCAACTGCAGTGAGAACTGCTTTGCTTACTGTGCTGTCCTCCAGTGTGAGGTGCTTGACAGCCAAGCACTTATATGCTTAGGCCTTGCCAATGAAAGAAGTGGGATATACTGCTTTGCTTGAACATTTGTTATTTTTTTCAGCTAGCTGTTGTTGGATCTTTCCTACTTCCTGAAGCCTGTGAAATGGATTATAACTACCCTGTTGGGACTAAGTAAGGTGGCCAAATGCTAAGGATTGAACAAACAGTGTACTCTGGATTCTCTGTTATAGGCCTAAGTTTTTGTATTAATTCCATTGCAAAAACACGTTTGGATATGGACGATTCTCATGTTAAAACATGCATCAGAGGGTGTAGTTCCTGGTAAAGATAAGAAAAGATCTGAGTCTTCTCCCAGGGAAATGGGCAGGAATTTGCCAATTTACTTTAATTAGGGAAGGACTAAAATCCTTGAAAGGACAGCCTTAATAGGCATGTTTTCCTGTCTCACATTGATTTAAGTTTGTATTAAATAGGTGAATTACAGCCTTTGCAAATATTTCAAGACTATTAAGTTTGTTTATATCAGACTGAAAATCTCAGCCTCTTTCTGTGTCACTAGTGGGAGGAATTCTGTGGACTGTTGGGACTCCTGTAGACTTCGAGCCTGCTCTGTAATGAGTTCTGAACTCTTGACAGAAATTATTCAAGCTTGGGCGGTGCAGAGGATGGTCAAAATTCACTACAATAACACACAAAGGCTTAAAAAATTACATGTCTAAAAGTAATTGTGGCTCTGCTGTTGAAATACACGGAGAGTATTAAACTTGTTGGATATTGTTGTACCCTGTGTCAAGAGGACACTGCGAAATGTGGTTTTCTACCTCTGGGAATTTTGCTGAAGACTATCCCTGGAGCAGGAACTGGAACTCAAATATTGCTATTTGGTATAGGCGACAGAAAAATATTTGGGCATATGTTTACATCCTCATAAATTAGTTTTTTTCAGGAGCAGAGCGATGTCCAAAATGGAACAGGGGGATCAAGTACAACTGAAGGAAGTTTAAATAAAAACAAAACCTGTTGTTGATCGTAGATTTGTGCATTGCAAACTAAAGCTGAATGTACCCTTAAGTTAAACTATTTTGAAGTGAAAATAATTCTGCAGCAATTGAAACTTGTGTGTTTAGTGCTTCCAGGACCATGACATTAAGGATCTGTAAAATGTTGCTTTATCAAGCTAAGAACTTCTATTAGCTTGTTGGCTTGTTACAGCTACGGGAACTCTTTTTTTAATATATATTTGTCAATTAATTTGACATCATTTGTCGAATGAGTAAACATTTAAGTGCAGGACTGCATGTAATCACCCTTCCCCTAGACAAAAATCAAGCAGGTATTAAATAAAGCTGAAACAGCTGTTGTCAACACCAACTGAAGGACAGTGGGTAGTACAATGATGAGATAAAACTGATTCCACCCTTTAAAAAAAAAAAAAAGGACTCTCATTGTCTCCTGAAAAACCTTCCTCTGAAATGTTCCTTTATAAATGTTCTACCAAAAAAGGTGCTAAATTGCAGCGATCAAATTAACCCTCCATCCATTCAGATCAGTGTTTCTCTGTCTTTGAAGTAATATCCCCTAAGTGTTCAAAGTAAGAGCAGTGGCTTTGAAAAGGTGTTTGGGATAACTGTAATATTAGTTTTTACCACAGTAATATCCTGATGGCAAACAGACACCACAGCATGTCACCTTTTGGCAGATAGCTACTGGACTATAACTTGCAACCCTACTGGTACTTCTTGGCATTCCAGAATATGAATCTGTGTAGCATTTGTCTGATTGTGTCCAAAGAGCATTGCTATGAGAGTTACTGGGAAATTCAGAAATAATTTTTACCATTGGGAAAAAAAGTAGGAGATCATGCCAATTATGACTCAAAGCCAATTTTCAATTTATATTTAAATATTATTAACCTGATACAGCTTGAAATCTTTTATTGCTTTAAAAATCAGAAATAATACTTTGTCAGATGTGAAAAGCATGAATCAGCTTTCTACTAGCTAATTGAAATGGCACAAACTGTATTTTAAGAATATTTCTGACTAATTTATTGTTACTTATTTGTTTAATTAGGTGATCTTTAAATCCAATCCCCAATTATTTTATAAATATTTAGCTCTCCAATAAAGCTATATCCAGATATCAGTTTTTTGATAGGAGCCATCTGCAATATTTGAACTTTCTGCTTGTTGAAATGCTTTTTTATTAATTTGCTTTCATTGTGAAAACAGTGCTTTTTTATTATTTTTTTTACCAGTGTTAACAATGGGACACCTAAACGAGATCCCTCCTTTATGGCATGCTACAGACACACAACTGAGATGATGAAAGTCAAGGCCAAGCATGGAGAGCAACTTTGAATTAGTTGATAAAACTAATAGCTAATAACTGCTAAACTAATAACTAAAAACTACTAAAACTCTCTGTAAGTCATGCACATTTTGGAAATGCAAGAACTGTAGAAGGGAGACAAAAATTACACAAATATATTGATTTAGAGATAATGGTTCCTCCTGAACTCAAGTTTTATAGACAGTAAAATGCCTGTATTTAACTATAGCAATACCATCTGAATTTAAAGATAAGCTACTAGGTGAACTATTTCTTACTGTTTCAGCTGTTCAAGTTACATTTAATAAATTTAACCCAAAATATCCCAATATATTACATGAGATGAAAGGTATATATTTCCTGACAATGATAAATAGAGTTTGAAAGGGTTTTTGTGTTTTCTGTAATGGGGTTTGTATATGTTGTTGTTAAATTTTATGATAAACATCTGCAGATTTTTCTCTATTGTGATGATGTCAGGTGCACAGATTAGGACTTGATCCTGCTAAACTCTGCTCACAGAAATAGCATCAGTGAAAGGTTCCTACCCCCAAGCCATGATTTTCAAAATAGGACCATCTCTGTTTTCTGAATAGAGAATGTAAATTGTTTAGTCTGAACAGCTTGTGGCTTGCAGTCACTTCATATATAACTCATAAATGATATTTGACACTAAGCAAACTGTTGCCCTTAATGAAACTGCTCACATTAGAAATGGAAGAATTTTTTGTAAAGAGAAAGGTAAAAAAAGAGGCACTTGCTCTTTCTCCATCAGACACTTTTGTTATATTTTTCAGTTTTGATGCTGGTATTTTGTAAAAACACCAAGGCATTTCATTAAACATTGTGGTAATATCTGTGTTTTTTTAATGAAAACTTATTTTTAGTGTAATGCAAAATGTAGACATAGAAATCACTTTCATGAAGCGTGTTTTGAGCTTAATGTACCCTCGGGGTATTTTGCTGTGGTTTGTATTTTACGTATCTTGACTTTATCAAAGAAACCCCTGTGTCATCCTCCTTATGCATATGTCTATCTTTCCAGGTTTTGCGATTTGTAAATAGCTTCTGATACATAGGTCTTAATGAGCATATATGTTTAAAAAGTTGATGAGACTGGAGCACCTTTGCAGCAGTCTCTAATCTTTATCTGCTCAGTGGATGTTTATTAATTCTTATGAATGCAAAAATAGGGCACTAATTTCTCTTGTTTTCCATGCACCCTGAGCACTTGAATGGGCAGAGGGAGCATTATAAGAGGATGAAAAGCTTTAGCATACTCACCCTGCAGGACAGAGGATACGGAACATCACAGCTGTCTATACCTCTTGGATCTGGATCTTTTTAATGTCATCAAGCAGTGAATCTTCTGTAAGTGTAGGCTGGACTTTTCCTGCTGTTAACAGGCCTCAGAATGAACTGGAGTTCACCAAACTTTCTGCAGCTAAGTAAACTCGGCATTACTGAAAAGTTTTCTTTCAGAGCCGAGGACAGCAACAAATGGGATACTGTTAGTACAAAAACCCCGTGGAGCTGTTTGATGTCTGCAAACTGACTGGAGTGTGAACGTGTCTCTCTTGGGGGCTGCCCCTCCTCCCGCACATAACCTGCCCCTCTAAAAGGGAGGCAAGCTTGCACAGGCTGCAGCACTATGGAGGGGAGGTATGGCTAATTCTTCTGCTGTCTAAGCCACAGCAAGCTCTGCCTTTGCTACCTGTCCCATTCTTGTTACCTTCCATGTGAGATGGACAGGTTGGAGACCAGGCAAGAGGAATGTGAAATGCCGTTATGCAGGATAGAATACATAAGTGAACAGCCAGCTTAGGAAGGGAGAGTGGGGGAGGTGTGGGAAAAGGACAAAACAAAATTCACTCTGACCTCGCCCCTTCCCCTCCTCCCCTTAATTTTGAACTATTTCTTTGTTTCATTTGGTGCTTAATAAAGAGGGAGCTCATTTTTATGAAGTGTGTTCATGGTGAATTTGATACCTTTCTGTGCATTATACTTCTTACAAAGACAGTAGTAACGTGTGAATGCAGTTTAAACAGATATCTTATTATAATAAGCCAAACCTGAAATGCTTGGGAAAATATAGCTTTAGTATCCACATATTTCCATGGATTTGCATGTAATGAAAACTGGCTATTATTACAGGATTTTTTCAGTAACATGCAGTATTTAAGAACATAATTGTTAATAAGCCAAATAACATTGCATACCTCATGCCAAGTGTTTTCAGAATGCCATCCAATTGCCAGTAAAAATGGATGAAAAGAATTAAATGTAAAATGTCAGACTTCAGTTGACAAGTTGAGCTAAATACCGGAGATTAGTGACCCTAAGAGTATTCTGGGGTAACACAGGAATTGCAAGTGATTACAGGTGGAAGTGTCACCTGAAAATGATACTACATTTAGAAACAGCAACACCAAGATGCTAAAAGAAATTTCAGAAGATCACATGATAAGGGATTGGATTTTTTCCCCTCAATGCTGTTTTACCTTTTTTTAGAAAGCATAACTGCTTGTTTATCCGTGAAACAGGGTAAGGATAGCAAGAAACACTTGGATGCCACAGTTTAGTTATGTCAAGACATGTAATGTCTTTGAGATGAAACTGAGGCACACAGATAAAAAATGTAAAAGCTTGTACTGTAGTTTCTGTCTTTCAGTTCTCTAAAGAAATAGGCACCCTGTCTCATGGATCCTTGTACAGCAGTGATGCCTGCAAACAAAGGGGAAGAAGGATGGTGTGAAGGGTAAACTGCAAAGAAAGAATCATCCTCATATTTTTACAGCAATTAACCTATTAGGAAGTAGGACAGCATGAGTCTGAATTACCTACAGGGCACAGGACAAAGATTTTAAATTTTTTCTCATTAAACAATTCTTCATATAGATTTCGAGTCTTTCTAAAGGATCTCATAGAGCTTTTTCAAATGAATTTCTATTGAATGTTTTCAAAAGTTTCATTAACTCTAATGTAATCTTACTTTGAAAGCAAAAGTGCCTTTAAAATATACATGAAGACTTATATCCTCTCCAGCAGCAACAGTACAAGTTTAATGAATCGAAACAGAAAGGTTGGAATTACTAAGATAGCTTGTGCCCTGGATTTGCTAAGGAATGGGTTATTGCCACACTTTTGTCAAACAGCACAGCGGAATTTAGTGAAGAAGAGTTATTTTATTTGAAAAAGACTCTGTTCACAGAATAGTGGCACCTAGCACCATATTAGGACATCAGTTTTTATGGCTGAAAGGAAGAATGTGACCTATTCACCAGCCCTACTTGCCGGAGAATCCTGGGTTGGAAGTCTTCCACCCACGAGCTGGCCAGACTTAGCTCTAGCATCCTTGTAAAATACAAAAGTCAATCTAAGATGAGGGTAGTTTGTGAGCGTCTTTTAATTTCTCCCAGAAAAGCTCTCTATTTTAAGTCTGATTTTGCAAAACGGTGGTCAAGGGGAAAAAAATAAGTCTGGTGTTCATAAGGCGAAAGCCAGTTCAAGGCTTCAGTGGTAGCTTTTGTGGGATGTAGTATTTTGGTACAGACTGTTTTTTGAGACAGAATTTCTCTAAAAAAATTAAACAGGGTTTGGAAATCTGAGTTAAGTTCTGATTTGATATCCCTGAAATCAACCTCAGATACTTCAGTACTTTAGTTTTACTTAGTTAATTTATGATGTTGTTGACTTTTAAGTGCTCTGGGCCTGTTCTGGATCATGAACTTGGAAGTCTTTTAGCCACTAAGTAAAAATTTTCTCCTGGAACTGAAAGCTGCTTTCCTGGGGGGGGCTTACTGGAATTGAAAGCCAGTTTACTACAGTTTTCCAGACATCACATCTTAAAAAAAAAAACTGAGTGAGAGACAAAAAAAAAAAGGTTGTAAAACATAGTTTTAAAAGAACTACATTACACATCTTCTTCTTTTAAAAGTCTAGGATTTGACAAATTAATTTCTTTTTCTTTTTTTTCCTTTTTTCTTTTTTTTTTTAATTATGGGGCTTTTTAATGGTTATTTCCTGATATCTGTTAGAGTGAAAGGGCAAGAAAAAGTGTATCTGTCATCTATCAAAAGATTAATTTAAAGTGTTTCCTTATCAGCAGTTAAGTTCTTGTGACAAATCTAATTCTGATGTCATTGCAGCCAGACGAAGTTTATGCAGATATAACAACATGATGTGCTGTTGTTTGAGTAGAAACTTTGAAAGATGTGTAAATGAATTTGAACCTTTTTGAAGATTTGAACGTTTATCTTCTAGAATATCTTGGAAAACACTGAATGGTACTTCCAATTAGAATTAAACATATCAATTGTGAAGCCTGAAGAGGAGTAAGTTTGTCAAAACCATGTTAATGAATTTAGGCTTTTGGTTTTACTTGGTTTCAAGAAAGTTCCAGATAAATTCTCAGCCTTTCTTTGTGTTTTTCGTAATTGTTTCTTACATGTTTGGCCAGATGACCCAAATGTTGCTTCTGCCCACTTCACATTGGCTTTGCCTGCTTTGAGTTTACTTCAGTTTTCTAGCTTGGTGTGTAGATTTGATTTGCAGAGTTGGGTGGTGTGGGATATACACAGCTGCAAAATGAACACTACTATAATATCTCATTTGAACAGACCAGAGAATGCTGGAAGGAAGAATTAAACTGGTGATAAAAACCCCTAAGAAAGTGAAGCAGAAGCTTGCCAGAAACAAATTATCTTTCTAATTTTCCATGTGAGAAGAGAACAAGCACTACTACAGATTGTTTCTTCAGCTATTCTGTGGCCCTGGGGTGTTATCCATGTGATTTCTTTCAGGAAAGTTTCTTTCGTGAGAATACAGTTTGAAAGAGTATAAATGAGATGAACAAAGAAGAGAACAAAAGTTTTTCTTATGAAATGTCATCAAAATCAGAAGAGTGGCTTCTTCCTCTAATGAATATTCAACTTGTTAGATACCAGTCTCACACACATACAAACCAAACATTCAAAATGAGGATTCTTTTAACCAGGCTATGCTTTTTGTGCCTTTTATTTCTCTTTTTCTGTGAAAAGTTTTCCCCTTTTCCTTATTATGCTCAAGACAGAAAAGGAAAATCGGAAAAGCAGCAGTAAGAGGATGTTGCTAAATTTACTCAATATCCTCACAAAGAGGTGAGATCACAGAGGTTTAAATCAGAATTTATGACTACATTCCTACAACTTAGTTGTTGAATCATATGGTTTGGACAGACTTTTTGAGGGCTATCTAGATTTTTTCTCCCCAATTGTTACCTGCCGTGTGTTAATTTGTGCTAAATAAAGGTGTTGCCACTGACTTGGAGGGAAAAATAAAGGCTTGGATTTATATTCTGAATGAATTCTTTGGAGGCATAGGGTGACTATAGCTCTGAAGGAAGCTAATAAGTTTTTCTTATGCTTACTAATTCTAGAAGCCAAACTCTAAATATGAAAATATGAATGGCTAGCAAGTACATGTATTATAAATATTGGCCCCATTTATCACTGCCATCTCTATATTTGCCTTTGGAAAGACTCTTGACTTCTTTGAAAGTGAAACATTACACAGGCCAGGTGTTAATAGTCACACTAAGACAAATTTAGCTTGCAGTTCTATCAGCATAAATACAGAGTTGTAGAGCTGTCTTTCAGTAGGCCCTGGGGAGGAAAAATGCACATCCTCTGAGACTTCAAAATGATTCAAATTGATGTTGTTGTTCTTGAAACATTAAAGTCAATGATGAAAATGAGGAAATGAGTGCTGGCCAGAGGTTAGCAAGAGGCAAACAGTGTGCAGCCATGTCCATGCAGCTATCCTGCTTTTCCTCCTTTGCTCATGACCTGCAACGCCCTAAACAGTCTAGTCCTGGATCTTGGTGGAGAAGCAGTTACAAGCTGTGCCAAGCTGTGTGATGCTTTTGTGCTCTGAATACATGTCCTCCAGGGTCTAGGATGAAACCACTGCATTCATTTGCACTTGAGTAAAAACTACATTGTTTTTGCAGTTATTTGGCATCATGTTCAAAAAATATAAGGTCAAATTCAGCTCTAGTGTTGCAACTCAAATGATTTCAATGGCATTTTGCCCACCTACATCAGAGCTGGATTTGGCCCATCATCTGGATCTACTTAGTGAATACTGTGCTAAATGTTCAATGCCTTGCACAGGGTTTCAGTTATGTGCTTACCATTGAATTAAATGGGAATTGTATTCTTAGGATCTTATCCAAATTAGGATAGACTGTGAAGGGAACTGTATTTTTTGTTAAAGTTTGTGCAGCACCAAGCGCACTCGAACTTAAATTACTTTTTAAAATTAATGCATTTAAAAATTTTGCCTAGGTTTATTAGTTGGTGGATATTTCCAAAGTTTTGGTGATCAAGGCAGCAACACAGTAAGTCAAAAGTCTTCAGGAATAGATTCATTACTTGTCGCCATGTGTTGAGCCAAAAGTGATCAAGTAGTTTTGGTCATATTTGTTTTTCATAGAAAATTATATTTTCAAACACAGTATGTTTTTGAAGCGCATTTCATTTTTCTAGGAAAAAAGCTTTACTTTCTGAAAGTCTCTTAGGATTTGGAAATGTTTTCACTTTCGATGATCAAAATGTCTTCTTTTGAATGAGCACAGTCTTACTGGCTCTAACCTACCTAAACCAAGTACTTGACCTGTTCCTCCAAGATATTTATAAAAACAATACAGTGATGAAGTCTCGGAATGAGATTTTTTTTCCCCCTCATTTCTAAGAATCTGATTTCTCTAAGCATAAAAGCTGTCTAGAAGGGAAATTAGCAAAAATAACAGTTTTAGAGAATGGAATCTAAATGTCTTATTGTCTTTCCACTCTTGGTTGATACTGTTTCAGATTTTATTAAACCAAGTAAAAGCAATGATGTGCAATTGCCTAGTTAAGGCACTTAGCTTTAGATTTATCTAGTGGTTGCTTTCATGTAGTTGCAATCTGTCTGTCCTGTCTAGTTCTAAATTCATCAATGGTGTCCAAATATCTTATAGTTTGGAATACTGTTTCATGATGTAGCCTTTTATAAGCTCTAATTATATAAAAAAATATTTGTGCTGAGTCTCTCTGTGCCCTGGCTGGCAGCTCAGTCACTTACAGGGTGCCTGAAGAATAAAAGAAAACATGGGGCGATGGAGGAAGGACATGGTGGACATGTCAAGGGTGAATTCTGCAGTATTTACACATGCAGAGTGCTGCTTAATTATGGCAAAATGATCCTCTAAAGCCAGTGGGACAACATATAGAAAAGGCCATCTCTAAATGAAATGAAGTAAAAATGCAAGCACATAAAGCTAGTGTTGGATTGCGGCACTGAATGCTCTGACATGAAATTAAAGCCTTTACTCTGTGGAGGTGACCAGTTCTCCTGGGCAAGTATGGTTTAGAATACTGAGGCTGAACAAGAATTAGTCAGAAACCAGACCAAGGATTTTGGGTTCATTCTGGCTTATTCTGCAAAGTTAATCACAGAACAAGAGCTCTGAAGCTGATGTGAGTCAAAGTATCTGGAGGGTGCCTTGGAAGCTGAAAAAGCAGGAAGCAGTAATTGTAAATAAATGAAAACTTCGGAGATTTGGTCTGGTTCATCATTAGGGCAAGCCACAGCATATTATTGACAGAAATTCAGCCTGTAGGTTTTTATGGTATATCACCTAAAGGTAAAATAAACTAAATAGTGACCTGATTAGACAACCTCTACAGTAATATTTTTTTGAAAGTATGACCTAAACTGGAGGACATGTGTTGCCTGTGATCCCACAGGTTTTTCAAGACACCTCATAGTTTTCTTCTGTAGCAGACCATGTAAAACATTGGAAACAAAACACGTGAAATACATTGTTCTGACTATAATTAAAGCGAGGAAAAAACTCACTGTGGAAAGCTCTTTGGAGTCTCCAGAGAGCAGTTAAGTGATATAACCCAGGTTTTTTGGAACATTGGATGTTCTCAAGTACTTAAAGTATTTCAACTCTTTATATGGAAGAGGATAGCTATTCGTTAGGAACTGGAAGAATTCTAAAGGTATCCAAAAATGTATTTTCAAGTTTAGAGTTCACACTCCTCAATAAGAGGAAGCAAGTTTAAAGTAATGTCATCTGTGCTCCTGCACCTCCAATCACAGAACAGACTATTAGAAAGGGCAAGGAAGTTTCTCCAAGGCTGGAGGAAATTCATCATTTTGAGGGCAGAGAAGACTTGTGTACGGTTTGGATGACTGGGCAATGCCGTTGTAATACCAACTAATTGAGTGACTTTTGACAGAGAAACAGCAAAAAGGATTTGAATTGGTGAAGAAAGGATTTTTATGAACTAGATTGTATTTAAATTTTCAAAGTGATCCTAGTCACTTGTGGCTTCTGTATGGGAAATTACTTTTGTGCAATACTGAAAGTTGCTGTGCGATTTGCACTTGAATAAATTGAGCTTGATTGGTGTGGAGTATGAAGGCTGCAAATTAAATGCTTGAAGTCTTGATGAAGACTATAAATGCTAGAACACAGAAATAACAGGGTTTTTTTATGTTCCTAGTATTCTATTATCAATAAATTTCACAGAATTTATTTTGTACTTTTCCTTTCTTATGCCTTAACAAAAAAAACCCCACAGATAATTATCAGAGTCCTCTTTAGATAGCTGTCATTGCAGTGTTGTTACATCTCTACCTTCAGCACAGTATTCCTGAATGTAACACAGTTCTGAGCTGCAAGTAAAGACAGTAGAAACGCAAAAGAAATTAAAATAATTATGTACCTAACAAGGAAGCAGAAAATACTTGGCTCTTGATTAGAAAAAGTAGCCAGAAAAAGAATTCCAAACTTAGACCGTTTTGGAGAGAACCTAGCCCAGTAATTAAGAAACTAAATATTTTATCCTTGTTAAGTCCAAAAGAAAGAGCTCATTTCTTTGTTGTGGACCTGGTACAGAAATTAAAGAAACATCCTGGAGGGGTGAAGAGGAAATTTGGAACTATCCCAGCAAGTTTTTTGCTTAATAGAAGATGGCTGTGGAGGAGAAATTGCTCAGAACTTGAGAGATTTCATTGCAGCTGATAAATCTGGCTAAAAGTTGCTGATAATTTCAATCAAAGAACAAACAATGCTCTCTGGCAGAGATTAAGCATAAACCTAACAAAACCGAGTCAGGAGACATGCTATTTGGATTTCAGAAGTTTGGAAAGAGATAAAACTTCTGTAGATAATTTTCTTTAAATTAAAGGGAAGAGTGATAGAAAATGGGCTGTAGTCAGAAGTCTTGATATCAAAATCTACCAGTTTTTACACCATTGTGTTTCATATTTTATATTTTTTCTGTTCAAATTGGATAGAAGGAGGTTAAGATCTGCTTGTGCTACTGGGATGCTTTACTTCTCCTAATGAATAATTTCATTTCAATAATCAAGAACTCTAATATGGACCTGTAACAGTACATCAGGTGGAGATCTCAGGTGTGTTTTGTAAGTGCATCCATCATCAGGACTTATAAATGTAGTAGAAGATAACTTCTGACTGTATATACTGCTAGAACAGTATAACATGCTAGCACCATCATCACTGATTTGCACTCAACAGCTTTTAAAATTGAACACCAATACTCTTGAGCACTGGATTAATAGAGGTATATGTGTATGTTTTTCAGATATGTTAATTTAAAAAGTATAACTGGTGGTTTTATATCTGGTCCCCCAAAATGCATCTAGAAAGGATTGAAAGCAAAATGGTCAATACCAGTGAAAATTGGAAGTGGGTATAAACACACAGGAACTTTTACACTAAGTAGATGGTGGAATCATGCACAATAGAGCCAACACTGTTGCATTTTCAGAAATAGCTTTCAGCTTCTGGGTAAAATTACTTCCTGATTTTTTTTAGATACTAATTAGCTATACAAAGACTTGCACTTACATAGCCTGTATTGACAAACTCAGAATAGAAGTGGAAATATGACTGGAGGTTTTCTAGAACTTTATCCACTTGACCAGCACAATATAGGAGTGTTTTATGACTTGTTTTCAACAAGTCAAGGTAAAATAGCCTTTTACCTTATACCTATAGCTGTGTGTGAAATGGAAGTCTGACACCTCTCTTCCCTTCTTGACATTGTTCTCCTGCAACTCCCTATAGCCTGAACACCACCACAAAGATTCTGCCTTCTCAGTGTGCATTCCTGTTCAGACCCAGCTGTCTCGCCAATGCTATTGTACCCTTAAGCCTACAGTGAGCATCTCAGCTCCCTCCCTCCTCCAAGTAAGCTGTCTTGCCCTGGCCCTGATCCCATGTGCTGAACCTGAAGAGCAGGTTCCTGTGCTGGTTGTATTCTTGTAGCAAAAGGCTGCAAATCACACAGTCTGCCAAGAGGTGACCTCTGAGGTACACAACAGCAACCTAGCAGGTGTCAACAGACAATGCTGGTGTAGAAGTGCTTCAACTCAGATAATCCATCACCACTGTTTGGGAAATTCTTCAAGCTCAGCAAACCAGTTTGAAAATGCCTGCTCCAAAATCTATGCTTGTGGTAAGATTTTAATAGTTACCAGGCTGTTTAACCTTTCCAAAGCTAAGATATTTTAAATAAATTATTTTTTTTAAAGTAGCATCAAAAGCAGACTTGTTCAAATTTGTTCACAAAGTTCTTGGAATAATTCTAGCTGGAATAAAAATCTCTGCAATTATGGTCCAGAAGAGAAAACATCAATAAACCCTTCCCAGCTTTTGCAGCATTTTGCTTGCAACATCTGATCAGAGTTTATCTTGTAGGATCCAAACACAGTTGAACAACATTTGATTATGATTATTTTATTTGGTTTTCTGAAGTATTTGCACAATATTCTTGTTACTTTGAAGATCTCTCACTTCAAACTGTTCGGGTTTTATTCAACAAAGCCAAACACAGTTTCTTTTTATGAAACACTGTAAATATAGAAAGCTGTAAATTAAGTTGCTTTGGAACAGAGAAAGCGATTTTAAGAAATGTCAAGTGATATATCTGGCTTTGAAATCACTCTCCATGGGAAGGAACAGGACTTTCCCTATTTTCTTGCCACAATGGGAAGCCAAAAGGCTAATTTAATTTCAGGAGAGAAAAAAAAAAGAAAATAACTATGTGTATATATTATAACAGTAGGTAGAACTGATACTTAGGAAAGATACTTTGATACTTTAAAGATACTTTAACTGATACTTTAGGAATTACCCTAAAATAACCCCTAAATAAATACTTATTTCAGAAAGCACATATAGTACAGTACTGATATGAACTGGTCAGTTAATTATGCAACCTTTTTTGTTTTTAATATGCCTTTCATACACTGAATCATCCAACCTAAGTAGAACTGAAAGGTATTGTTCTGTATGGGCTGGTAACTATAACAACAGGTTCTTTTGATAGCTCTTCTTTAGTCTTCTAAGTTTCAACATGAAGAGTGTTACTTTATTTTAGGGGCATTCTATAATTTTGATGTTGGTATTTGTGTCTTGCATAACTAAAATGATAAATTTTAATAAGGATTTAATTTCAATGATTACTTTGACTATTTGGTAAAAGATAAGGTAAGTGGGATAATTTCTTTTAAGTGATCTTGTTAGACTCAGAATTTATACTAATTTTTAATCTTACAAATGGTTCTATGTGGAACTTGCTGAAAAACCCAAGAGTTATGCATATGTTTATCTACTGTTATATAAAGGAGGGAAAAACTTGAAAAATCCTAGTTTGAAAAAAAACTTTCTACAAGTTAGAATTTTGTCACTAGTTAGAGTTTTGTATAATATGAGAAGCCCTTAGAGTTGTGGGAAAGGAACATAAAACATCCTTAGTTACTAAATTTTTCTTTTTATTTTTTTTTTTGAAATTCCACAATTTAAGATGAAAAGTGGGGTTCACTTCTGAATTTTAGAATGGTTTCCTTTCCACTGAGCCACAGTTGTCACGTGTGGAGACCTAACATTTGGTGACACAGTTACACCCACTGGAGCCCTGATACTCTCCTGACTGCAATAGTGCCTGTAAGGCAGCGTTGTGTAATTTGTATTTCAGTCTTGACTTTACATGTATTACAGTACAGAGCTGTAGAAAACTAGAAGGATTTTATGACAATGTAGTGATGTTGCCTTTGGGACTGGTCTTCGCACACATTTCTCTTCATTGAAGATGTTGTATGCCCCAGGATCAAGGTGCCTTACTTTCCTAATCCTGCACTTCCACATGGGATGGCTGATGGTTCCATCCATTCAGTTTTCACCATTCTTGGCCCCTGCTGCCGCAAATCAGTCAACTCAAGAGGAAGGCAGGTCAAGATGAGATTCCAAATAATTGCTGTTGGAAGGATATATTTCATGTCTGTCCTAAGAAAAAGCATGGTATATGCAGATAGGTGATGGGTTTTTTACACTTTAAACCCTGCTCCTCCCTGGGTTCATTGGCTCCTGTGGGGCTACTCAATTGATTCAGAAAAGTAGTTTTGCCCATATGGAATTTGAGTCTTAGTGATCTCCTGATTCAAAATTATTACAGTCTATCTGAGTGTATTTACAATTCCAACTAATTCTTTGCAGGTTCTTTAAACTATGTTATGTAATGTGTGTTTTCACTTTTATTGCTCTTCTTGAAACTCTAATGTTCCTGTTATTGCTGTTCTGAAAATAAAACATCTATGTAACAAGACTATCATGTTTTACATTTTTGGGACAGTCTCAAATGTAAAAAGCATGTCAAGGTGAATTGCATAATAGAATGAGGAATGCAGACCTTCCTCATTGTCCTCATGGGAAGAAAATAATCATGGTGCCTAATCTGAAGCCAACTGAAGTGATCTTGGAAAAAGAAAGGGAAGCCTTTCCCTTGGCAACAGATCCATTTTGTTTTATAGTTTAACAGTTTGCAAGCTGACTGCTCTCATCAGCATCACTTCAAATTGCTTATTGAAACCTCAGGTCACATGTGGGAATGTAAAGCTTCTTTTAGTATGCCACTAAAGTAATTTCTGAGAAAACACATTCTGGTTTTGGAACAGTGTGTCCTGGAGAAAGAAAATTGTTGGAGCTGTTTAGGGATTTGATTGAATGAATTTGAGTTAGTACTCCAGGAACTGCATCAATAATGATATAGAGTCAAACTCCAGGAACCAACTGAATTTTACCTAAGATTGTTGTGAATTGCCAAAATGAGTCAGTGCAATGGCCATTCAGTCTTCTATATTTGTCTTTTTTATTGGCAATTTTATAGAAAAGAAAAAATAAATTGGGTTTTTGTTCTGTTTTTTAGAGGTCATTGCTGAAGCCATAGCGGAAAAAGAAAATGAAAAAGAACAGAATAAGCCAACATCTTGCAGGCATACAGACAGGCTTTATCCATGGTCAAGAGGACTTAATGATTTTCTAGCTAATTTTTTGGCCACTGCAAGAAAACAGAATCAGGTCTTGATACTTTAATAAATATATAACTTCTATTAGAACAATTGCAATAGTCAGAGAACACAAAAATGTCTTTTTTTTTTTTTGACAAAATGATCATTAGATCATACTACAGATTTTTTAAAATTTCTTTCTTGTTGTTGATGATAAATCTGTCCAGTTACAACTAAGATAGAGCTACCTTATTCAAAAACTCATGGTGAGTATTTTGTGTAGGTTGTCCGTTTATTTATCTACAGGATGAGTGTTACAGACCCTGACCACAAAACTGTGGCTTTCCACATCCAGTTGCTGCAGTTGGTAGATTGTGGTTTCAAGACTGTCTCTTTGTGGGTTTTTTGTTGTTATTTTTCCTTACTTCTTTTGACTTAGAGATCATAGGTGAACACAACAGAGATTATTAAATATTCTATCTTAATAATGTGCAGAACAAAAACTACTCTGTGGATAAGGGAATGGATGGATGGTCACACTCAAAGAATTGTGGTCAACAGCTTGATGTTCAAGGGGAGACTGGTGACAAGCAGTGTTTCTCAGGGGTCAGTACTAAACCCAACCCTGTTTGGACAGCATTGTCCATGTCTTTGTCAGTGACATGGACAATGGGATCAAGTGTAGCCTCACTAAGTTTGCTGAGCACCCCAATCTGTGTGATGTGATCAATACCCTGGAGGGAAGGGATGCTGTCCAGAGTTATCTTGACAGGCTTGAGAGGTGGGCCAATGCAAATCTCATGAAGCTCAACAGTGCCAAGTATAAGGTCCTACATCTCAATCAGGGCAATCCCAAACACAGGTACAAGCTGGGTGGAGAATGAATTGAGAGCAGCCCTAAGAGACTTGCAGATGTTGCTGGATGAGAAGCTCAACATGAGCTGTCCATGTGCACTCACAGCCCAGAAAACCAAATGCATCCTGGTCTACATCCAAAGCAGCATGACCAGCAGGTTGAGGGAAGGGATTTTGCTCCTATATTCCACTCTTATAAGACTCAACTTGGAGTACAGTGTTGAATACTGGGACTCAACAAAAGAATGACATGAACCTGTTGGTGTGACTCCAGAGAAGGACCATGAAGATCATCAGAGAACTGGAGCACCTCTCCTATGAAAAGACAGGCTGAAAGAGATGGGGTTGTTCAGCCTGAAAATAAGAAGACTCTGGGGAGACCTTAGATCAGCCTTCCAGTACTTAAAGGGGATTACAAGAGAGCTGGGGAGGGACTCTTTGCAAGGGCATGCAGTATCAGGACAACAGGTAATGACTTCTGAAAAAAATAGGTTTAGATCAGATACTTGGAATAAATTCTTTAGTGAGAGGATGGTGATGTGTTCGAATAGGTTGCTCAGAGAAGCCGTGGATNATTGTGGTCAACAGCTTGATGTTCAAGGGGAGACTGGTGACAAGCAGTGTTTCTCAGGGGTCAGTACTAAACCCAACCCTGTTTGGACAGCATTGTCCATGTCTTTGTCAGTGACATGGACAATGGGATCAAGTGTAGCCTCACTAAGTTTGCTGAGCACCCCAATCTGTGTGATGTGATCAATACCCTGGAGGGAAGGGATGCTGTCCAGAGTTATCTTGACAGGCTTGAGAGGTGGGCCAATGCAAATCTCATGAAGCTCAACAGTGCCAAGTATAAGGTCCTACATCTCAATCAGGGCAATCCCAAACACAGGTACAAGCTGGGTGGAGAATGAATTGAGAGCAGCCCTAAGAGACTTGCAGATGTTGCTGGATGAGAAGCTCAACATGAGCTGTCCATGTGCACTCACAGCCCAGAAAACCAAATGCATCCTGGTCTACATCCAAAGCAGCATGACCAGCAGGTTGAGGGAAGGGATTTTGCTCCTATATTCCACTCTTATAAGACTCAACTTGGAGTACAGTGTTGAATACTGGGACTCAACAAAAGAATGACATGAACCTGTTGGTGTGACTCCAGAGAAGGACCATGAAGATCATCAGAGAACTGGAGCACCTCTCCTATGAAAAGACAGGCTGAAAGAGATGGGGTTGTTCAGCCTGAAAATAAGAAGACTCTGGGGAGACCTTAGATCAGCCTTCCAGTACTTAAAGGGGATTACAAGAGAGCTGGGGAGGGACTCTTTGCAAGGGCATGCAGTATCAGGACAACAGGTAATGACTTCTGAAAAAAATAGGTTTAGATCAGATACTTGGAATAAATTCTTTAGTGAGAGGATGGTGATGTGTTCGAATAGGTTGCTCAGAGAAGCCGTGGATGCCCTATCCCTTAAATCATTCTAAAATCAGGTTGGATGGGGCTTTGAACAACTTGGTCTAGTGGAAGGTGTCCCTGCCCTTGGCACTTTGTCTGAGGGTAGATGATCTTTAGAGATTGCTTCCAACACAAACCATTCTATGATTCTGAGATTGAGTCTTTGGAACTGTGAAGACATGTGTTGTCAAAATGTGGCTTCTCGGACTTCAGTGGGTTGCTGTTCATAGTGTCAATCAATTCTAGAGTGCTCTGTAAACATTATTCAGTGCCTCTGAGCTCAGCATACAAAAATCATGTGTCTCTGCTAAGGCTTTTGAAAGTCCTCTTCTGCCCCCTTCCCTACCAGCTAACATTTTGGAGTGATAGGCCCAAAGAAATATCCACAAGAATCTACAACTGAAGAGTAGAATTCAAGATCTTTTTGAATTCTGTATTACTTCCAGGCTTACCAGATAAACAGATCATTCTGTTTTTCAAAAATCTCAATTTTTAAAAATTGGTCTTACAGTTCACCCTTTCTTTCTTTCTTTCTTTCTTTCTTTCTTTCTTTCTTTCTTTCTTTCTTTCTTTCTTTCTTTCTTTCTTTCTTTCTTTCTTTCTTTCTTTCTTTCTTTCCTTTCTTTTCTTTCTTTTCTTTCTTTTCTTTCTTTTCTTTCTTTTCTTTCTTTTCTTTCTTTTGTCTTTCTTTTCTCTTTTCTCTTTTCTCTTTTCTCTTTTCTCTTTTCTCTTTTCTCTTTTCTCTTTTCTCTTTTCTCTTTCTTCTTTTATTTTTCCTTCTGCACATACTGTATTCTAGTTGTGTATAAGGGTGAAAAAGTAAAGATATGACCATAGCATGCACTTGACTTTCTGGTTAAAGTATAATAATTTGAATTTTGCTAATTCTAGCTGGACCGGTGAGAATGAAGCCATGTGCATGCATAAACAGTTGAAGTATAGACTGTCAAGGAAAACCGAGTACATGCTTTGGGCAGCCTGCGCTGAACTTTATACCATTGTTTCTGCTGTCTGAATATACATAAAAGTTAAATCCCAAAGTCTGTTAAAATTCTGGAGTCCATTTCACTTTATCAGTATGAACTTTTGGATAGCCCTTTTTATTGCTTAAAGGGAAAAAATTAATTGAGTTAAAGCTGATTAAAATGTATAGCAGTTCTTTTTTTATAAGCGAAAAGATAGTATAACACCACAGTGGACAAATCCTGGCTTCCTGGTTCAGTTAAAAGACTTATCATCAGCTTCAGCAGTGCTTTATCTTAATAAAGTTAATCAAGTTTTTCTGGATGTACTGCCAAGTAGATTATGTGCAACTTTTGTTTTCTCCTACATAGTATAGATTGAGTATAGCTTTCCCCTCCGTTCCTTAAAAAAAAAAAAAAAGTCTAAGAAGAAAGACATAGATCTCAACCTTTATTAAAAATAAAGTACTATGATTAAATCAATTCTCAGGAACATCCCAGACTAAAAAATTTCAAATAACATAAAAAACTTCAAATATATAGTGAAGAAATCACTATAGTGACACCACAGCAGGTTCCCATTTATCCTCTGAATGCAAAGATATGCATCTGAATGCACCTGCTTGAGAAACCTGGACTAAAATGACCACAAACAAGTGAATAAATTTGAGATGCCTCATGCAATACGTGCTAGTGCATTTTGTTGTAAAACTAAAGGAAATCTGAGTCATTGCAATCTCAGAATGTAATGCCAGACAAATGAGAACCAGACCACAAACAATGAAGCCAAGTACATCATTATAGGTTGAGTAATGTGAGCAACTTACATAAACTATGGCTGAAACTCAAGATTTAGCAGAAGACCATCATCCTTAATTGCATAACAGCAATTAAAAACTCATTAATCTGCAACTTGTCCATCAGGAGTAAGAATCTCATCAATTGAAGTCATAAATATTTAAGGAGGTCAATTTTTCATTTTTATTTAACTCTTTTTCTTTATCTTACCTTTCTTGTGTTATGAATTCCCTTTCATTTATCCACTTGCTTCTTCAAAATGGGGAAATAATGTCACTTTGTCTTCACCTAGTCTTCATTTCCAGCAAGCTTTTCCAGAAAGCTTTTTCAGCCCAGGATTTTTAATTGAGTCCTCTGTTTCTCTGAAGACCTTTTTTGTTTTACTAACAATGCTCTCTCACAAGTTTACTGTTAGGTTCCTTCTTTGCTAATCCACTGATTACATATAACAATGGTTCAGGTAATCCTAACACACTTGTAAAAAAAAATGTTTTTGGTAGCTGTAAGGTCCACAGAACTTTTGATAACTTTGTTTCTACTCTCATTTAAAAAAAAATACAAATCACTTATCAACCAGCTCCCCTTAATGCTAGCTAACATCACTATTAAGCACTTGCTTTCTGCACTGGATGAAATCATTCGCTAAGAAGCACCATTTATAAGATGCACATCCACATGATGAAATAAACCACAGATTATCAAAGGCTTTAGGGATTTTAGAAGACTTGATGAGACAGTGAAGGGAGAAGGCATCAAACTGAGAACAAAACTTAAATCCTGCAAGGCAGTGTTGTAACATCTTCAGCGTGCTGTTACACAGCCACATTAAGAAACTCTCACTTCTCCTTAAGTTGCCTCAAAGACCTTAGAAATTCTCTGATGGCAGGAGGTACCAGACACTGAAGTCTTCATAAGAACAAATGCATCAGGAATATTTCTAATGTACAATTGAAGTGGTTGGCCATGAGGTCTAAAAGTGTGGAGGCAGACTATCCCATAAGACATTTAAGTGTTGTAAACACTCCTGTGGGAGTCAGTTTAGGGGTTATTAAGATTTTCTAGAGATAATCCTAAAAATGTTAAAAGTCCACTGATTTATGAGCTCTTGATGTTCCTAACAACAACAAAAAATGGTGGATGATGATTTACAGGAGGGTAAGTACATTTGAAATTTACTAATTTCATCAACAAATATCCAGAGAGCTGAAGAAAAGAGAGCCTTTTTCAAGAGTGAACCACACTAAATTAAGTCTGACAATTGTGTGGTGAAAACAGTCTTTGGATTTCATAATCATAGGAGACCTCATCATCAGAGTTAATGTAGAAAGGAATTTGTTTGCTGCCATCACAGATATTAAGCAGAACAGAACAGTCTCTAAGCAGTAGCTAGTTCAACTTTTTACAATTCAAGTTTTTCAGTTCCCATTTTGAATACCTTCAGAAGGAGCAACAAATCTAATCTCACCTCTGAACCTAAAAATATTTCTCATAACAGGCACTGTAGAATTCAAGGGGGAGACAAAGAGATAGGGACTTGCTGGCATCTGCTGAAGAGATACTTGGTGGAAGTGACATAATGTTACAGACTTGTTACAGCAGCAATTTTTCTTTACTGTCCTTACACCTGCTTTATCAAACACTAGCTATTTGTTTTTGGAAGAGAATTCACATCTTGGCTTATCCTTTGACTTAAAGCAGAAGCTCTTCCCTAGTTTAGGAAGCTTGGAGTCCAACTTGAAGAAAAAGCTGGAGTCTTAAAACCATTTTATTCTATTTAACAGAGAGAATGAGGATGAGCTCATATGTATATATGTTTATGACTGCCACTGAGATATTTGTGAGGTTGTCTTACCTGATGGTAACAGTGCTTCTCCACGTTAAATCATCACATCGTTGTTAATACTAACTTGCATGAAAAATACTAGAATGAGCATCTTGTGCTACTCATAAGCAACCCTTGCTGGAGCATGCCTGGATAAATCCTGCTAGATAACTAGGCTACTGACAGCTTCTGCTCCAGTGAGTATTGACAAATTTGGCATTGGCTCTTCTTCTGCAACTGGTTCTTAATAACAGCGGATACACTATATTCTCTCTGGGTTCAGGAGAGAGAAGATTTGATACTATTAATTAATCTCCCTGGGTTCCAGATATAGCACAGACTGAAATATTAGAAAGTAGAAAACTAAACATAAGATTTTTAAAAAGTTTTCATTTTCTACAGTCACTGTCCTTTGAACTACTTGAAGAGCCAAATATTCTTTTAAATCTGACAAAAATAAACTCTGAGTTTAAATTAAAATGCCAACTAGAATTTCATTATGTCAATTCTGATTTCACTCATTTTCCAAAAATTACAGACCTATAATTTTTCTGTTTTAAATGTCCATCTCCATTCCAGAGTGTCCTAGTTCAGCAGGAGGGACCAGTTATCACTGTGTGGGGGTGATTAAAACTATGTATTCTACATCCTCTATTCATTCCCCAAGAACAATGGACCATTTGCAGTATCTGCCCAGGGAGTCGTTAGCACCTTCACACCCGGCCTGAGGGGGTGTGGGTGCTAATGGGCCATCACCGGTTCACCAATACCCCATGACTCACAGAGTTAATCACCCATTGTGTGAGTCTCCGCCCTGTGGGAGGGACTGGATGCTCCTGGAGGGTACATAAACGGGGCTCAGAAGACCTTGAGCACCTCTAATCGGATCAAGAGGAGCAGCAGGACCTCGACAGGAGGAAACCACCACTCTTGACCGGACTACGACCATCACTCTTGACCAGACCACAGCCATCATCTACACCAACAGGTTCTTCACTTCTTTTTGCCCAGGACTCGGAGGAACCACATGAGTCTCAGCACCAGGGCTAACAAACCCCTCTGGGCTTGTGCCCTGGGACACTGGGTTATACTGTTGTGTTTTTGGTGAGTTGAAAGCAGTTTTCTCTTGTGTCAGTGTGTTTATGGTAATATCTTTCATTAAATAGTAACTCTGACTTAAAATCTCTCTTGTGGTGGGTCCATTTCTCTTGCCGGTTTACCTCTAAACCAGCACACAGAGATAGACAACACCGAAGTGCTTTTCCAATGAAATTGCAAAGGCAACACTGGAAACTAATATCTTTGCCTGTGTTATTATCCAATGTTACGAATTTGTCTGAATATTCTGTAATGTATGCCTCTAATCCCTGCTTGGGTTTCTTGGCACTGAAGAGCTGCAAAGAGCTAATGAGGATCAAAACACTTACTGGAATTCCACTGTATTCTTAATAGACAGCAAAAGATTATGAATTAGAGAAAACAAAAAAGTGAGACTTGACTGTACTCTCTTACAGTTGACAATCATATGCGTAAAAATTGTTCCCAGAGTTTTGTTGTTTCAGTTTTGGGGTTTTTTTTTTGTTGTGGTTTCGGTTTTATTATTATTAATGGTAATGTTATTGTTGTTTTGTTGTGTTTTTGTTTGGTTGGATTTTTATACTTGTTTGCATTACATCTTCTTCTGATCATGGTGTATCTGTCTTTTTGACACACTGTAGGCCTTTACAGTCCAGTTCCCAGAAATACAGATAGGGTATAAATCAGGCACAGATCAAAGCACAGAGCCAGAATGTATGCTGGTTGTGGAAAGACAGAGTTATTTGGCATCAATCTAAACAAGTTGGCAAGTTAATTATGCAATATTTTTGGAATGCACTGAAGTACTTGGTGATTTCATATTGCAAACACTTAGTCACTCATGGCTGCACAATCATTGATCAGGAAGTAGAAGCCTTCAACTTGAATTTCATTGTATCACTCAACAGCAATCAAAACTGTGCCTTCAAATGCCCATTGCCATTCAAGATTAAATATTTGTAGATTTATAAGTGAATTTTATAATAAATCTCATCTAACCCGAAGTACTCACAAAAATTTACAATATTTATCCCTACTTTTTAACTAGAACATAAACATCAAAATCTTAACACAACTAAATAGACATTGTCAAGTGACACTGGAAAGCATTCAGAATTATGTTTTCTTAACACTTAGCAGGACTTATTGTTAAAAATATTTGTCACTCAAGAAATTCCACTAAATGTCTCCAAAATGGGAACTAAATTCATTCCAAAGCCACTTAGTGACTGTGAAGAAGGAAATAAGGGGCTGGGACTATCCTTTATCACTAAGGCAAAATGCTTCATAACTAAGTAAATTTCTTAGTTTTCCCATCTGAAATTGAGAGCTTGCATTGCAGTTCAGCTTTTGTTTCTCCCTCCGGTTAAAGAAACGCTACTCTTCTCCCAGGTAACAAGTGACAGGATGAGAGGAAATGGCCTTCAGTTGCAACAGGAGAGCTTTAGATTGCATGTTAGAAAGTAGTTCTTCAATGAAAGCGTGGTGAGGCATTGAAAAAAGCTGCCTGGGAAGTGATAGAATCACAGTCCCTGGAAGTGTTCTAAAGGCATGTGGATATGGCACTTGGGGACATGGTTTGGTGATGAACATGATGGCTCTGGGACACCAGTTAGGCATGATGATTTTAGAGCACTTTTGAAGGCTTAATGGTTCTATGATCCTATGATCACATGTCCTGGTATTTTTTTGGTTCTGTATTTTTTTAATGGCCAAATGTTTTGGATCACTGTTACTACTTTTTTAAACAAAGTCTAACAAACCCTCACCTCTTATGGTTCAGCTGATTGTCAGCTGAAAGCACCTCATCTGGGGCTAACCAGCCCAGCCCTATTATTCATAGGTTGGATATCCAATGTTAGAGTCTCCCCTAAGGATGCAAACTTGTAGCAGTTTCAAATAAAAGTACCAAGATCTTTGTTTATACCCAAATCTAATCTAAAGATTTCACAGAGATTTCCAACATTAGTCAGAAAAACTCACACCATCATTCTTTATCACATACAGATTTTTTGACTCAATTGAATTTACTTTTATTTATATTAGTTCTTATTAAAAGTGTTGTCATCACTAGTGTTCAGTTTGGCACATTCATCCTTATGTTTTCTGGTTTTTATAAATCCTACACCTATGCTTCAGTTACAGTAGCTGTTTGTAACTTCTACCGTCTCTGGTTTCATCATATCCTGGACTAGCAGCTCTTCATTCATTTTTCCCCCCAGGTCCCTTGTGTTCATACAATAAGGGTTGCAGGTGTGTTTTATTAATCGTGACTAAAATTTCTGGAGAGCAAGTTTCCCACACACATTTGTTGTATGTAGACTTGGCTTCTAGTTTCACTTTAATAAAAATAGGTCTTTGTTCCTTTCCCCAAATGCCAGCAGACCATAAGCTTACATTTTTTGCTCAGCAAGCATAGCACAAAATCAAATAACCTTCTAGGAGTATATTCAGGTGTATGACAATGTTTGCAGTAAGAATAAAATTCTAGCTAATTAAAGTTAAATATGTATTGAGAAACAGTCACATTTTTATCTGGAGTAGTAAAAAACCTCCAAAATTCTTCTTATATCTTAAATGGATTTTTTTCATTTTTTTAATTTTTTTTTACAAAAGTAAATATAAGCACTCTTCTGTACTTACTGCCCAACAGCAGAATCTGGAAGCCTGGAAACACCCACTCACACGCAACAGACAAGGCCAGGAAGCTCAGCCATAAGCAGGCTGAAGGTGGGACGTTGAACAAGGGTCTTGCCTTGTTTGGAGGATGCCAGCTTCCAAGGCTTTCCAGGCTCCCAGCGTTGGAAGCTTTTAATTCCTGCTACTTTTCAGATCCTTTTCAGAACTATTTGTGAAGTCAAAAATTACCATTTTCATCTTAAGAACTGCAGTCTTCTAAAATCAAAATATAAATTTTAAAAAAACAGTTCTAAAAGAATATTCCAAAATGACCTTAATATAAATGCCATTCAGAAACATCCCTCTTCTATTGGAAGTCTCAAAGCTGTATTATGTTTGGAAGCAGTTAAAATCAATTTGGCCCACATCTGGGGAGATAAAGACTATTTAATTTGAATTAATTGAAGGTTTTAATTCTGATAAGGCCTGAAAGCATTTTGCCTTCCTGGAACATCTCTCTCTGAGCCATTAACTTCTAGAGACAACCACCTGCAGCTGGTGAAAATCAGGTTGCTCAGTTCATCTACCCTAAACATCAGAGTGCAATTAGACTTTATTTATTCTATTAATTTCCAGGGGGCAGTATCTGAAATAGACTTCTAGATTCATAGGAAAAGGAGTAGATCTGAGTGTTCAGCAGGGGTCTCAGCATAGAAAAAAAAGAATAATAATTTTATTGCTTATATGAAAATCTGGCTCTAAACCTTGGTACAGTGCTGAAAAAAAATGGTGATATGATCTGAATTGGCATTATCTGGCTGTGCAATATGCTATTAGCTAGTTAACAAAGTGATTGTGAAATTCTGACTGCTGGCAATATGTCTCTTAGAGGTTTGAAGGCTACAGAAATGGTTTAATAGCTGTGTTTTCATAATTAAATTCATATCAATAATTAATATAGTAATTGAAATAATACAATTACAATTGTTCATAATGTTACCATGATATTTACCTAGAGAATAATTTGTCAAACAAATGTGGTGAAAAATAATCCACAGAAGTTGGAGAGTATTTTATGTAGAAAAGGTGGAAAACAACTTCTGCCCTTCATTACAATGAAAATAATTCATGTTTTAACATATATGTATTGTCAGATGTTATTTTGATATATAAATAACTGATTTTAACATGTAACTTTGTTTTAGTGACTTTGTACAAATGTGGCAAAAAAATGAAAAATTATGTTCTACTTAGTGCAAACTTTTCCAGCATGAGTGACGTTAAAGGTAGGAATTCTCAGTGGAGTTGGAAAAAATATCCTGTAAATACTTACCTGTGAAAAAGCACACATTTTTTCAGCTTCTAAATAAGTAATTAACAAATGAAAAATTTTATATATAATTCTCAAATGACTTTTAAAATGTATTATATGATTTTGTAAAATGCATAAACCAATATATTTTATAATATAAATCAGTAAGATATTTATGAACGATTGTATTTTTTTAAATACATTTTTTAAAATAATGACTTGAAACTGTGACATTTCCTATAATCCTGTTAATATGCAGTTCTTGTAGACACATACACAAAAGATACAAAACCTATCAGACAACAGACCAGATGCGAAAGGTTTACCAATATCATTACATACTAATCTTCAATTTTTCAAAGCCTTCTCATGGATGACTTAATATTGGTAGAGCTTCCCTCTCTTATCAGTCAGCAAATAGGAGCAGCCTTCTAAGGAAAAACAGCACACTCCCACTTGTATCTGCTCGAGTTTGAGTAGATGTTCTTTGAGGTCCTTGAAATTGGGCAGAGAAGTTCAGCCACTGCACCGACTACTCCAGACTTCTGGATTGCAGATTTGGCAAGGCAGAATAGAAAGGAAGGGCTGAAATTGCTCACCTGGTGGCTCCTCGTGAAAACAAGACTCTTCAGCAGGCTAACCGCTAAAGCTGATAACTGTCAATGATCTGTAGCTCAGAAAGAAAGCTGAGGAGGTATCACTGGTATCCTTTTCCCCACTTTCTGAGGGAGCTGGAATGTGCTGAATTCTTCCTTGAGAAACAGCTTATGCTGTAAGTACAGCTAATCCACTACAGACTGTGTCAAGCCGCTGAGGAGTTGTAGCTCATAAATTACAAGAAAGAGCTTTTCCAGGAATGAATGTGTATTCTTGTAACCACATTTAAAATTAATTTGTTAAAATCTACTCTGAATAAGACTAAGGGATACCTTTCCTAATAGTTTTTAGTCCTGCTTCTGCTCTTTAGGGACTCTTGATTTAACTTTATATTGCTCATCTACCAAGGCCAGCCAACACAGCAATGTGTGTCTTTGTCATTTAAACATGTCAGAATATGGACTGAGGACTCCAACATTGTTAAAAGTTTGGAGAAATGAGTGATTATTTTGCTGACAGCCACTCTGGGTCACCATCCAGGAATAATGAACCCAGTGGTGAATCTGATATTGACTTGGGCTGTTGTATTTGCCTTCACAGTCAAAACAGGTTAGCACAATATATTAAGCAGGAACTAAAAAGTATTAATCTGTTCCTCGACAGGCATTCCTATGTGTTTAGGTAGATTCAGTTTCAGGGCTTTGGCACAAATGAATGAAAAAGTGAGCACAGGAAAGTTTAGTTTAATGACTGAGTTCTCTTGGGTAATCATCCAGCTGTTACAAGATATGCCAGGTTTGGCAATAAGACATAGTTCTGCAAACAAGATACTTTAATATAAACTTTGTTATATCGGTTTTTCCTGTTTACTAAGGTTCTGGCCTTAAGATAACTCAAATAGTTGTACTTGAGACAATTGCTTATGATGAGCCAACTCTGTTGAAATAAAGACCTTTTGAAATTTTCTCTTGCTTTTCCAAGGGATTTCTGTTGTAAAAATGGATTATGATATGAATCTAAGGAAACTTGGTATAGCAGCTTTAAAGACTAAACCATTTTTTTTTCTTTTTTTTCCTGTCAAGGTAAAATTTGAGAAGGAGTTATGCCAGAGGCAGTTATATTATAAATATTCACAGCACATTCAGGATGACCAATTGCATTATTTTACAATATACATTTTGATCAGTGAAAAAAGCTGTATTTTTATTGGGATTCAAACTGAGAACGGCCCTAATTCTTTGTTTTAACATGTTGATCAAAATGCATTGTAATGTCCCATGATAATGTCTCAGCCAAAGGAGTTTTATCACTATCTTGTTCAGATAAAAGGGAGACGACAAACCTTTCCATTAATAAATTGTACTTTTAGTGAAGTTACCAATTTTTTGCTATATAAATTGAAATACTAAAATGCCTACAATTATAAACCTCTTTGAGTATCTGATCCCAGCTCCTTTGTGGAGTGGAAAATTTCCACTTTGTCACACCCTGCCTGAGACTGTTGATGTTTGATTTTTCTGGACTACTGTAACAGAGCTACTGAAATGAAGTTGAATTTCATGGATGTCAGAGAAAGGGAAAAAGTTTGATTAAGAAAAACAATTTCTCTGCTAGTTACAGGAAGGGGCTCTTACTAAGCCATCTTTTACAATCTGTGACAGTTCCAGTGAGGATTGGTTAGACTCACCTTAGAGAAAGTACTTGGTGATGTTCTAGATGTTGCACCCTTACTTGACTCCTGATATTCAAAGCCTTGGTCTAACACTGTGGCTGAAAGAATTTAACACTTCTTCCACTCTTAGTGCTAAGAATTAGCATATATATTCGCATATATATGGACCAATTCCAAGCCTATCAATAAGTCTCTGTCTGCACCACAGGTCAATTTACTGGGGGAAACATAATTTTAATTTCATGATTTAACATTATCCTGTGTTTGGTACTATAGTTATGTTATATATGTTATTTCCTATCTGGAGCTCGCTAAAAATTGGTCACTACAACTGATAGTTTCTCTGCAAGACCCCATTCTTGTAATGTTTTTCTGTTTCTATGGTTATATTTATTCCTGGAGTAGACACAAAAATCCAGTGATGAAATACTAAGTGTGAATCTGGCGCCTTAAGATCCCCTGTGTATGTGAGGGGAAAAAAAACCTGAGACACTTCTTAATTAGTAACTGTTTAAACCTTTAATTACATAAAATAATCTAACAAAGGCATACTTTTCAAGAACAAAAGATTGTAGTTCTGGACTATTACCAATTTTTATAGGGGAGAGATTATAGAGGCTAATTATAGAGAGATTATAGAGACTAATGCAGAATATGTTTCAAAAACACTGGCACTAGGAAGTCCTGAAATAATTGTGCATGTAATATACTCCCTTTCCTTCTGCCTTCCACTTGCCATTTTGCTGAACAAGACAGTTTTAAGTTTCCAAGACTTTTCAAGAAGAATTACAAGGAATGCAATCTCATTAGCTGAAGTCTTATCAGAAAGTAGGTGATTATGGTGCCAAATCAGTTTTCAAAGAGTAATAAAGTACAGATTCTTCCATTGTATCTGTTTTGGTTAGACTTGACACACTGCAGGAGCAAGGTATATCAGGCCGTGCTGAGAAGCTAGACAATGACTCATACCATAGCTTACTATTTGAAAGATTGGAGTTGGGCATCTCTATCTTGTGCAGATCTCTGCTCTAGTATTACTGCAGAGAACATAGTATGTATGTTTTAAAATTAGTAGGAAAAGACAGCATAAAAATTGAGTTCATAATACATCTGATAACCTGGAAAACAAGATCAGGTACCAGTTGGTCTACCAGGGGCTCTTTGTAGGAATTCTCCTCCTGACAGAGAAAACAGTGCTGGTGGAAGCTGAGAGATCTTGGCTAACCACCCCAGGTAGGATGTGTATTCCTCCTAAAAGGGATTGTTCTTGTAATCTGGTGCTGGGCTCTCCAGAAAATATATTCTTTTTAATGTCTGCACTCTGAGCATGAGTTTACCATCATATAATTTGAAATTCTGTAATGTTTTACTCTGTTTCTTATTTTGGCTACTGGAAGCTGTGTTTTCCCTCTCCATCACAGTTTATATAACTCTTATGTTACTGTACACCAGTCTACTCATTGCTTTCTCCTTGCAGCTAAAATTGTTATATAGTGGCAGCAAGTGAAATCTCAGAAGATAGTTGAATATTGCCCCATTACCTAAATGATTGGTGTGACAAAATTCATAGTGAAGTTGGCAGGGATTTTTGTTGTTGTGGGGTTCTTTTGGTTGGTTGGTTGGCTGGTTGTTTTTTTTATGGAGGAGGGGAGCTGCACTGAAATTTAGGTCCTTAAGGCAACTGACCCATGTGCAACTATGGAGAAACCGCTGGGCTTCCTGGTGCAGTCTCAGTCATAGAATCCTCAACCATCTCCTCCCAGCCCCATCTTCTGGACAGCACCCTGCAAGTCACATGCCCAAGGGATAAGCCTTCACAGGCCTGAGAACAAATAATTCTCCACCCTGGAGGGCATCTGGAGTCCAGGTGGGAAAGAATGAGGAAGCTGAAAGACAAATGTTCTTCTAGTTTCCTTTGGTCTGACTCTCTAAGGAAAGTATGATGTGCCAAGGTGTGTGATAATGTGTCTGAGGCCATCACCATAGTCAGGCTTACTCTGAATAGCCTCACGGTTCAAAACTGAGTCTTACTCTTTTTCAGGGATTCTGCAGCTGTTGAAGATTGTTACCTGCATAGGATGCTTGACAGTGTACTTACAGTACACCAGATACATCTTGATTTTTCTTGCATTCTCATGGATCTCAAATATACATTCCAATTACTCATCTGCACATATGTTTGTGTGTACCTATGTTGCCCTCTCTTTAAATTTCACTTGTAGATATTTTCAGTTAAGAGTTCTAAACCTAGCAAGAAGTGTACATTCCAGATACTCCAGCTGAGCTCTAAAAGAGATAATGGTAATTTATAGAAATAATGAGAGAACTGGAGTTCACAGTGGAAGTTTTCTGCTGTGAGTACCACAAAGGCAGAACAGAGATTTTTGTCAAAAAAAGTAGGCTGTTGGAAAGTATGTTCTTGTATTTTAAATGTAACCATAGGTGTTGTTTAATCACACTTGTAATTGTGTAAATATGGAACAATTCACTTACAATTGATGTAGTAGATCTGGTGTAATTTCACAAAAGACAGATCATTGTTAGATAGAATTAACTACATACTCCTGTTTAAACATGGTTATCTCAAGAAGCATATTTTTTCTCAGAATGTGATGTTTTTTCTTAATGTTCTCACCTGTTTCCCAGTGTGCTACAATGTTTAAAAATTAATTACTTTGTTGGTAAAATTATTTTTTTTCTTCTCAATCTAAATACACTACATTTCCCCAAATTTGAAAAGAAATCATACCAAACCAAATCCAAACTGTTGCAGTGGAGTTATACTAGTATAAGGATATATCTTATGCCACAGTTTCATGTCTGAGGTGAACTCAAGTCACATCATTTGATCCAGATGTGGGTCTAAAATATCCTCAATCCAGACTCAGGAAACACTAAAATTTAAGACTGTTTCTACAGTGTTTACTTGGCCAAGTTGTACACGTGTTATTTTCTATTCTTGGTTTCCTTATTAAATGGAAAACTTAATGTATCATTTTGTTATTTATGGTCTACCATAAAAACTACAGGATATACAATGTGAAGAGTTAAAACTGAGGAAGTTGAAGCTTAGCTTTTGGCTTTCCTGACTTTGTGTGAATGTTACTTTATTCATGTTAGCTCACATGTATTTTCTTACGTAAATTTACTCGCTTCATGGAAATTCTAAGAGCTGGAAGGCCACTTCTGGCTCTTTCAAAGCTGCAAGTCTGTTACCTCCTTTCCCTTTAGAAATGATTTCATGCCTGTTTGCAGCACGTCCCAGACATGAATTCTGACCAAAGTGTTAAATAAACAGTGATTATTCTAATTGACTAGTATGAAACCTGCTATGAGGAGAAGGGGAAAGCAATTACTCAGTTTAAGCCATTGCTTGTTTTAAATCCATTTTGATGTTGTAATTGATGGGAAAGGACTTTTCCATGCAAACCTGTTCTTGGCAGATGTATTGCTTCATCACCCAACTTGGGTGGGAGGTTCTGGGGTGCAGGCACTGGTGATGAAGAGCTGTATGCTCCCTCTGCCAGCATCCAGTCCTGGCTCCTCCTGCTCCACTGGGGGAAAAAGTCTGACTGGACACCTGTCCTGCCTCTTGCCTGCCCACACCTATCCTCTGGCAGTGACCCTGGCTCTCACTTCAGCTCTACTGGAGTTTTTCAGTAAGAGGACAGAAAAAGGGAGTGAAATATGAAGATAGAAGGAAGGAAAGAATGAATAAACAAAAGAAAAAATGTGCAAGTGAGTGAAAGAAGAAAAAGAGAAAAGAAGAGGATGAGGAAGGGGAAGAGAGGAAGGACAGACAGAGGAAGACAGAAAAAGGAAGGAGGAAGGGAGGGAGGGAGGGAGAGATAAAAGGAGGGAGGGAGGAAAGAAGAAAAGAAGGAAGGAAGGAGAAAAGCAAAAAAGGAAGAGAAATAAAACCTTTCCAGTGAAAGAGGAAGTGGAGGGGTGGGAATTAGCTGGTGGGAGAAAAGAGGAAGCACGATTGCTTATTCTGACAGGAGTTTATGATTAGATCAGTTGTAACATAAAGACACATCTTTAGATAAGAATAGGACAGTTTAAGTTTAACTGCCTATTAAACTTATAAAAAGGGTGAAAAGTTACTTTCCAAAAGGAAACTAACAATGTGTAGGGAAATGCTAATTTCCAGTTACTAAAAGAATCATCAGCAGTAATTCAAATATAGATATGAGGTATATATTGGAGAGTGCTAGAAAACAACCATATCTCCAGTGTCCTTGATTGCAAGTAACTTTTCTGTGACCAAACTGCAAATGAAATGTCTGCCTTAGATATTAAATTATTTAATTCAATCATTCCTGCCATAACTCCAACATATGTAATTTGTCAGAGAACATCTTCCATTTTGCTATTCTACTGCATTCTTGTCTCCAAGCACTAATACCAGATGGATGAAAACAGAAAACCCTAAAGCACAGAAACTGCAAGAAAAATGGCCCTACACAAAATATTCATGTTTTTAGATTAGGTTGGTTTTTGGTAGGGTTGCCGTCTATGCTTCACTCTCCTGATAGACCCAGATTGACATGCCTGAACTATGGGTACAGTTGTCCCATGCAGAGTTCAGTAAATTAGTATGTTCTGTCCTCTTCTGCTCTCTCTATGACTATATGACCAGTTCTTTTCTCATCACTCTCCTTGTTTTCTCTCCTTTTCTTGGGGGAAACCAAATAAGATTGAATTTTCCTATCTGTATCTATCTTCAATTGTCTTTTCTAGCTCACCTTGCTGCTGTCCCTTAGCACTTCTCATTTGCCGCTGGCTGCCGTTTCTCTCTCTGAGATGGTTGCTAAACTGATATTAAAATTAGCTAGGTGTTCCCAAAGCAGATTGTGGACCATAGCAAGGAGAAAATGAAGGTTGGCAGAAACTAAATCAAGTGGAAAACAGACATAAATTATAACACCATTACAATGCTCATTATGTTATGTAGTGATTTATGTTGTTTCTTTGGTTGTTCATTCTGTACAATGTAATGCAAAACATATTGATGTTAATTACGTATTTTGCTGTTATTTCAAGGACATCTAAGATTTGTATTCTTCTAACTCAGGTACCTTACAGGTATACCTAGAAATCAACATTGTGGTTAGATATGTGAATCATGTATTTGATTAGGGGGCCAAAAATTAAGCTTAGTCTAGTGTAAATAGGAAAAAAAAAGAGAAGTTAGGAGTAATCAACCAGACCTGCTGCACAAAATATGAATGGATTTGCCCATTGGTTGTGACCTCTTACAGAAGTAAAGATGTTTTTGTTTATTTTGGATAGGATCATCTTAAACTGAAATAAAATCATTATTCTCCAAATGTGACAGTCTAAAGGAAACAAAATTTTAATTCACCTTTGCATTAAATGAATAAATTTAATGTCCCCTATATTTCTTAAGAATCCTTGTATAGACAAGGACCTTTGTTATGTTCAGTGCATATATTACTAATCCAAGCCGTTTCAAATTTGGATGACTTTTGGATTATTAGCTAAACTCAAACTAGAGTTGCTCTGAAATCACTGCAGTATGATGTCTTGATTCTTTGCGCCAGTTTGTGAAACTGTGTGGGAAAATGAGGAAAACAGTCAAAATTTTACATCTTAAAGTCTTCTGGTCATTGTCTTTTGCCCAGGCTGACTCATAGCAAGTTGTCAATGTTTTTTATTAGTATCCAAGAATTATTGCACAGTTAACAGTGTTCATCTTCCCAAACTATAGACCAAAGCTGCCAGCAGTATTCTGTTCCTATTTTGAAGATGCTGTCCTTACCTAGGTGTGTGCAGTAGTCATGGCAAGCAGAGAAATGTCTCTTAAACTTAGAATAGACTCTAACACCTCAAATCTAGTATGTGTAGAGGGCTAAGTCCATCTCTGATCTAAAATATTTGTGTGAATATGCACCAGGATTAGATTAAACCCAGAAACAAATAATTAACCTTAAATCTGTATAAATGTGTGTATACATGCATAAAAAATACATTAAAATTACATAAGATTTGTTTGCTAAATATTTGTTGATTGATTTTGCTGAAGATATATGAATGAGAATTACATTTGACTTTGTATTAAAAATACTTCCAAAGCTGCATCTCTTCTGGCAAAGTTAAAAGTAACAGGGAGCAAGCACAGAAGATCTATCCTCTGCTCTATAGCATTTGCTCAACCAGGTCTCAATGCTTGCCTTAATTATTTCCTACACTCAACGTTTGCAACACATTAAGAGGTTACCTCCTCCCTGTAATCTAAACAATGAACAATTGTGTACCTTATGCTCTAATCCAAATAAAGTTTCCTAGAGATTTGCATTCTAAGAAAATTTGTGCTTGTTGCCTCAGCATTTCCTCTCTAGTCTCAAATCTATGTAAATCCAAACTCAATGAATGACTTTGCTTAAGAATGTCTTATTGCATGGTGTTAGTTTGTTCCTTTGTGTTTTAGTTATGGTTTGGTTTGGTTTTCTTGTGTTCTAAATCAGTTTGGATTAAACTAAAGGAAGAAATGATCCACATGGCTTTTTTTTTTTCCAGTAATGTAATAACGTTACATCTTCAGCAATACAGAAAGTTTAATGAAGATCTAGATTTCTTGACATGGGATTTTTATTTTTTTTCCTAGTACAATGTACAGAAATGATACGATCAAATACCTTTTATATAAATTTAATAATGAATTTACAGTTTTAAAGCAATAGTTTACGTATTGTCTCTAAAGTGTTTTGTGCTTCACTGGAGAATCTGCTTATAGTAATTGGACTCTTCTGCAAGCAAAAGCTGGCTTTCTGTAAAAAAGGTGCTCTCTGCAGAAATTTGTAGCTACGTCTGTTTATGCCAGATATATGCATTATTCTGGAAATATAGAGAGTTTTATAGAAAGACGAGCAGAAAACAAGGTTCTAGGATACTTGGTATGACAAATGAAATGATGGAAAATAAAATAAATCTAAACAGAAAAGTATTGAAATAATTTTAAAAGTGAATTTAATTACTCTCTTTAATGCTTGGGTTAGATGACAAGGAATTGGTTTTTCTCAAGAACTAGTACTTTGACTGTTGACCTGCTCCACTTAATTCCATGTCACATTCCAAAAGGTAATGATAAATGTCATTGGAAAATAATTAGAAATTCTTGAATGATCTTATGGGATATCTGATCTGCTGCTTAATTTAATGTAAGTTATATTCAAATGTTTAAAATCTGTCTTTGACTCTTTCACATATTAAAGCATCTGTAAAAATGATCTGCTGCCTAGAGATGAAAATTAATTTCATATATGTTTGCAGCACTCCTGATGGAATAGAAGTTTCCACTTTCTGTTGGAAGATATAAGAAACAGAGGCATAAGCAGAAATGCACAAACTACTTTGTTTTATGCTGGATTAACTGCAAATAACAGTCACATTCTCTCCTGTTTCAAATATTAGCCTTCATGACATCTTTTATAATTTATGAAAGTTGAATATGTTTGGCTTAGGCATATATAAGGGAGAAGAAGGGGCCAGAATGACATCCTGCCTAGTACAGTGCTAATGTGTGAGGAATCAAGCTGCACCAACCTCTCTTCTGCAACCAGTTGGTGAACCACCATGCCAATATTTTGCCCTTAAATAAACTGCAACTGTGACTCAGAAACATGAAGTAAGCCTCAGTAGAGCCAGGACACACATTATGCCATGAAGTCTATGCAGACATCTTTATGCTCCAAACCCACTCATGCCTGAGTGATGAATTCTCCCCTCAGCTGGCCTTCTTAGTACTCTGGCTAGTATTGTCCAGATGCTAGTATTTTGTGCCAAATCAGCAAAACATGAATTTAGCCTTCACTCTACAGCAATTTCATTACAGCAGATTTAATAAAATCAAAAAAATGAAAGTACTGCTAAAACCCACTGATATGCCTTCTCATATACTTAAGATATTTTCTTCCATTGTTTAATATTTCAGATATGCCTCTGTTATATAATTCTTGCTACTGAATAGACAGCACAAATTTATGCCAGCTTGCACAGAAAACCTATTTTATAAGCAACTGGACAAGGGTTATAAAAGCTAATTGTATGACCACAAGACAAAACATCTTTTTTAGGCTGAATGATGAAAAAAGGTTTTATTTTTGTAGGACCATATTTTTTGTCTGCAAAAAGACTTAAGTAAGAATTGTACTTCTGGAAACCATTTTAACCAATAGTTCAATAGAATGTTATTGGGACAATCAACAAACCATGTAATTTCCCACAATAATAGCTGGCTGTTTTCTGAACTGTATATATTCATGGTGAGTTCATGAATTTTTGAAAAATGAATCTCTGCGGTGGCCAATGAAGTTATGTCAAACTAACCATAGCATACGGTAAAGTTTCAGCATTTCTAGATTAATTTCCTTTTTATATTTGTTTTATGAGAAGAAACTATAGTTACAAAAGCTGTGCTAAAATCTTGAGATACAATTTTTGAAGGAAAATTGACAGCAACCTTGCACTGGATATCAGGTAGGTCTAACATATGAATTAAATAAAAATAATAGCTGGGTTGAAAATTGCATTGGATCACACTTCCATTTGTCTTTGAAACAATCTTATGCATTGTTTCTCTGATTTCTACAAAATATTTTAATTGGTGTACTTATGGAATATGAATTTATGCATGCCTCTAACAACATATGAACAAATAATTTTCATTTTTGTCACCATTCATAAGGAAATTGATCTTCAGACATTGTTGCATGAAATTTCTCATGTCTTACCTTTGAAGTTACAAGCTTTCTACATGAAACGTTCTTATTTTCTTCATTTTCTTTCAGCAGAGTTAGCTGCTGGACATTGTCGGCAGTCAGTTGGGCTTTTTTCAGTTCTGCAATGTTTCTTCTAAAATCTATTGCCCTAAAGCTTCTTAACTTTCATCCCTAGAGCAAGATAGAAGTAGCCTTCCCATTCTTAGTGTATTGGTATTCAGCCACCACTGACCTGATCAAGTGTAGTAGCACCAGATGCTGAAGAAGTCAACTGGTTGCCAACATGACATCAACAGGAGTTTCAGCAGAACCATAAACTTTTACAGTCAGATTTCTCATGTGATGTTCTTAAAATCTTTCTGTTTACAATGTCAGTGGAGGCTTTTCTGTTTGATGAATAGGGTGTAAAAATGCTTTCCACATGAGGGTATGCAGTGTTACAATAGGCAGTCAAAAGATGCCTTTCTTATGCCATTATTTCAACACTGAAATACTCAGCTAGACTCCACCCATGGTACATGGTATGCGTCTTCCTAGTCTCAAGTTTGGCAGTAATTCATTGTGTGCAGACAATGCACCCTTCTGGTCACGGAGTAGATTTTTAGGCCAAGAACATTTCCTATTAACAATATTTGGATAAGCCCATAAACTAAAGCAGAGTAGCTTCTTGAGAAAGCAAATGCAACTTTGATTCAGCTGTACAAGTGTTTGCTGTAACAATGAATGATTACCTAATTACGCTGAACCACACAGGGCTGCCTCCTGAGTGTGTCTCAGAGGTCAATGTTTAGAGGCCTGGATCTGGGTAGGTCCCTTTTCTAAAGGAGTCAAGGAAGCAAGGTAAGAAGTAGTAATGCTAAGTGGACTCATCGCTGGAAAATGACGACAAGCAAGTTTTTGGGCTTTGTACATGATATGTACATTTTGGGCATATGTACATAATCTAGTGGTAGAAAAACTCTTTCATGGGAGTGAAGGTAACAATTTGCATTTTGTGTTGCTACATGTTCAAAAGTTCTGGAAATTAGAAGCAAATTAGAAGTCCTGGAAAACGGACTGAGTTCAAGAGCTGAATGTCATGTTCATGTAGATAAAAACTAAATTACATGAATATGCAAAGATGTAAAGGATGAAGAAGCATGGATCAAACAATGGACTTGTGAATGAATGATATTTGGTGTGCCCTTTCCCTCCATACTACAGAAGCTCTTACATCCTGCTTTGTTTCCAGTTGCAAGCTGAGAAGAAACAGACATTTTCTTTTTTTCAAATGGCAGATGAACTGAGGCACTAAATATCTCCTGCCTTGACTTTCCTCTCACTGTTTGAAATGAATCTTCTCTTTATTTTCATGTTGTACTTCAAAGTGTTCTGCAGAATGTGAGATTTTCTATTGACAGACTAAATGTCTATAGAAAATTATTAGGGTGTAGGTGTTTGAAACTGAGAATATTAACTGTTAACTAGGAGCCCAGTTATATACAGCTAACAGTAAAACAAACAGACAAATAAACAAAAAAAAACCCCGAACCAAACTAAACAAAAAAAACCTCAAAAAACTGAAACAAAAACAAACCAAAAGAACCAAACTGAAAACCCAAAACACAAAGGTGCAATTAAAAACCCCGAAACGTAAACAAACTCCCCCCTCCGCCCAAGACCCCCAATCAATCAACCAAAACAGTCCCCCACAAATCAAAAACAAACAAAAAACCCACAAACAAACTAAACCCACATGCTAGAAGTAAACACTTAGAACAAAATCCCACAAATATAAAACAGCATTACATCTTTGCAATAGAAACCATTTTTCTTTCTGTACAAGTAAATCCAGACGACTATACCTGTCCATGTTCAAATTTAGGAGTAAAGATCATGTACAGACCAGAGCTTTTGAATATCCAGACAATCTTTACTTTGTGTTTTGCCTCTTTTTGTGATCAAGTCCAGCTAATTTTCCAGTCAAGGAAACTCTGTTATGGATAGAAGAAGGGAAGCAGACTGATTCCTTAAAATAAAAATAAATAATAAATAAAAATTCTGAAATAAAATTTAGATTTTATTTCAGAAGACAGGCTAGGCCTTGATGGTTTGGAAAGCGAGAGTGTAGTATCGTAGTCTTGTCAACAGAGTACTAGAGTCCAGTTTAGGGCAGAAACACTGAGCTTCAACAAAAGTTACAGCTGTCTGTAGCATTGCACTTGCTGGCATGAGGGCTGTTTTTCATTAATACAGGCCATGGTGACCTGGGATCTGGCCCTGACCAGGAGGATATTGGGCAGTCTGGGAGTGCCCATTCCCAGGAGAGCACCTCCCTCTGGAGGTAGCATCTTGCCTGGGTCCTCAGTGGCAGAGGATGCCTGAGATACCCACAAAGAAGAAGTTCATCAAACACTCAGTCCAGTAAGCACCTGCCAAGCCTGCAGGGGAAGTGCAAGGTGATGAATGGGACTTCATGGAGCTACCTGGGGGTCAGGGCCAGGCTTGCCAGCACAGAGGGGACAGCTGTCTCCATCCCACATTGCTGTCTTCTCGTCCTCCTCCTGCCCGCGGGAGGAACAAAGGCAGCCACAGGTAGTTTTGCAGTAGGATCACTGTGCACCTTCCACTGCCGAGGTACAAGAGGCAGCTAAAGAAGCATCTTCTCCTGCCTTCGGCAACCAGGAGGCAGCAGCAGGTGCAGAGAGCCAGGCAACTGCCCTGCACAGCCCCTGCTGCTCCCCTAGCCGCTCGCCAAGCGAGCTTGAAGCCTGTGCTCTCAGTGGGCAGGAGTGGCACGGACAGAGATTGAGGCAGGCACCTTGGCCAAGAAGGAGAAAGAGTGGGTAGATGACAGAGGCCATAGGCTCTCCCAAGGGAAAGAGGGCAGAGGCCAAGGGCTCTCCCAAGAAGAAATAGAGATCAGCTTCTGGTCCATGGTGAAGACAACAACATGCAGAAGAACTGCTTGGTCAAGCCCGTGTACCTGGAGGAAGAAGATTGTCCCAGTTTGTTCTGTGTTGGTGTTGTGCCCAAAGCTGCACCCAGGACTTGAGGTGGAGCTGCCTCTGGAAGTAGCTGTGGATGCGGCATTTACGGTCATGGTTTAGTGGCGGACCTGACAGAGTTAGGTTAATCATTGGACTTGCATGATCTTAGAGATCTTTTGCAACCTTACTGATTCTATGACTGGTTGATTAGAGGGAGAACAGGCATATAGAGTACAATTTCAGCTGCCAGAAAAGGGACACAATTACTAAAAGTCAGAAGGCAAATAGCATATTAGAGGCAACAGAAGCAGCTGGAGAATAAAGTCATCAGTTCCACAGTTTCATATTTTATTATTTCTCATTCACAGAGATGTTATTTTCTCAAAAAAAAAAACCCAAAAAAACACCATGTAATGATCATATACATTTGTTATGAATAAAGAGCCAGAGAAACTGCTGTGTTGAAAACTAGACTCAAACTCCAGTTACTCCCAAATCATATTCATGATACACTTGTAGATCCTTACACATGAATTTGTAACTGTTTGGAGTCTCATAAATCCCTTTTATTACCTTACATGGTACAATTACCAATGGGAAGATGTATATTGCTTTAAGTGGAATCTGATGAAAATTTGATTGATTTCTTTCATCCATATCACTGCTGTTCACTGTGAAAGTTATAGCTGATTGTGAACTCAAGAGGATGATAGGGAAAGCATAGGTCAAAATCAGAGCAATAGGACATTTCTGCATCTGCATAATAGAAGTCAACATTCATCTTTTAGGCTGTATATAGGAAAACAAGTGTTTCTATTGAAAAAAGAACCATATGTTTTTAGCCCACTACATATTCACCCTAAAGTTGTGAAGTAGTCAGAAAGAGTCACTGCAGTAGAGACTAAATTATCTAAGGTAGTGAGAAGAACTAAGATGGCAAAGTTCATTCAGGAAAACAACAAAACAAAGCTTTAAAATGATATCTCGTCTAGTACAATTTATACAATATACTATCTTTGTTCCCTGTCACGACAGTGACTATCTGGTTTGTGATCATTCTTGTACAGCTGGCTCTGTAATACAGACTAAACGTGCAAAGCCTGGGTATTTTGTTTTATTTCTGTTAACTTGATCTATTGGAAGTACTTTAAACTCAAAATGAACTTGTTTGAATACATACCAGGCGTATGAATAAAAATCTATAGGAACTGTAATGAAAGAAAGGCCACATTGCTGCCAGGTTTCCTCAAGTTTTTCAGGAATACAGTCACTGAGACTCATTATTTGTGAATATATGATGTAATGATTACATTAGGGATCTCCTGGGATCCCTAGTTTGGGATGCTTCCCATAGAGACAAGTCAAACAGCTTTAAGGTTAACTTCTACCCAGGGAAGCCTTCTGCGTTTTATTTTCAGCAAGCTAATGAAGAAAAGGATCCTGAAGGAGTAGAGAGTCATCTACTGCTTTTGTACAGATTACAATTTTGCATGGCTCTAGTTCTCTTGGAAGACTCTGCTTATTGCTATATGTTTCAAAAACAGTGGGAATAATTTCATGTTTTGCTTATAATCTTGTCTTCATATATGTCAGGACTTTTCTAGCTGAATGTTTTGGGTAGGCTTTCTTATCTTAGTTTTCCACTTATATCTATTATTATATTACAAAACACAAAAATTACGAATTATGTGCAAGGATTGATTTTTAAAAGCACATATATATTCATTATTATCTCTAGTTCGTCTTAAACATCAGAAACTAAGTGAAATTGAGGAGATGCCAACATAAGGCAGGCAGCCTCATGTTGAAATATGTTGAGCTAGGATGTCCTTGGGGTCTCATGCAGAAATATTAACTTGTATCCAGCAGTGGTATAGTTATGCTATATACTGTTCCAACTGAGCTAATCATCCCAGGAGGAATGCCATAATGATGTGACAAAAATATTTATGATTCTGGAGCTAGCTCAGGCATCTCTTCATCATGCTGCTTTGTAATATGTAGACATAACCTTCGAAGTTCATGATATGCAGGAAGTCAGATTAGATAGGTGACCTAGAGGCCAGCTTGGGCCCTCAGTTCTATTAATCTATCTACATATCAGAACAAACCATAAACATATTAGAGGAAGCAGTAAAATAGCTCCATTAAACACCACATTAAGGGAACAAATTTCCACACAATCCTAGGGAAAAAAAAAAAGAATAATAATTAAAAAAAAAAGGCAAGGCATTCAAACTTTTGTGTTTAGGTAAGGTTAGGAAAGGAGGAAAAAGTCTTCATAATAACACATTAATTTCTTCTAAGGTTTATAGAGAGAATGAGTCAATTAAACTGGGGAAAATGTTGCTGTAAGGAAATGGAAAGAAAACTCAGAAAACTTATAGCACAATTGCACTTTCCTAGGTTTTGTTGCTGCATGTGTTCTGTACTACTGTATTCCATATGATATCTTATCATCCCCTATATTTGAACACCTTCCAATAATGCATTAAGCAACATAAGTAACATCTGCCACATGTTCATTCTCACATCTCCCCCCCAGTGACAGATGTGCAAGATGTGCTGTGTCTTGGGTTCATTTCAATAATAGGTTCATGTTGCTGCATGTTTATGGTAGAGCTAAAAAATAAGTGCTGAAGAAATCACTTTAGAGGAGAAGGTAGTAGCTAATTCATCATTCTTGGGGAATGCATTGTATTGCTGTAGAATCAGCCCCCAAAATGCCTGTCGCTTCACAGGCAGTCATTAGGCTTTTCCTAGCAAATGTCATTGCCTCAGGAGCAGGAATTTATTAAAGGAAGCCTGGAGCTTAAGGTGATAATGCTAATATACTGGTTTGGGGTTATTGAACTCTTTCAGGCTTGATGAGTTGTTATCTTTACTGCAGAGAATGGGATGCAGGTTTGAATCATTCATCAGTAATAATCAGCAGTAATCAGTATTAATAAAAGGACAATTTATAATGTTTTATACCAGTTAGTGTTTCCTAGGCACTTAATGTTTCATATTCAACTGTGAAAGGTAATGAGAGTTTGGATAATTTAGGCTAATATCATCTGCCAGTATGTGATAGAATGTGGACAGTGACACTCCAGAAAGCAGAGACTGGGAATGATACCTCGTGTAAGCATTTTATGTCAATAAGGAATACAGGAATAGAACCAAACCCTTGATTGAACTGATCAATTTTGGGTAAAAATACCTTCAGCCAAATAAGACTTTAAATTTTATAAAGGCTGTCCTTTGTCAGAGCATTGCCAAAGACAGCAGTCATTCCTCTTGTACCTGATCTAAGCCACTATGCTACTAAGGATCAATCATGTAAAATATTTCTCTCCCTGTTTTATGTATTTTAGGACATCGAATATCAGTATTTTTACTTTCCTTTTACAATAATTTTGTGTAAGCAGGCAAGCATATGTATGCAGTCATAATATGTTTGTTTTCAGATCTTACTGTATTTTTGTCTGAACAAAATCTAGGGTTTTTTTGTCAGACAGAAGTACCTGTGCTAATAAGAGTTTCTGCATGTTTTCAGCTGATCTACTTGCCTGAGTTAAGCAGATCTTTGAAGTCACCTAATATGCAGACAGGCTGTCTTGGAAAAGCGGGCTGTATGCTTCCCTAAAAACAATAACGGAACAATTCCCAGCACTGCTTTTCTGTTGTCCTTTGAAAATAAATGGTTCTTTATTTAGCTATGCCCTTTCCTTCTTTTTTTTGTCTTTTTTTTTTTTTCAGTTATGACTGCTGGGCTTTTTCCTGATTTATGACAATCCTACCTTTATGGTCTCCTATTTCCTTCTGTGAGGGTGATCTGTGGAGGAGTCTGGTGTGGGCCTTTGAAAGGAAAAGAAGTGCTCGTGGACTTTCCATGACTAGACCACAGGAAAATAAGACCAGTAAAGAACTAAAACTGTACCCTTACTAGAACAAAAACACAAACCAACAACAAAAAACCAAAACAAACAAAAGAAAGAAACCAACCCAAACAAATAAACCAAAACACCCCCGCAAAAAAACCCAAAACAAAACCAAAATCCCCCAGAAAAACCCAAAAACCCAGAGAAAATCAAAACAAAACAAACTAAGCCAACCAACAGACCCAAACAAATTAACATTTATCACTATCACAAAGGGGATTGCATTAGGTTGCACAGATTTGCACTCAGAACAGGATAAGAGGTGGATGAAGGATTCTTCTACACATAGTGAGGGACACCTGATCCTTTTTGCCAGAAACTCTCCTGCAAAGAAATTAATCTGGGCACTCTTTCTGGAGTTCCAATGCCAATCTTATCTCTGCCTTGTTTCCACTGATGCATTCCATTGGAGAATAGTGCTTCTTCTTGCTTGTTGTGAGTATTTAGAGCCATGGTGTAACAATCAGAAGATAACCATAAAGAGTTGTGAGTCAGGCAATGCATAACATATTGCATAACACTTAAATAAAAATTTGTACCTCAAGGAAAATATATTACATGTATTTTTATGGTTTCCTAAGTGTATATTATGTTAGTACATAAAAGTTCTATGATAAATTCATGGAGTACAAATTCATGTAGAAACAATTTATTTTGACTGAGAAGTTGTCCAAAGAACTGAAGGAAAACTCGCATCAAGAGTGCCAGAGTGCAGTAAGCTAACACTGATTAAGTTGAGCCATTCTATCACTGCACACTTAAACTCAGGAAACAAGTCAAGTAGGAACTACTTTTGCTGGCTTTGAACAGTATACTCTTAGCATCCAAGATGAAGATCACCTGTTAAAACAGAAGAAATTGCCAGATGTTTACTGCTAACTGGCTGTTCACAAGACTCAGTCTATCTGTAGCACAAGGAAACAAAGAAGAAAAAGCTGGATGATCAATTTTATCAATGTTTCCACAGTAAAATGAGGAACCTTTAAATATGTTTCACATTTAGGTCTGATCCTGCCTTCTGGTATTCTGGAAAAAACAATCATACAAAAAATAACAGCAGTGTTTTTCTTGATGACCAAAAGTACTGAGATAAAAGCTGACATTTCAGATTTATTTGATATTGGGGTTTTTTAAGTACTATATTTATTTTTTCTCTTTGTATTCCCTGTCTTCATAATGTTGTACTATTTGCAGAGCATTTATGTTTCTTTTCCAAGTAGTAATGAAGATGGGAATTTAGCATTATGAGCTGAAACCCAGGTGAAAATACTTAAGTAGGTCATCACACTTTCAAAAATGTCAGCTTTAATAGAAGATGCTGCGACCTCAGCCCTTTGGAAAAGTAGATCTAATATACTGCTGCTTTACTGTAGACTCAGAAGCCCAAATTTAGATACTCAGCTCTCAATAGCTTAACTAATTTTCCTTTCATGTTTTTGTTTTTATAAGTTTATTGTAGTATGTCTCTTGGTTTTCCAGTTCTTTTGAAAGTATTGGAAAAAGTATGATATGAGTCCAATACTAATTGTTTTCATCTTGGAATATTACTCATCTTTTCAAAGAAAAGCATCCTTTCTAGGCAACATTGTGTTCTTTGTTTGCACAGTTTGTTGGCTGCATCTCACTCTCATATATACATGCCAAAGATGAGTAGCTGTATGCATCCAAATGTATTATTTGTTTATAGTATGCATGCAACTTGTACAAAATGAATGCAGGGAATTAGTGCATTTAAGTTCATTTCTTCTGATCTTGTGTTTTCCTTAAAACATGCATATTCCTTCCTCAGTGTCCCTCTAGCCAAGAATTTGAAAGTTCACAGCTAAGTAGATAAATAGTAAGATATTCTTAGGTACTGATTTGCTGTCCATGAATTTTTGTAAGTGAAAACTATTTTTGTCTTCTTTCTTATTATTTTCCTGGTTAGGAGGGAGAATTTCAGATATTACAAATGAAGTAAAATCTAAATTTTATATTCATCACATGAAAGCATAACTGCTTGAGTTGCTATTTTGTCCCCGGTTTACAAGTGATTTTGTTAAACAGAAAAAATTCACATTTTTGTCTTCTATAAGAAGTTGAATTATTTGGTAAGCATTTATTTAGGTCAGACTTTTTAAAAGAGAAAGATATCTAAGATCTGAATGTATTATGTCTGTATACCAAATAAAGCTGTTGATCTCCTTACTCCACTCTTCTGAGAAGAATCCATAGCTGGAAATCTGGAAATGAAAGAGCACAAGGAAAACAAAGGCCAAGAATAGCAGACCTCCCACTGGGATCATAGTCTTTGTCCTGTTCTTTCCATTACAATGACTTGGAATGGTAACAGAGCCCATGAAGTATCCTTACATGTGACTGGAGAGTCCTTGGAGAGACAGTCAAAGACATTATTAGAAATAATCATTCATTTTGTGGATGAATAATATAGTGATACTAAAATATCTTTAAACTCTTAATGAATATTTCCAGCTGAAAGATTTCTTCTTCTTCTTTATATAAACATTATGGATGAAAATAGAATGTCAATTTTTGTGTGTCCTATATTGACTGTCTAGTGCACTATTTTAAGGTAGCTTGAGGACCATATAATGACTAAAAAAAATAATCTGCCATGTAGAAATCAGCAACACAAGTAATTTTTCTTACATGAACTGTGATCCACTATCTCATGGTAGCCACTGGAAATGATGTTTCTGCAAATGCTTTTGGCCCAGCCCCAGAGATTGGACATCACTGTCATAAGTGAAACCTGGTGGGATGAGACCTGTTACTGAAATGCCCTGTTGGACAGTTACAGGTTCTTTAGAAGGGATGAGCAGGGCAGAAGAGGCAGACGGGTGGCACTGTATGTAATGGAAGGGTTAGAATGTATGGAGCTCACAGTTGGCAATGGCACAGTTCAGAACTCCTGGGTAAGAATCAAGGGACAAACAAATAATGCAAATGTCATCATGGGAATCTACCTTAGACCTCCCACCTAGGATGATGATGCCAATGAATTATTCTTTGAGGAACTAATGGACA
>WBMV01004641.1:0-10154 GCA_013396655.1 Campylorhamphus procurvoides
CTCGGGAAACGCTTCTCCTGGAGCCGCCGTCGGGCGGGCGCGGTCATGGTATCGCAGACCACGGCCGGGGCTCTGGGCTGTCCCCGAACCGGCCCGGCAATGCCCCGCGCCCCGCCAGGGGGGTCGAGCGGCCGTCCGGGCGGCACCGACCCTGCTCCTCTCGGCAGCAGCGCCTCCGCTATCGGCTATCGCGACCCGAGCTTTGGCGGGTTCCACAAGGGCTTCATTCATTAATCTGCGTGCTCCCATCCCCGGCCCTCGCCTGGGCGCCGCGGAGGGTGTGGCAACATGGAAACCTGGAGATAAAACGTATCTGTGGCAGCAGTTCGTACCTCCCCCGGCTCTGCCTGAGCGCCGAGAGGACAACAGCTGCAGGCTTCTCTATTCGTTTCGTGGTTTTCGGTTTAGTGGTGTTGTCTGTTTTCAGTGCAAGTGACTGAATAAAAATCTTTACGTGTCTGAATTGCATTTGAGGTCACAGTGAAGTACACATGGCTGCTTAAAAAATGCTCTAAATTGAAGGGTTTTGTGCAAATCAAAAGCGAATCAAGGACAAATGCTGCCAACACACTCACGTGCTTCACATCCGTTCTGTCAATGATGGTGCCTTTCTGGGTTTTGTCTATTGGCATTGATGGTTGATGGTGAAGTAACAAAACAAGTTTATTACCCAAGGAGCATACTGCGAGGCATAGCTGTATAATTTAACATAGCCTGAGTAGGGTATGACCGCATCTGAGCTCCAGCTAAGCTTCCATTGCTCCAGTGCCTAGGTGTACGCGCACTGCAGAGGAAGAGATCTGGTGCTGGTTGCCTATTGGTGCCTTGCTGGCAGATCCACTGGGTTCTTAGCTTGAGAGACTGGAGGGAAGGAGGGGATGATTACTGGATGTGGCCCAGCAATGAGCTCTGCAGTTAGACTGTCTCTGTGAGCTGGGAAAGAAGATGGTCAGTGGTGACCCTGTACTGACATCATGACCAATGCCAAGGATTGTTTTGTTACTGGCTCAGACTATGGCTCTGATGGTCTTTTGGAGGCTGAATGTAACTGGTACCTTGCAAAATGTCTCATATGTGACAAAGAATGCCTTAGCATCATTTCCATTTACTACCCCATGCTCAGATATGCACCCCAATAAGGGACCCGGAATAGATGTTGACTGAGATAGCATTCTGTGTGATGACATGTAAATTAATGTACTGTACAACCCACACAGCTTGCTGTAAGCCGTACTGTTATAATAAGTACTCCTGAAGTGGCATGAGGTTTAGCATGTGCTGCTCACAAGTGGGTGGCCTTAGCTCCAAGCATGAAGTATTTGACTCAGGCATGTTGATGTACCATCATGGTAGTTCCGTGTGATTAAAACCACTGCAGACATCCAGCAGTAATGAACTTTCAGAGCTTCCTAATGTGAAGTTAATTGTAGCTAACTGAAATGCTAAATGATACTGCTAATGTTAATTATTTTTATAGATGACAGAACAATTCCTTAGCAACAGTGGGATTCAATGGGACCGCTGGAGTTATTCATAACTTTATATTGCAGAGCTTTAATGCTCCCTCCTTAGTACCATATTATTTCCTTTTTTGAAAATACATTCTCTTTCACCTACCTGCCATTTTTCTTCAGGCCACCAACTAGGTCTCTTGTTGCCATGTTGTCTTTAGTGGAACTAGCTATGCAGCCATGAGTAGAAGCTTCTTGGTCTTAAATTTTTAATTTTCAGTCCCAGTCTTTCTATCTTGGAACATGGCTTAAGGATTTCTGTTCACAGCCATGCCACAGCTCTCTTGTAGGCATGGCCCTCCTTTTTTATGGATCCTAGCCAAGCAAGTTGTGAAGCTCTGGTTCCTGCTCTGTGCTATGTAGTGGCTGGGAATCTAAAAACCCACAAGACCATCTTTGGCAAGCTAATGCAAAGCAAGAAATTAAATACCAAATCAAGTTAGAAGACTACGAGGTCAAAGACTTGATGCTCAGACATTAGAAGTCTGTATTTTATTAATGATTCTTTAAACTTGTTGGTTCAAATGTTCCATATTTCAGATACTAAAAATGTCTGCATAACTTCTTGCCTAATGTTTGAGCTTTTGGTGATAACTCTAACTCTCCAGAAGGCCCAAATTAGCCATCCATCAGAAATTGTCTTCTGAGTTGACCTTAATAGAAAAAGGTCACTGGACAGCAATGCGCATCCTACTTGCACAAACAGCCCCGTTACTTGTGCCATTGGTCCCACTGAACTCAGTCTGGCTTAGTAGAGCAGGATTTGTATGAAAAAGCCAAGGAAGTCTCAGTTCTGCTCCTTCCTACAAGAATAGTCTTTTCATTCCTCACTAGACACCTGGTGTTTTTGTGATAAAATCAGGCAATTCTTTGTTCTACCATGTATGTGTACCTACATTCAAAATATAGTCATTTGCAAAGGCGCGTGGATATAAGGACAAGCACATCACTGAAACTGAGATATTGCCTCCCCTCTCCCTTCACTACCATCCAAAAGCAACTTGGAATTTTTGATTTAAGTTCTGGTGTCTTTAGCAGGAAGAGCACGACAGGTAAAGTTATTCTTTGACATGAGCTGTATTCAGTAGCACCTCTGACACACACAGTGCTTCGTGTAGGAGAGAAAAGGTGGTGTTATGCCTGATGGCTCCCAAGCTAAAAGCTATTTGTCAGGAAGGCAGATGGAGGGATAGCTCTACAATGTGATCTTACCTTAGGTTTCCCCATCCCTTAAGGGATGGTGTAACAGGAATATAGGATGCGTAAACTCAGCTAAAGTTTGGTGATGCAAGTTTGGTTTGGAGGGATTATGAGTGCTGTGTCTGCATAGGAGTCTTGAGCATTGAGTTGTCATGATCAAGTCTTGCAATCTTGCAAACTTGTCCTTCAGAGCATAGAAAAAGGCTCAGGTGAGACCTGAGCCCTGGAAGCTGTGCAGAGGTCCAGAAAAGGTGAAGGACTCATCTGACCAAAAAAACTACAAGCAACAGCAGATACACAGAGCATTGCCTTGAAAATGCACAGACTTCTCTAAGTTCTAGAGGTTTGATTATGTCAGGTGTTGTGTAGGGTTATTAATAGCCCCAAAGACAAAGCGAGTGGGGAGCAGCATAACAGAGAGAGATGTAGACCAGAGAGTTTCCGGGGAAAATGAAGGCATACAGGAGTAAACAAGCAATCTCAGAAGGCCTGGCTGGGGACTGCAGAGCAAAGGGCAAGGAGAGAAACTGGCAGGAGAAATAAGCTATATGGAATTTATGTTTGTTATGATGGTGTGAATGTAATCCAGCTAAAGGGTACGTGGCCACTGACCTCCTGGTCAGGAAGGAGGACAGAGAAGGTACCATAAAACTAGTTTGTGAGATGCCTCCTCCTACAGGACTTGTAGGAGTTTACTTGCCCAGGGAGGCTCAGGATTGGTGAGAAGTTCACATACGCATCAGGTGCCCTTAATTAAGACCTTAGATGCACAAAATCCAAACATGGGAAACGTTCTCCCTCTTCAGCCAACTGCATCATCATGTAAACTGTATCTAAACAATACCAATAGTTTTATTGCACCAGGCAGCTGGTGCACCCTTGAGTGCTCCAGGCACTTGGCTCTCACCAGTGCTTGGTAGCAGGGCTTAGCCAAGGTGTGGACCCATAGCTTGGTGGTCTGCACACTGAAGCTGAGGAGCATTTTCAGTAGATACCATGGTGTCAGACCAGCCCCTCTATCAGTTTGGTTTTTATTGTGCTGCTTTGTTGTTTGTGCTCTGGATTAACACTGGCTTGACAGACTATACAGATGCTGGTATGTTGACAGTCCTCTGCTCACTGGGAGCTTTTTGGGGGATTTTGTTTGAGCATAATCTGAAATTTAGCATTTTAAGCCCCTCTTATCCAGCTCGCACAATGTCACTTTGCCAGATCCTTTAGAATAGGACCAAAGAGTAAAATGTGGAGCCAGCAGGACATATTTTGCTAAATTCAGATTGCCATGTGAAACACCCATTCTCAAGGGTTAATGAAAACGTGCAGATTGCTGGAGTTCTAATGGGCATGTTTCCAGGTCTTGGAGAAACACGATCATTCTAACTGGAAGCTTTGCCAGCTGAGTATGGTAGGCAAAAATCCTCAAGATTAAATTCAGTGTTGCCTGATTCCCAGTTGTTTTGTTGTGTTTTCTGCTAAAAAAAAAACAAACCACCAACAAACAAACAAAAACCAAAACCAAATAAATTTAAGCAGGTGTATGTGTCACAGTGGGAGAGCACTCCAGAAAGCTTTGTTTATCTACTGAGTCAATATCAAGTGCACATGTAGGACAGAAGCAGTGAGCAGGCATCACATGTAAGAGCACAACTCCTGCTTCCAGATGGATGTGTTGAAATTACAGCTCTACAGAGTTTCTGCACACTGTTGTGCTGTGGTACTGAAGACCATGTAGTGGGTGTCACTGCTCTTGTTAGCCTGTGTCTTGCGACCCCAGCTGTTAGGATCTATGCAGGAGTGATTGCTCCCTTTTCTTGGCTGCTGTATTGTTGTGTACCAGGGCTCCTGGCCTTGCACAGCTCGCAACCTGCTGCTGGAAGAGCAGGGAAGAGCAAATCTGAGATTAAACAAAGCAGGTCTGAGGGAGTGATGTCAAGGCATGCGTCACATATTGTTCACTTGTGGTAGTGTAATTCACCATCTGTATTCAGATTATCATGAATCTGAATAGCCTGAGAGCACTCTATAAGTACCTTAAACTTGAGGGGAAAGTCAGTTGAAACACTGGCTAATAAATTCAGAGTAAAATAATAAAAGTTACATTATCTTTCTGAATGCACATAAAAGTGCATTTCTCCTTTACCTGTCAAAGCTGTCTCCTCTTAGTGAGCATTTGATTATTGAGACAGGACAGGAGATTAAATCCAGTGTGCTTTGATCCCGGGCATGTGCCCTAAGCACTAGGCTTGGAGTTGGTCTCTCTCCATTGCTCAGTCAATATTTAAGTATTAGTGCGAAATCGAAGAAGTTCACGCAGAGATAAGTCAAGAAAGAAGAAGAAGAACTTGTCTCACATATCTGAAAGTACTGATGAGGGCACTGATCTCAGCTGTGAAATTGTAGATTTTACTTTCTGGTGAGATTTGGAAAGGTGTCTCCTCTCTCAAGTAGCGTCCCCAAGGGANCTGATGCTGTGTCACAGTGGGATAAGAGCAGCACAGAATTTCCCTGGAATTTAGAGTCTCAGCAGCAAATTCTAGCAGCTGGTTTTGCATCTGGACTTTTGAAGGAGACTCAAAACACCTGCATGTGCACATAGCTGCTGAGTGGGATTTTGAGGATGTCAGAACATTCTAAATACTTGCTGAAAGCAGCACTTGAATCAACCTGTGCTGGTTATTCCTAAGTACTGGCAGAATAAACTGCTTGCTGAAACACATCCATCTGTCACCTGTCCTGTAGGCAATATCTGTTTGATCTGTTGTCAGGTTGGATGGCCATGGCTGAGGTGTTGCAGAACACCTTGCTTTAGGCACATGGTACCAAGCATCCTCACCGCTGATCTTGCTGTGCACCAGTATCTGTACCTTGCTGCCATGTGTTTTAATGATCTGGTTTTGCAGTATCTCAGGAGAGGAAAAAGCCTGTTTGAAAGGTCTCCAATCTGCCTGCTCTGAAGATCCATCTTCACCAGAGTATGTTGCATGTGGACACTTAGTCAAAGCCCAGTGTCCCACAGGAAAATGCTTGTTTAGGGTGTGTGGGGCAAGCAACACCCTGGGGAGAAAATTGAGAGACCTAAGATAGCTATTCTGTGATGAGGAAGATAGCCTGTTTTTTTTGTTTTTTCCCTCTTGGAATAAGCTGGATCATGTTCTTGACATCCACCCTACAGAACCTGTCATACTTTGGTGGGCACTGAGATACAAAAAGAGCGGTGGCTGACTGGAATCACAGGAAAATAGATAAAGAAATGCTTATCAGTGACATCTTTAAGTTAAGGATTATGGTTCAGGTTTTGGTTATTACTCGGGTCCCAAGATTTCTTTGGAAATATCAAGGACCAGCAGTCAGAGGTACAGGAGGATCTTGGAAGATGAAAGTGGGGATTAAAGCTTATGATTTTAACCGTGCAGAGCTAGTTATGCCAGAACTGTTTTGCTCTCACTTGATGGCAAGAGATTTTGCAATTAAGGCTTTCTGTATTTGTGTGCTTTCCCTTTTCCTGCTTCCTCCATTGCTTCAGGTTTCTGCCAGGAGGTCAGCCTTGCTGCAGTTCATTTGGGCTGGGCTTCAGGGCAGGTGCAGGGAGGGTGGACACCCCTGCAGCAGGAGGTACTGGCTGGCTGTGTCATGGCAGCAGCTGAGCAGGACCCATGCACAGGTACTGTGTCCCAAAGGTCAAACTCAGAACCATTCCTCAGTTTTGATACTTAAAGTAGTGGCAGCACTACCAAGCAGCATGGCCCTGCCTTGTACACAGTGGTTTTATTTTTAATAATATAAATCAGTGAAAGTTTTAAATCCTTTGTAATTGGTCTAATTGGGTGTCCATCCGTTCATGCAGCCGTAGCTATTTGGCTTCTAGTTAATGTGTGAAGCAGGATCATTACCACTGCTGGACAGCAAACTGTCCTGCATTAGCTAGTACTGATGCCAGGCTCTGGAGTCATGACTGTGTCCAATGCCACTTCTGCCAGCAAGGAAGACAATTTGAGCCTAGTAAAACAGCTCATCTTGGCCAGACTTCTGTCCACTCAAACAGCAATGTTTGAATGTCTTCTATGAAGCCAGCGCTCAAGCAATTTTAATAAATCACATAAAATTAGTTCTTCATTCCACTGCGGAAACTCAGTATGCTCCAGTCTTAATGCATGTTCTGTTACACACCAAGAGAGTTGCCCAAGTGGGCAATAAACTGTCATCAGCTTTCTCAAACACAGCCTCCCTCCCAGAATAATAATTAAAAAAAGTCACTCAGGACTTCTGTATCCCTTTTTTTGACCAAACTCATTTTTGTTAAAGCCACTATGAACTGCAGCTCCTAACTTCAGTCATCCATGCATAAAGCATAATTTTGTGGTGAGAAGATTGATGATGAATCAGGATACCACTACCACCTGTACTTATGTTAATGAGTCTGCTAATGCCCACTCTGTATTCTTTTTCATAAACCCTTCCTGCACAACACCACAGTGTGGGAAAATCTGAAATGTCCTGGGGTAGGGCAAAAAAAGTTAAATTATTTATTGTCTATTAAGAATAAAATGGAAATGGAATAAAATAAAGTGGGCCTGCCTCAGGTCATGCAAAGTAGCTTGCAAGTTTAAACTTGCACAGAAAGAAGAAACTAAACGTTTGCAGTAGTTAGTGGGGAGAAGGAACAGGTAGAAAAGGGCAGGTGAAGTGAGAGGACAAAGATCAAAGACTCTGCAATGGATTTATATCCCTATGGGATTTGAAATAAGATCGGGTTGCAGGAGTTCTTCAGACTGCAGAAAAGACCTGTGAAGTGCCACCATTAGCTTGTGCTCAAAATAAACCATGTCTCACTACATGCCTGGTGGCACACAGCACAAAGAATGGGATGCACCTATTCTGTAACCTCTGAAGTTTCTCTTTTGCTTCTTACTTCTGTAAGGTGCCCTCAGTAGGCATCTTTTATTAGTATTATTTTAAAGAAAGTTATTTACCTCTCATGTCTGCTGTGTTTGAATCCTATCACACATAGTTTTAAACTAGCATGATATAGCATTTGCCATTGTGAGAAAAATCTCTTTTATTCAATTTAGTGAAGATACAAATATCTGTGAGATAAAGAGGTTTAGTCGAAAAAGGAAAGTTTCTATTTCAGCACATGCTGGGTGCTCCAGCCACAAAGGTCCAAAAAGCACACCCCCACCCCAAAAATCATGCTTTTTATGTGTCCCAAAGGTCCCGGCTTGTTAGTATAATGAGAGGAGTGGCCTCTTCTCCAGATTGGGTTTAGTATGTCCCCCTGTGCAGGGAGATGGGGTCTCCTGGCCAGAATGACCACTTTCCTGTGCACACAAAGGGCCTGTCACATGGGAAAAGCTCGTTTCAGCCGTATTTTTATCTACTTTCATAATTCCCTATTCCTGAATGCAAATTGTCCCTGGCACCAGCTCCACACAGGACCTGGTACCTTACAACTTCTGTGGTACGCCTAAAGAAAAATAATTCCTGAGTTAATGAACTACTTGCTTGTAATAAAACCATGGTTTTTTTATTTCTCACACCACTCTCTCATCTCTTGATGGAAATCCCATCTAAGGCATATCTGAAAATTTTAGTAACATACAGCCAACAAAGGAATCAATGTATAACAGCAGGTGTTTTGATGGTTAATTCTGCTATTTCAAGCTTTAACATTACTAGTCCCAAAACTAAAGGAGAAAAATCATACAGAAGAGATATTTCTTGCCTGAGATGTGACACAGAAATCCCTGTCTCCAGATGGAGGCAGCATTAGCTTGCACTGCAGCTCTGTGGGCCACTGCCTGCCCAGCGAGAGTATAAGCTGCAAGACGTATTTTCTCAGAGGACTCTTCCACAAACATCTCTGCTGCTTTGAAAAAATAGCAAATATAGCAAATGCAGCCACCAGCATTACTGGGTGGACAGTGATCACATGCCATCAGCTGCTTCTGCCTTGCATTAAAAGCCTCCTGGAGGCACACTCCAGCCCGGCTTTGCACCTACTGAGTGTCACTAACGCCATTCCTCTGGGCTGGTGTCATCCCTTACAGCTTTGTAACCCAGGTGAGCAGTGGATCCTCAGGCTTGGAGACAACCCCTGAGAGCCTGGAAAAGCCTCTTTCCCCCACATCTCTCTGCTCTGAGAAGTCTGGAGTTCAATGCATTCAGGTGCCCAGGATTATGGCTGGCCTACTTTCGTGGAGTCGCTTCCCAAGTGGCTGTGACAGCTTCCTGGGGTTGTGTTGTTGAGGTGGTGAAGCCATTCTCAGCCCTCAGAGCTCTGCAGTGGGTGTGGGTGCTGGCAGCAGCTCTGGTGCATCCCAGGGAGCGGCTCGCCTCTATCCATGATCCCTGCTGCCTTCCCCATGCTGNCTTCCCCATGCTGCGCACCCCAACTCGCCTGTGGGGGCCAAGGCATGCCTCCAACACACCACACTCCCCAGGGCTCTGGAGTGCTCACCTGGCCAGACCTGGGCTGGTTCCCTCGGGACTGCAGTGCCAAATATACACAAGGGATCTTGAGCGAGCCCTGCCATTCCCTAAAGCTTTCTGGTTGTGCTGCGTAACTTTAAGAGTGCTTTCCCCTGGCACGTAAAACGTGGGTGTGGGGTAGCAATGGTGGAGGTCATGCTGCTCCCATCATGTTTCACAGAATTCAGAAGCAGGGCTTCATTTTCTTTTCCCATGTGCAATTCCAGGGGAGCATGGGAGAGGAGCCCAGGAGCTGGAGGGCTGCTTGCAGCCAGATTTTCAGCACTGCGTTTAGGCACTCGGGTTGGATACTCGCATGCCTAAAATGTAGGTGCTGCACCCCAAAGACTATGATGCTTGCTATCCAGCCTAGGCACTTTGTTTCCCTGTTGTACAGCTGGGAACTTCTGCAGGCTGAAGGGCCATTCTGAGGTGGATGGTTGGAAATGTGCTCTCTGGAGATGGGGTGTTCCAACCCTGCCCCAGAATGCAGGGTAATCTAAGTTCTTGTTAATAGATCCCTTGAGCTGGATTAGAATGAAATGACACTGAATGGTTAGTGCTTTTACATACATATATACATATTTAGGGTCTATTTTAGATAGTTTGGTTGCAATGGAAGGCAGGTATGTAGCCGTTTTGGTTGTTACTATTTATAGTAATATTGCAATATGAAAGTATAAAAATATCACTTCAGAAAATGTATAAGGGAAAAGAAAAAGGAAGGAAGGAATTCGGAAGGAATTTAGCATTCGGAGGGAAGGAATTCAGAAGGAATTCAGGAAAGGAAGGAAAGGAAGGGAGGAAGGGAGGGAGGGAGGGGAGAAACAGAAGCATAACACCACCCGTGGATCTTATGACAAGAGTTGACTTGCAATTTTGATATCCATTGGTCAAAGTGATGGTCATAGTCTTGATCTGTCGGGGGTGGGGAAAAAGCCCACAAAACACAAAGTCCAAGGCATTAATAATATA
>WBMV01004641.1:11969-44470 GCA_013396655.1 Campylorhamphus procurvoides
AGGAAGGGAGGAAGGGAGGGAGGGAGGGGAGAAACAGAAGCATAACACCACCCGTGGATCTTATGACAAGAGTTGACTTGCAATTTTGATATCCATTGGTCAAAGTGATGGTCATAGTCTTGATCTGTCGGGGGTGGGGAAAAAGCCCACAAAACACAAAGTCCAAGGCATTAATAATATACAGCCAGGTACACCCTGGGGGGGAAGAGGGGGAAGGAGGAGCTTTCAGTCCTCTGGTGGAAGGCCTCAGAAATAAGTCTGGGGACACTTTGAGTGTCTTCGATGGTATATGATCCCTTCTAAGAGATTACAGCTGCCTCTCACATCAGTGCAGTTGAGCCAGTTTATGCCTCATCAGACCTTCCCCAGGGGAAGGGGAGGGAGTTTACAAATGAGCAAGTTGTGTAAGGGATGACAATTGGCATGATAAGAAGCACCATCCCACCATCCCACCTAGCAGGATCTGCCTCTTATTGGCCTCAAAGGCTTGTTGCCTCCAGTGGTGGGTGTTCACCCTCTCTTGTCTTGTGTGCATCGCCACCGTGCAACCAAGCAACTAAAAACACTCCTCCTCTTCAGCTAGGGGGAAGGGTGTGCAAACCCTGCCTCAGCAGCCAAGTCTCTGGGTTATGGCCTCCACCAGCCTTTTGTACTTCTTAGACCTGAGGTAATTGGACAATAGTACCACTTTTATCTTACCTCAGGTTTCTGTCAGGTGTTTTATCTCACAGTCCCAATTCCAGTTGGGAGGCATATTCAGGGAACGGGCTTAGGTGTTCACAGATGAGCAGTTGCTTCTTTGCACGGTTTGATACAGTGGGCAAAGTCCTTTGGTGATCTTAGCAATGCCATTAACAATTTCAGTCTCTCACATGGGGCAGGATGCCTCAGCTGTTCCCACTGCTCTGCAGTGTAAGTGCCTGACACGGAGCCATATACTAGATGGCTCCACACGTGAAGATGTATAGCACTCTTCCCACACTCCTGAGGGGAGCTAGAAAGCTGTTCTGCACCTCCCACTGCCACCTGCTTCCAGGAGCTGTGACAGAAACCGTGAGATACATAGCAAAAGAGCAGTGCAAGTGAAACACTTGCCTCAGATGCTGAGGGCAGGCACTGGGGCAGGGTGGTGTTGTGAGGCCTCTGTACAGCTCCTGGTCTTACTCCACTGTGTAACTGCAGTTGTGGTCTTCACACACATGTGAGCCTACATACAGTTATAATTTTTGTGTTTCATACAGGCGGTGGTTGTTCAGAAAGTCCTCCAAGCATGTCCAAAAGCATACAGTGGGAAGCCAGGAACTGCATTTACAACAAAAAAGGTAGTCCCAGCTCAGAATGGCTGGCAGCTCTGCCTCCTCCAGGCTCAGACAGTTGGCTGATTTGGCTTCCTCTGCTCTGTCCTTCTCCCCTGACTAAGGACCATGACGCAAGGGACACAAGCTTTGGGGAAGGAGCTGTAAGGCTGCTGTAACTTATGCAGTCTAATTTATTCAGCTCTGCATCTCTACTGCACACTGGTTGGTGTGGAACGGAGAGCCTGTTAGGGAGCACTAAGTCATCAGGAGCCTCAACAGTGAAAGCAGCTGTGTTACTAAGAGAGGCTTACTAGGGATTTCAGAGCTTACCTGGTCTGTCCTTATCCTTCTTTGGCCTTTTGGAGGACATCAGTGAGTCTTCCCAACGCCCTTTCTCCTCCCTGCAGCTCTGCCATACTTACTGCTGCCATACTCTACTGCTGGTTGTCCTACTGCCATCAGGGCTGTTCATTCAAGCCCATAGCCTTTTATCTCTACTGTTGTGTCTGGGGAGGACTTAATTCTTCATAAATGACTCTTTTTTTATTGATCTTTGCATGCAAAGTGAGCTCATCTGTTGTGCTAAGCCTCACCATACCAAGGAGTTCCTGAGTTTCTTTCTAACTTTTCCAAGCTGGAAAACTCCTGGAATAGTTTTCATATTTCATGGTTGACTTTTTATTCCCTTCAGGAGATTGTTAAGAAAGTAAGTTGATGTATCAAACTGCAGCGGTGCATGGTGTTGGTGATGAAAGGCCTTTGTGTGAACTTGAACACCTGATTTCCATCTGTGCTGTGTACTAGGGCCAGCTTGCCAGTCAGGAGGTGTTGGGGGCATGCCTGTGGCAAAGCCTGTGTAACCCATGGAGGTGAACTGCAGAGATGTGGGGTGCCAGGAAGATGACACGGGGCGCTTTTCTGTCCTTACACCCTTGTATGTAAAAGCCAAGGTGCAGTGTGGTTTAGGTTAAGGTGTTTTGGTTTGTTCTTCACCATTATAGCAAACATTTACTCTGACAGAGCTGTGAATATTGAAGTGGTTTTCTTCTCTCTAAATCAGCTCTCTAAGAAACTGATACTCTCTGGAGCACCTGGATTTCCAGGGAAAGGGCTGAGAGGAGAACATGGGACTTCTCTCTTCAGCTGCATCAGTTTTGCCCTGTGTGTTTGCAGCCCTGAGACTTCAGTGGTCTCCCTGATGCCACCATGCTCAGTTGTCCCTGGGCTGAAATGACTTGTACTAGGTGAAGGATTTTTGGGACTTATTTTCTAACTAATACAAGTAATTTTATTCAGTAGAATGGAAGTGTCAGGGGAGTAATTCTGGTGCTCCGTTCTCAAACCATTGTAGGGAACCCCACATGAAAAACATAGAGGCACAGGCAGAGCTCATCTGTTGTTTTGACAGTCCGCAGGTCATGTAAGGTTCTGCACCAGAATGTGAGTTTCATGTGGTTGGAGGGATTTTTCGCTTCTGCTGGAGGTGAGATTGGAACCTGATGAAGCAAGTCATCAACAGCTCCACAGACACCAGCACCATGGCAGGAAATAAAGGCAGCTTTTTCCCCTCAGCAGCATGTTCTCTGGCTCCTCAGCAAAGCTCGTATGTGCTGACCTGCATTATCCCTGCCTCCCTAAATCTCTTGTCATCCTTTCCTCCCCACAGGTGAGCGACCATTCCCTTGCACATGGCCTGACTGCCTTAAAAAATTCTCCCGTTCTGACGAGCTCACCCGGCACTACCGAACCCACACTGGCGAGAAACAGTTTCGATGCCCCCTCTGCGAGAAGCGGTTCATGCGCAGCGACCACCTGACCAAGCACGCCCGCCGCCACACCGAGTTTCACCCGAGCATGATCAAGCGATCCAAAAAGTCCAGCTCCAGCAGCTCCTTGTGAAGGCAGGGCTGGCCCTGGGAGGGGAGTGAGGGAGAGGCAAGCTGTGGCGAGGATGCAGGCAGTGGTGCCAGAGCATTAGCATCCGCTGTGGTGCTGGTCACCCTCACAGTCCAAAAGCACATGTAGCTGATGTTTAAATAACAAAGTACTCAGCATCTCCCTCCCTGTCCTCTGCATTCTCTGCCCTATACTGAAAACAACAGTCTGGAACAAGTGGACTATGGGGTGAAACAGCCAGCAGAGGAGGTGACCACTTCCTCTAACATAAAGCATTGATACTGGTGTACATACATAAGACTGGGTGGTCTGGCCTGTGCCACCACAGTAGCGTGACCCCAAAGTCTTTGTGATTGCTGTGTCATGAACATGTTTTGTTGAACAGTGTAATGCTGCTTGTATTTAGAGTTTGTCCAGTAAAAACACTTTCCGAGTCACATAAATAACTCTCAGATAAAAACTCCATAGCACATTGTAGAAGTGGGTTTACTTCTGTGTCAGAGTGATCCTGCACTTAAAGAGACTGTTAAGAGAAACATTACTTATGTTACTAATAGCATCTGATTGATATACTGAGATAAGGCAAATTTATACTCAAAAAGGACCATTGCAGTAAATGGGTCTTTTTAATTTTTCTTTGTATTAACTATACTTTTGAATATAAGCCGGACTTTTCCAGTAAAAACATGTATAATTCAAGATACTTAAAGCAAAAAAAACCAAACCCCACAACAGCTCAGTCATTTTCTGACCATATGTGTATTTATCTGTTATTCACTTACCTGACAAAAATACAAGTCAGCCTAAATAATGTGGTGGGCATGTGGGAGCTGAAGCATATGTCTCTCATATGATCCTATACTCTACTTGTCAATAATACAGAACTGTACTGTAGAAATGCCACTAACAGTGCTTTATTCTGCTGTGTTTTGTTTGAATGGGTGCATAATAGCAGCTACCATCTTTACAAACTGCTGCTTTTTTAAAGGCTTTTTCTCTTTCTACACTTGCCTTAAAGATTTATTCTCTTCATACCATGTCCTAACTCCCTTTGAGCCCTATGGGAGTTGTGTGTGCTTATGGAGAGAGTAGATCTTTCCTTAAGAGCACTCTGCTAATGGAAACACCTGAAATTATTGTAAGGAGCACTTTGGAAGGGCTCCTGCATCTCTTGATTGCTATTTCTCTAGAGTATGGGGGAAAACCAAGAACTAATTTGAAATACAGAATTCCGTGTATTGCAATACTCCTTACAACACAAGCTTCTCTTGGTACTTTGCTTTGTATCTATTTCATGCATGGCACATCAAATGCTGCTAAAGGCAGTATTACTTTTATTTGAAAACTATTTTTTGCTCTTTTAGAGGAGCAGAAAGATCACTGAATGAAAACATTCAGTCATGATGATTAGCTGAATATTTCAATGTTTTTATGTTAAAAGCAAGAAATTTAAGAGGTTATCAGTGATATGTTTTTCTCCTCCCCAGCTGCATAAAAGGGGGAGAAATCTGTTTACACATTGTTTTTTTCCAGAAACATTCTTCTGGTTTTTTTACCCCTACTACAGAGACTTAGGGCCAAGTTCATCTTGTGAGTAATCACACTGAAACCCAAAGTGTTTCCACTGCAGATGAATTTAGGTCATCTTGTAAAATTCTGTACATAAAAAATCTTGTTAGTACACCTGCAATTACAGTATGTTATTATTTCATCTGATAAAAAGCTTGCATCCTAGGAAAAAAACCCTAAAAAATAAACTCGGAGAGTAGAGTGTTTTCCTCTACAGTTGTATATGGCTTTCAGCATTAGAAATCAGTTTGCATACTGTGTTTTTACCTGTGTAGTTCGTGATAAATTCCGTCTATGTGAAAAAAACCTGCTTTTAAAGCATTGGGGATATTAAACAGTCTGTGGAATAAAAAGGGATGTGTTTTCTTCAGTGAAGACATCAGGAAACCAAGCACACTTTCTACCTCCGTTTCAGCTTTTTGAAACATTTATTTTAGAAACCAAACTTTATTTTCTCGTATTCAAATTGAGTTGTAGAGGGATAGGTTCTTCATAATAAAAACTGGTAACATCAGTATTTCTATTGATCTAGAAATACAGGAAGTGTTCTGCTTACCAGTACTGATAATGCTGCGTCATTGAGTGGGGTCAGAGCCACGAGTAGCCCAGTGAGATTCAAAGGTGCATGCACATTCATCTTCCTTCTTTTCTCTGAAGATCAAGCAAGATTTCAAGTCTATCCTACAATCTGGATCGTTGCCATTTTGTGGGATGAATGCAGCACTTGGAAAATTAAAGCCTGATCCTGTGAAATACAAGAGAACCTCACATCCTGTCAACCACAATGGGAAGCCACAACTGATAAGCAGCTGCTAAATCAGTATATAGATGTTTGGGTCCCTTAGCTACCAGACTTAACCAATACATAGAAGTAAAGGGCCAGATTTATGGTTTCCACCTTGTTTAATTGGGGTAGAATACACATTTAAAGAAACATGGTTGTTCCTGCAAAGTCTGAAAGAATCAACAGGAGGGAGATACTTTGGTCCATGAGACTTATAAAAGGCATGTGTCACCACTGCCAGTGACAAGATCCTGTTTCTGAAAAAAACCCTTCCTAAACAGTAATGTATGCTGTATTTCAGCATTGGACAGACAGAATTAATGTGATTCATCAACCACTAACAGAATGTGTTGGAAATAATCAGGTTTGGGGATTTCACGTTATTGTTTTTTTTCATTTGGTTTGGTTTTTTTCTATTTTTTTTCTTTTAGTGAAAGCAAATAATGGCTTTAACACATAAAACACACTGCAGGTTAGTTCTTTGCATCTTGAAGTTAAGTTTTGAAGAGTGTTACAAGTGTTGGAAAAGAAAAATCAGGTTCTTTCATACCGTATGTACTTGTACTATTTTGGAAGTACTTAATAGTGCTGAAGTTAGGACAGCTCCTTTCCTTTGTTAAGAAAGTCCATTAGTATAGAGAAGTCGTGGCTTTAAAGGTATAGCAATGTAACATTCTTTGTTTTGAACAGTTTTTCATGACCTGTATTACAGATCTGTTTTCAGCTTGCAGATGGACTTAGCCCAGACTGGACACATACTTCAAAATGCTGTTTTACAAACTAGTGATCTGTAACACTGTAAAATACCAACTTCCAACAGTTTAATCAGTTTTATTTTTGTACAGTATTCGTATTCTTTATAAGTTATTTTGCTGTCCTGTTTTGTAAATCACATAAAATTATATAAAAAGGAAAAGAAAAAAAAAGTAGGCATAGATGTTTTTGTACATATGTATATATATATTGTCCAAATAAAGAAAAAAAGGAATAAAAAAACCTAAACATTGTCTTCAATGATTGGAGTCAAGAAGTAGTCATGTAAACCAATCTGAATGATGTCCTGTTGCACATGATGAAATCCATGGCTCGAGTACGTATGAACCAGCCTCAAAGGTCTCAGTGTTGCTAGTCATTTTTTAGTTTAGGTCTTGTTTCTCTACTTTTCCCAGGTATTCTTTCTGCCAGTACAGCAGGGAGGCAGAGACACAACTTGCAGTGGGGGAAAAATGTCCTGTCACCTGCATGTTCCAGCTCCTGAGAAGCTTCTCTGTCGTTGCTCCATGGTTTTTGAGCTCAGCCTGGTGCTCTCCGTCACACAGCTGCTCCTTGAGCTAATGATGCTTCAGCCTGTGCAGCCACACTGCTGCCTTGAGCTTTCCATGGTGTTGGAGGGGTTGCTGGTGTATGGAGATAAAAAAACATCTGTTTAGAAGGGAAAGACAAGGAACCCTGTGCCAAAAAGCTCACTGACATTTACAGTCACTGACATTACAGTTGCTAAAAGCAACTACTTGCATGACCTAACTTAACCTGGGGCATGGGAACTGTGCTAGGGTATGACTGCAGGATAAACCCTGGACCCAAGGGAACATGTAACCTTTCAGCAGTGCAGGCAGAGATGGATGGGTGGAAGAGTGCCATCTGCATCTGAAACAAAACTTTTAAGTAGCCTCCAGATTTGACTTGATGCTTAGCTAGAGTTTTCTCTTCTTGGCCTGGATGGCCAAAGGATAGATAAAACAAACTCAGCATAAGGTTTTCTTTCTTTAGCTTGTCATTGATTCTAGGAATAAGGGACACAGGGCTGTGGCACTGGCTTCAATTCCCTTGTAATCCCATCATAAAAGACTTCCCACAAATTAACCATTCTCCACCTTGAACCCCTAATATTAGTCTTTAGTGCTGTAACTGGAACAGCTACCAAGGTCCTCCTAGTGTAGAGAAGGCCTTAGCCTTAGGAGGATGTTTCCAACCACTGAAATCTAGGACACTCTACAAAGTAGTCTTGCCAGGATTGGTGTAAATTTTGTACATCATGCAAGCAGTTGGGTCACCGCAGTGGTGCTGGCAGACTTCAACAGCGGCAAAGGGAAGAGCAACCCTGAACACTGACCAGCTGACTGAGAGCACAGTGTCCTACAAGGTTGTGAGGGTCTCCTGTATTTTCATTTTTCCTCTCAGCCAAGGACACAAGAAAGCAAATGTCCCATACAATCTTCTTAAAAGTCCAGTTAAATGCCTGGGGAGTGGTTCAGAAAGCTGCGTACAAGGACGGGTGGCTTTCTTAAATGTGCCTGCTGGCTGACCTGGATGACTTTGATCTCCATAGGTAACTATAACAACGTTGTTCAGCATTCACTCTTCTAGGGCTAAGAAGACAGGAGGTTTCCTTTCTGCATCAAAGCTCTGTAACAACCACTACTTTCTCAATGGCTTTTGCTTTGGAAACAATCTATTCCAGATTGAGCTCCCTGCACATCGCAGCCACATCTGACAAATATTCATCAACAGTAACTTAATGCAAACTTGCAATTGTCAGAAGACTGTACTTAGCCAAGTACTCTTTAAGGTACTGCCTTAAAGCAGGGGAAGCTTTCCCAATGGCAAGAATTTTGCAGCTACGATGTTTTCAGTGCTGTGCTCTCCTCAACCAAGAAATTCGCTGACCTCTAAAACATTTCAAAAAGAGAAGGTGTTGACTGCCATCAGTTCTAATCCTTAACAGATGCTTGTTTCTGTATTAATACACACAGTATTTTTCCAACTCATGTATGGCTTTTGGGGTGAGAGAGAGGGTTGCTATTGCTTTCAGTTTGTATTTTTGAAATTGCTACCACTATTACTGTGTTTTTACTGACTTGTGGCCTCCAATTGACAAGGATAAACATTCTATCACTTTTCATATCAAAACCCATCAGTTTCTATTTCAGTGTTGTCTATTGCCTTTTAGGCCACATAATGCCTGGGTGTCTGCACAGCAAAACCCAAGGTACAAAGGAAATGGAGCATGTAAACTACAGCATGAGGAGAATCACTGAGTAGATAAGGGCAGCTTGCCATCCCAAGATCTGAAAAAACCCTATTGGAATTCAGAATTCATGGAGAATGAAACCAAAGAACAGAGGCAGTATCAGAGCTCTCCTGACACTGTGCTAAAGAGGTGCACAGAAAAGCCTTGGGCTTTCCCTCCTCTTTTGGCGAATGGGAAGGGGCCAGAAAGACAACAGCAGAAATTTCAGAAGACACAGGTTTCAGTTACATTAGAGGCCTCTGGAGAGAGCCCCACATAAGTTTGGTTTCTTCTATTAGTGACTTCTTTGATGGTCTTGAACAGCGTTTCCAGGCAGAAAAGGCTTTTTAGAACCTATGAAAAGCCATACATAACTGCTCTGTCAAAAAACACACGGCCAGGGAAAACCACTGTTGTGTTATTGGCCTGAGCAATACTGGTGGCAAATCACTGCCAGACCTTATTTAGAAGCTAAGTTACATTCAGCTGTTATGTCTAATGAACCAGTTTTCTTAGGGGTATTATATTCAAACTGAAACATTTTAAGAGGGACAGCCTTACTGTAAATTTATCCAAACCAAAACAAAGGAGATTCTCCCAATATAACTTACTCCAATGATTTTTCACGAACATACTGATTTTTGACATATTGATGCTTAAGGAACACCATACACACTGGAGACCCTACCACTTTATTTGCACTAAGCCAGTATATTTTACACAGCAAAGTGCATTTTAAATACCACAAAATTTCAGACCAAATAAAAGTCCCTCACAGACAGTACAGTTCAGGTCAGAAGCAGACACAAAGAGGAATCAGATTCTTCAGCCACCAAGGCCCACAGAGAACTATCACATCAGTGGCTTTTCACCTGAAGAGACCTTTAAACATCACTGCAGGAGCACAAAGTGAGGCTGACACTGTTTATGGTGTCTGAGAGCAAGTCCCATTACACTCCAGCTGTTGATCATCTGCCTTGGATTTACACTCTGTTTGTAATTCTTTAGGAAAACCAACAACTAAGCCAACCAGCCAAATACCTCTGGGGGGGGGGAAAGAAAAGGAAAAAAAAAAGGCCCAAAACCACCAAACCAAAAGCCAACCATAAAAAACTTTTATTAACCATGGAAAAGCTATTACATGACCCAATCTGAGGTAAACCACTGTTAATGGACCACAGTTAAGACCAAGGTGCATATTGTTCAGTCTATAACTTTGGTTACAAACTGGGGAAGAGGAAATTGGAGACTTTTCCCCTTTAAATTACATGACCCAGATTCACTTTGAACCATCCATGTTGCAGGCTACCTGTGCCATCTTATGCTGTTCTTTTCCAAGGCTCCTTGATATCTTCTGCCACCATCTTCCGAGGTATCATCTGTTCTTTCCTTCTTGTTTCTTGCAAATGTTCTCTCCTTGCTTCTTGCAAAATCAGCTTTGTCCACTCCTGTGCATGGCTCCTTATCCCCAACAACGTGAATTTTGTCATCCCTGTCCATCTAACTTGCCATGTTCTCATATCCATGCTTCCCAAACAGGTCAGTTTATGAGGTGACTTGCTCATCTGTGAGTACACAATGAGCCAAGGTATTTGCCAAAACATCATGCAGCTCCAGGTGCAAAAATGACAGGTATAATGTCATGTTTTGAGACTTAACATACACTGTGGGTTAATCCTGAGCAGTAGCTCAGTGCCAGCCAGCCACTTGCTCACTCACTCTCCCCCCATAGGATGGGGCAGAGAACCAGAAGGGTGAAAGTGAGTAAACTCATGGGTTGAGATAAAGACAGTTTAAAAGTGAAAGCTGTGAGCACAAGCAAAGCAAAACAAGGAATTCATGTATTCATTCCCACCATCGACAGGCAGGTGTTCAGCTATTCCTCCAGAAAAGGGGGGCTCCATCACAAACAGTGGTTACTTCAGAAAACAAACTCCAAATGTCCATCCTTCTTTCCCTAGTTTTCACTGCTGAGGATAATGTCATATGGCATGAGACATATCTTTGGTCATTTGGGGTCAGCTGTCCTGCCTGTGTCCCCTCCCAGCTTCTTGTAAACTCCTTGTGCTACTGAGGCAGTGTGAGAACCAGGAAAGAACTCAGTGCAGTGCAAGCACCAATCAGCAATAGCTAAAACATCCCTACATTATCAAGTGTTCTGGTCACAAGCCCAAAACATAACACCATGCAACTTACTATGAAGAAAGACTATTCCAGACCAAACCAGTACACCTCTCAAAACCCCCCCATTGGCCTAGCGTTGGTTATAAACAGATCAACAGGAGAAAAGACTGACAACTGGGGAATTACTTCAAGAGCAACTGAAGAAAAGCTGGTGGAATTTGGTGGAAAGCAGAGATGGTGTTGAGAAACCGTACCATTGGGAGAGAGCTGAGCCAGAGGAGAGACTGGCTGCGGTAATGCTGGTGATCATGGCTTTTTACTTCTGTCTGCCTTTGTTGCTACTGGCCATTATTCTTCTATGCTTTCCCTGTTGACTTTCAACACTGCCAGAGTCATGCCTGAAAAACTTTCAATAGCTAAAAGCATCTGGTTCCTGCACTGACCTTCTCTCCCTGTTTAATAGTTCAGCCTTGTCAATGGCTAAAGTTAGTACCAAAATAAAATGAGGTACAGCAACTACTAAATGAATTCCCACTGCAAACCACCACCCTTCCCCCAGGCTATTGTAATGTGTGAAGAACAGCTGGACAATGTGCCTCATAGAAACATGGCTCTTGGTGAGCCTAGTCCGAATGCAACAGCACAGAAATATTCCTGTGATTTTCAGATGATCAGGCAGGGACAGGGGGAGGATTTTACTTGAAGCAGAGGTGGATTTAATTCCCTTCCCCATCTCCTTCCTCTACAAATTATGGTGTACTGAATCCTGGTTTTATTCTTAATTATCAAGGCACTGGGAAAAATGCTTCTATAACAAGAAGTTCTAGGAAAAGTTATTTTGGACATTGTATTTCGGTGAGTCAGAAGTGCAGCTCAGTTATTCACAGTGAAGCTAGCATGCCATGGTTCCCCCGGCTTCTCATGATGTAGCTGTCCTGCCAGACACCTCCCATCAGATACTGTGCCAATCTGCTGCGGTTTAGGAATAGTACTCCCCAATTCAGTGCACCCACCAAGACTCTCCAAATTAGGTGCTGCTCTTTCCCCCTCCATTTTCCTCTCCCCTTCCCACTGCGGCAAGACAGAGAGGAGAACTGAAGGTAAAAAAAGGCAAAGATCTGGAAACAGCAATGAGATAAGAAAACAAACAGTAACAGCAACTATACCAATGAACAGAGGGTATAAGAAAATAATTCACAAACTCTACGATAATAGACAATATTGGGTGCCTCCCTCTCACTCTCACATTTTCTCAAGCAGAAGGAGCCCCTTCTCCCTGGAGTCCCTTCCCCACCTCTCCCACAGCAACGACTAGGTGGTACCAAAGAATCTCTGGGTCCTGGCCATGTTCCCTTCCAGATACCCCAAAAATTAACCCTGTCCTGGCCCAAACCAGGACACAACCAGATCTGAAGAAACTACAGTTCATCTCTCAAGAAGCAGGGCAAATAAAGACAGGGGAGACGACAGGGATGATAATAATAATGCATGCAACATCAAAACAAGTTTCATGAAATTAAATACATTTTTATGTAGTTACCAGATATTGCTGAGCCAGTACAGCCCTTCACCTGTGTGCGGTGCTTCTCTCCTGGCACAGGTGGTGTTGAGGGCTGTAGGGGGCTGGAACAAGACAAATTACGCACTATATGGGATTCCTGGCCACAGCCACAGGACTCCCACTCTGCTTAGCAAACACAGAGCAACTTGAATTACTGATTTCCTTCTCGTATTTCCTTCCCTCCCCCAGGTAAACCCCACTGTCCAAAGTCTAAGTGTGGCCAGTATGGACAGTATCAAACAACATGCTAATATTATGCAAGAGTTTTTAAAACAAGACAAATTTCACATCTTGCTTATCTGTTTGCTCTAACACTTTGTTTTCAAGAAGATACTACGGAAATGTGATGGTTTAGTTTTCTTGGTTTTGGTTTAGGCCTTCCTTAGTAACCAGGTTATAACTAAGGAAGTATTCTACACCATTCCTTCACATAATCAGGGGTATACAAAGATGTGGAGTTTCCTCCCTCTCTCTCTCTTCCTTCCGTGTGCTTGGAGGACATCAGCTCTCTGTGGAATGTCATGGGAAGGGCAAGGAAGGTGAAAAATAAGGTTTGTTGGTATGAGGTATTTGGAAAATTTAGAGGTCTTGCCAAGGGAACAAGCAGGAAACTGCAGTTTCATGGAAGAAACCCAAGTTAGTTTCCACAATCCACGGGAAGCCATGTCTGAAGATGGTCCAGAAGCTTCTAAACAGGAAGCATTGGACAGAGATCTTGGTAACAGATTGTGTCTTGGAATAAACCATACACAAAAGCTTCCAGTAGTGTTACTATTTGCTATGAGGCCTGGAGCAGGTGTTTATCCCAGCCTCTGAAGAGCATCTACCATACTTCTCAGTAAGCGTCATGTAGCCCAGCCCAGTTCTGTCATCTCTCACTAGCTCCAAAAGCCTGCAGAACAGGTGTTCCCAGCCAGCAACAACTTTATCAGGACTCCTTTTTCTTCCAGTAAAAGATCAAGCTTCATATAAGCATGTTAAAAGCAGTGTAGTGGTACAAGGGTATCTCTTCATGGTACAAGGGTATCTCTTCATTCTAGTTTGTTGATCTAAACAATCTCTCCTAGTTAACAATAATGTACATGCACATACATATTGTATTACAATAAACATTTTTTCTCCCCAAGAGCTTTTTGGCCACAGCCACGTTGTGTAGCCCTTTACAAAAAACAGTGGCTGCTTCTGTATACAACACTGTCTTACAGACCTCCTTTAGAGGCCTCAGGTAGCAGAGCAGCTGGACACGGGAGATTCATCAGTACCATGACAGTGGTAATTTTACAGCTGATTATACTGTTTGGGGTAAGTTAATGTGAATGACAGTATTATATGAAGATTGCAGCAAGATACACTGAAATCAGGACCTGTGGTCAATGGTTGACAGACCTCCAAGCAAAAAGCAAACACGTCTTCACTTGTGCAGGTATTTTTTGATACCAGATCTGAAGTGTGATCTTCTTGAAATAAGTCTCTTCTACTTCCTACCTCAATCTTAAATATAAGAAAGGATCTGAAATATAAGAAGAAATCCCATGAAGTTCTAAGATGACAGCATTAAGGATAGTGCTCTCTAGTCATAGAAGAACCAAGCCTTCCTTAATACACATTCAGGTAACTAGTTTCACTTAGACATTGACAACAAATTGCACTTTTCACACAGTAATCCTGTGAGACTAAACAGAATGTCTTTTTCAACTCAGTAAAAATTAAAATTAAAAACATAACAAATCAATCACCTAAAAAGTTCAGGGTTACAAGAAACCAAGTCCTTTGAATATCAAAGAACACATTTAAAACACAGATCTTGCAATACAGTGGACAGATGGGCCTGTAGCCTCAACTGTGTCAAGGACACTATGCTGACCAACTCAAATGCTGGACCAGAGCTCAAGTTTCTACACTCTTCTGTCCAGTATTTGTGCTTTTGTGATTTTTGTAGTCCCTTGAGGACTACAAAATGAAACATTACATCAAAAATAATAAATAATTATAATAAAGCACTTACTCAACAGTAATACATTCACAGAATCATATTCTTTATATTAACTTCAGGTGTATTTTAACAAAATAAAAACCAATGCTCAGTTACTTACAAATCATTCTCTTCCTAAAGATTATCTTAGTTAATTAAAAAAGGTTACATTTCAATAGGGAAACCAGATAATATCTGTATCTGTGGTAAAGGAAGACCAATTTTTAATTTCTAAGACTAAGCTAATTTCTGGTTTTGGGGAATAAAATCAACCACCAAAAATCAACCACCCAGTCATAGAATTAGTCCAGTATAACTTAGAAAAATCAACTGATGCTGCAGTACTGGTAAAACGGAAGAATACAATAAACTTCCTTTTTATTTGAACCTACTATCGAGAAAAAGCAAGTTATTTGGAGAAAGTGACCACTGTAAAAGGCTTGGAAAAAAAAAACATGCACTTCAAATCTGTTATACATTTGTATAAGCTTTAGGAATCAAAGTTCTTAATTTTTGCAAGTTCTCCTCTTTGACAACTTTGGGAGTCTTGAAAGCCAGGTGTTCCAAAACATGTCTACAAAAACATTTTATATAACTATAGCTACATATCACTGTTCATCTATTTTGGCAAGTCGCCGTCGTCGCTTCCTGAAGGATTTTATGTTCCATTTTTTTGCCTCCACCAAAAAAGGTCCATTGTAGACAAACAGCACAGTCATCTTGTCATTGTAAGTGAGATTCTGCAGGAGCTGGTGAAAGAAACAAAAACCGAAGTCAAAACACCTAGATGTTCTCCATTATATAAAAAAGGGGAATAAGGTCTACATGAAAACTTAGATCTCAGTCAATATAGCACAATTATAGCCTTTCTGACAGAAGATGTACATTTGTTCCTAGATACCCTCTCAAAGAAACTCCACTCGTTTTTCAGACAATTTCCATGTATCACCATTCTTATTGGAAGAAAATCTTCGTATCTAATCTGTACCTTCTTGCTGCAAACAGTCTCATTACTTTTTTTCTCTATCCACAATGGGGAGAGAATATTCCCTGGCTTTCCTTTTTTTCCCAGGGCAGGACAGGAAGTAGATTTACTTGCGTACAATCATTATGTCTCTCTCTAGCCTTGTGCTCCTCTGAGCTAACCAATTTTCATCAGTGGAAACTCAAACCAATCAAAATTACTTAGAAGTTTCTGTCTTCTGGAGTAACTCCAGCCCCCCCCTACTACTTTTCTCAAGTGTAACAGCCAAAGTTGGACACTTACTATAATCCAAATCTTGCCAGGCACAAACCCAGCAGACAGAAATATCCTGCAAGCTGTAGTTGTACGCAGTGCTCAGGAAGATATTTAGCAATTTATTTGTAACTGGTGATCCACTTGTCATCCACAGCAACTTCGGTCTCACTAGTTATTTGGGCATTTATGCCTTAGACCAGATGCTGTTGTTGATTTTTCCCATTTAAGTACCAAATTTTATGCCTGTCTGTGCTGAAATGAATCCTGTTTTCAAATAAAGTTACCTAACCTAAGGTTGTTTAGAATTCTGATCTTGCTTTACAGCAAAAAAAGATTAACTCCCAGCATGGTGATTATTCATATGTTTAATAAATGTATGTAATCTCTTTCAAGCATGGATTCATATTAAAAATGCTGATTTTTAAATCTCCTTCTAAGGAATGCATTCAGTTCATCTACTCCTTACGACAACTATTCAGAATACAATTTTTCTGATCCACTTTACTGCATATTAATTTATACCCCCCTTCCCCTTATACCTTGCTTAATAATACCGCCAGGGGAGGTTTCAACATACTGAATAAAACGGTCACAGTTTTTCCCCATATGCACTGGACACATAAATAGAACTTAGCTTTGTAGGACAATTTATCACCCTTTCTAGTATGTGATTGGTAACATGTATCACAGGCTCAAGAACTGCAGGTAAGGCACTACAGTAGCAGTTTGGCTTTCTCCTCAGCCTGCCCTGTAGAGCCTTCAGAGACCCTCTGATGCAGCTCTCTCAGACACTGTCACTGGCTAAAACCTGTACATGATGTGCTCTCTCACTGATGTTTTTTTGTGACAGGCCATTACAACTCTGCTGTGTTAACTGTGGTTATCACCTGCTTGTGGGCAGAGGAGAGAAGAAGGGGGACAAAGATTTAATATCTTCAGCCACCTCTTCATAATGCTGTCTCCTGTTGCTGAATAATGGTGTAACACATACCTCCATTTTCCACTTACTGCCATTTTCCACTTACTGTAATGTTAAATGGACTTCTTTGGGTTTTTTAAGCTGCTGAGATTTTTTTACTCCTGTTTTCTTTTCTTTCTTTCCTTTTCTTATTCTTTTCTTTCTGGTTAGGTCTACACACTCCCATTTCCCCTGTTCTCTGTTCTTAGTAATCTGACAATGAGCATAACTTTCAGAACAGACTCTGAATCACAGACAAGTCATTTTCTACAGTTCCTTAGATTTCGGAAGCATTATAGTTAGTTGAGCTATCTCTATCTTTTCAACATCTAAATCATTCTGTTCTTTCTCAAAGTGGGAAAGAATACAGAAAAGCTGATCCAATAAGGAGAGGAATCACAAGACAGAAGGGTAATAAACAGAACAACAATATTAATGTGGTCAGGGAGCCATGAAACAGGGTGCAGGCAAGTATGCTGCAACATCAAAAAAACAACAAGCACTACCTCCCACCTACTTTCAGTCAGGTAAGTGCTGTTAAGGTGGCTTTACTCAGACCCTTCAACTGCCATGTATAGAAAAGGACATACCAGCCAGATTTTCTGAAACAGTGAGTAACAGGATGCAGACCCAGTATCATCATAAAAACCAGCCCACTACTAACTGCTTGTTTCCGTGGTGCACAAGTAACCTTTACTGTTTCAATTTGTTTCGGATCAAGATGTACGTAACCTTAGTTACTGTTAAGGGTGCAGATAAACAGCGACCCTACTTACCAGTCCTTTTAAGCCTTGGCATTACATCACCACATCATCTAAAAAGTCAATTATCCGTTTATTTTTTTATCAGAAAAGTACAATTTAATGCTCCTGGAGACCAGCTCTCACCTGTCCTCAGTTTCTAAGTCTCTGATTGTTACTTGAATAGTTTTCCTATATTAATGTGGGGTTCTTCTGATAGCAGCAGCAGTAGTCTGCTCCTCCTCCAGTATTATCATCTGACTTGTCTAGAAGTCGGTCTCTGCTACAACCTGAATTCTGTGTTAGCTAGAGGCATTATCTTTGACAACCTTGTTCCATGGTAACCCTACCCACTGGTGGTTAGCACATGGTACTTGCAGTGAAAGGGTTTTAGAGGACATGAGCCTTGGTCTAAGTCATCTGAATTCTTGACAGGACTGTCTTTAAAATGGACAAATCCTTGCCAGTACCCTTTAATATAAAGTTCTTAAGTAAAATAGAGCCAAGTTATACCGTGTTTACAGAGCTATTATCACAAATCCCAATTCTTCTACACTGAAATTTTCATTTCATTTTCTGCCACGCACCTTTGGTGTAATGAAGAAGTACTGAGATGTCCTTTCTTTGCAAGCAGTTTCCACAACCATTTCAAAAACTCTTCTCTCGTTTACTGGGTCCATTCCCTAAAAGGGCGGNNNGAAATAAAAAAATAAAGTCTGTTCTCTCCACTACGTCATAAGAAGCTGCATATAGCAAGTGCAATACTGCACTATTGACCCTCACCTGATTTATTTCATCAACAACCCTGAAAGGACATTTGCTGAGTTCCTGAAGAGCCATCAGGTACAACATAGTGGAAACACTCTTCTCACCGCCACTCTGATAATACGGTGTCAACTCATGAAGTTCAGTGCTACTGTGGAATTTGACTCTAATGCGAATCCCATACTTGTCATACTCCTCCTGTAAAAGCCAGTACAGTCAGACTCCATTTCTTTGTACTACAGCTTATTTTATAATTACATGCAAATTGAAGAAATTATGACAAATGTTCTATAAGGGTCTACAAACTATTCAGTTTCAACTTAGAATCAATATATTATGTTCTATTTTCCTTAACTCTCATCCATTCTTGTTAGAGAATTTTCAGCGCCACTTCTTCCTGATGGCAATGATTTGTTCATTTCTGAATCCCTAGTAAGAAAGGCTTCATACCCATTAAGAATATCAAGAGGAAAAAGAAGTCTTGGCTAGAAAGAGAAGAAAGCAGTATCCTTATAAATCCCACTCCTCAGAAAAAATATTTGGGCATTAGGGCAGGTGGTAGTATCAGCTTGAATAGAGGAATAATGATGTGTGTGTAAGTTAAGGTTCCATCTGAACCTCTTCAAGTGCAAGCAGTCCAAAAGTCATGGCAGCAATTTCCTTTTCATACTTAACACAGGAAAACCACACCCAAAGATTCCAACCCTGGTTTTTCTTTAACAGCAAAGTGATACTTAGCAGCAACCTGAGTCAATGATGCAATGTGTCAGGTAACAGATGTGGTTCAAAAGAAGGATCATGCAAGGCAATGCATTTGTGATTCAGAGAAAAAAGAAATCTTCAGAGTACTCGCTAGTATTTCTGAAGTTGTGTTCAGTTGTTTGGATCTCAGCAACTTCATGTAAGGAGAAATAAAAACCAGGATCTAAGATCTCTAGGCCCACTGTAATTTCAGACGCCCTGGCACAGACTGAAACTAGCCTCAAGAAAGTGAACAAGGTACAGGCTAGCAAAACCTCAGGTAAGAAAGATTCACTCTCCAACACTGCCAGGATGGCATCAGAAAGTCAGGCCTTTGTTGCCACACTGTTTGGAATGCCAGTTTCTGTAAGTGACCAGACATTCAAGACCCAACAAGAACGATACTCAAAACTCCCTATGGGGAAATCAAGGAATGTGAGGATTATCACTGTTAGCTGCATTCTGATTACCGAGTGTTACCAAGGAAAAGTCAGAATGTTTACAGAGGCTTCTGCTCGGATGTCAGTGAAGAACCCAGGGAAGACTTCCACAACAGTATCACATCAGAATCACAGAATCCATTAGGTTGGGAAAGACCTCTGAGACCATTAAGTCCAACCCATGAATGAATACCCCTGTGTCAACTAGACCATGGCAGTCTTTCCTTAAACACCTCCAGGGATGGTGACCCCACCACTTCCTTGGGCACTCCATTCCAATGTCTAATCTCCCTTTCTGGGAAGAAATTCTTCCTAATGTCTAAGATTCCTCCTACTACTGTCACGAAGGATATATAAACAGATCTCAATGTTTCTGCAAGGCAGGCTAACAGAGCTTGAACCTTAGTGTCACAGAAACGTTTCTAAGAAAAAGATAATTCTATCTCAAGAGTGTATCTCTTCATGTCTACAGGTCAGGCAAAAGATTCTCCTGCAGAGAAGGGTAAGGAATCCAAGCTCCAGAACAGATTATCCACCTTTCTACATTTTTGCCACGGGTCCCTTGAGGAAGAAAGTTTTACTCACTGGCACAATACCACTAGCTGACCCCTTAAAACTATTTGTGATATCTTTGCTATAGAAAAATGAGACCTTCCAACAAAGATACTCAAAGAGACAGTTCAGACTCTTTTTGCTTTTGAACTGCTTTATTCTTCCTTCTGTGTTCTCTCTCCCAACCTACTTTTACCTAAAAAGTAGTTTTTGTGTAATATATATCCAGCTCTTCAGGTAACTATCAAATGACCTGGAAAGTTCATGTTTTAGTGTCCTACTGTTTCATAATACTAGCCTCCATGTAAACACTTTTTATGCAGTACATATAAAGAGCCTTGTTCACTGTTCTGCCCTGAGTAATAACTAGCACTTCCAATATTGTAAGAAAAGCTACTTGAGTTAATTTGCAATAGCAAAAAGAAGAAAAGTTTAAGTGTTAACTTTCAGTACTGTGGAGTCTATGTATTAGCATATGAAAGTCTTGAAATCATCATTACAGAGATCAATTTAAAACAAAATACCAAATTTCTCTTTTCCCCACTGCACTATTTCTCCCCAAATTCTACTGATGCTTTAAACTCTTGATCAGAGGTAACTCCTACCTATAAACGTTACTGAGAGTGTAACAGGATAGGTCCAATGACTGCTGCTTCCAGAGTGGATAAAATGCCAGCAGACTCCAGTAGAAACTACTTTTAGAACCAAATCAACACCTAATAATAATAGATTTAGATGATCCTGGAGGAACACAGATCAGCTAAAAATGCTAAAATCGAATCAGCTAAAATCAAATCACTAATTTCATTAATCTGAGTTACAGCTAAAGTAAATACAATGCTTCTAACAAAGCTCTGTAAGTTGCAAACCTATTCCCAAAGTCAGGAGGTGAAGAGCTATTCATCTGGATAAAGATCCACTTTTCTTCAATCAGACTGGTAAAAGTTAATTATTTTTTTTAAAAGAACATAACCAATGACAATTTGTTACTTTCATGTAGCAATATATGAGCAAATGATGATGCAAAAAAAGATTATTCTTCCATATGAAAAATAAATCATACCTCATTTTCCACATGAAGATCAACTTCACCAACACACTGCATAGAACTAAAGAACTTACTGAACTTCTCATTAATTTGTTCAATCATCTCTTTCAAGAGGTTTAGCCACCTTTCTTTGACCTAAAAGTAGACATACCCATGTAAAACCAGTTTAAAACTGAATTCTCCCTTACAGACAGTGTTTAAAGAAACATCATGATTGGGGAAGGTAATATCTCAGTTTATGCTCAGGACAATTTGAAATGTTACCCTTTATGTCTGTACATAATTTCATTGTATAATGTATAATGATGTAAGATTATGATACCGAAGTGATAACCTGAGCTATTACCTGAGAAATGTTTTGCTTATAGTTATTCAATTCATTTTTCTTTTCCTCTAGATAGTTCGTCAACTGCTGTATTTCTTGTGTTTGTTTATTGTATTCTTCAACCACCTGCCAGAATTAAAAAAAAAGAGTCAACAAAACATTTCCCAATTTTAACCTTGAATGTAAAAATATCACACTGCACTGATACTGCTCAAACACAATTATATAGACTACTGCACACTAAACATTTCTAGCTTTACAGCAAAGAAACTGTAAAGCATTGCTTCTTTCATATTGCTGCAACATTTTTTTTAAAAAGGCAAGGAACACACGGTTCTCGGGGAAGAACCTACTTACAATTTGAATAGATGCAGAATCTGGCATTTACAGCACATTGTTCCTGCTGTCTAGCTTTTTATACGTATACCAAGGGATCTAGCACAGAGTGGGAAGCAAGTACAATGCAGGTAGAGGGGGAGGAAGAGAGGGCGGAGAGAAAGCAGTGAACATACTGAAGCATTCAGGCCTGTGAAACAGGAGGCCCTGGTTTTCTCTTCATTCAGAAAAGCATCAATTTCCTCCAATGTGTTTGGAAGAGTCTGAAAAGCCTGCAAGAGAAAGGATATATGTATTACAAGGCAATACTAATGAAGGACTCAAATTTTCTCAAACGAAATTGAAAACTATAAAATAATCTATTACTCTTAATCAAGGTGTCGTACATTCAAAATTTAATACAGCGAGATGTCCTCACAAACTACTCAGGACAGAGAAGGAAGCTATAAAAATATGGCCTCTAATTATTTCTGTGAATACAAGTCTATGGATTTTAATTGAAATTACAGATCGAAGCAATAGAGGGTATCCCAGCACTATTTCAAGGTGCTTTAAAAGGCTAAGCGACAATAACAGAAGTACCCATGACCCTTTACTGGAAAGCCTTCTAATATAAAATAGAGAATACTCTTTGCAGAAGTTAAAAATTCAAGAGAGATGTGAAGATTTGTTTTAGTACATACAATTTGAAATTCTTTTGGAAGGTCTTGATCTGGACTCAATTTGCAAGCCTGTTGAGCTTGTTTCATCAGCTCCTTGCAGTTCTCATAAAGAAATTGCTTCCTATCATCCAGTTCACGAAACCGTTGCTGTTAGAAACATTAAAGACAACAAAAAAACAAATCACCTTATTTTAAAACTTTATTATAAATTTCCAGAGATGACACTAGCACACTGACAACAAACCACATGTGAAGCAGGAAAAAGTGAAATCAGACCATTAGAATACAGAAAAAAATTGTTTCAACAAACACAACTCTTTATACCTCTCTGCTCCAAGTCAACAGATGCCACGGCAAACTATCAAAAGCAAGTTCTTCTAAGACAGCTAAATTAATTTTCTCTCAACTAGAAAAGTGTGCATGTAGAGTTAATAGATGTCTCAAAATAGACTATTTTACAGGAAATTACTTATAAGCCAAAACACAACTGTTGTGAGCCTTATATTAGCTCATATTTAAATGTATTGATCTCCTTGGAAAAACACAGTGGCCATGATGTACACTCAATGGTTATTTCAGCTGAAATTTTACCAAGTAAACATCATAATTACACAATCAGAAGTACCTACTTTGCTGTTTAATATTCTACCTCTAACACAAGGAAAATATGAAACAAAACCACATCACTTTGAAACTAGTGCTGAAAAGTGAAAAGCAGGTATGGTTCTGGTTTCACAGTGGTCTCAAGGCTAAACTCTTTGGAACTTAGTACAGGTAAGCAGCTGACTCAGCCAATGACTATTGTAATGCAGTGGTATGTCAACAGTCATTTAACAGGAGTTAAAATACAGTACACAAAATATGGCACTTTCATGAAACACCACGCTAAAGATTATGTCAGATAAGCAGTATTGACACAAAATTCAAGAAACCCTGAAGTATCCTCCCTGTCTCACCCAAGCAATCTCACTCACTCATCTCTCAACATGCAGCCTGCTGCTTCCAGCTGCTCTGCCTGCAGTGCTTGGGAGTGGTTGTTCGCTGCAGTCTCCCAGCTCAGGTGAACACCACCACAAGAGAGCTGGGAGATGCCAGCCACTCAGAAGGGAAAAGGACTATATAAAAATATCTTGGTTGCTTTTAATCCACGTTAATTTACTATACATTTGCTCAGTGATCACATATACAATCCATCTTTTTAACTAACAGGTAAACTGTAGGAATACACTGTTTCCACTTTTTTCAGAGGCACAAAAATCCATATGCACAGTATCTTTCTTCAGAACTTTCTTCTGACCATTTGGAAAGTTTAATTATGTTCCCACACTTGTGAGAGCTTTATCTTCCCAATTTTTGTTGTTATGTGTTTCAGTTAAATATAGGAGCCCTCCAGAGGAGAAAAAAATTCAAAGCTTTCATTTGGAGATTCAGTCAGAGAATCTAAGACTGTGAGTGATCATCCATGGAGTTCTCATACTAGACTGAAGAACTGGGCTGCTGTTCTCACCATGTATCAACTTAAAAATCCTGTTCATCTTTCTCTCTATATCAAGCACTAGATTTTGCATTAGTGAATAAGAATTTCACAATCTCCATAAACACACAGTATTTTTCCACACTGGGTTTCAGAAAGGTTGAGGGGGAAAAAGGGCCTTTTTTAGATCACCCTTTCTATTTCATAAAGTCAACTGAAGAAAAGGAGGGAAATGTCGAGAGTGATGGCAAGGAGGACTGGCATTAGAGCTGTACAGATAAAACTGTAAAGGGATGATGTCTGTCTTTCTGTTTATAGCCAAGATCTTGTGTTATACTGAATTGACATAAACAAACCTGTAAAGCACAACGCTTATGTTCCACTGGATATCTGCATATGCCCTGAAATACATTAAACTAGCATTTTTTTGGAATGTTTTACAAAGTTCTAAATTAAAATAGGACCCAGAAATTTAAAGTCAATTAGCTCAATCTCAAATGTGTTTGACTTCATGACAATGAAGGTAAAGAATCCAGTCAGCAGCACCTATACTTTTTTATACAAGAAGCACTGATTTAATACTTATGTGTTCGACCTTTCCAGAGCCCAAGTCAATTCTGAATCATCTGAAGTGGGCAATCTCAACTCTCAACTGTACCTAAAGCCTTCACTTGAAGCCCTGCAGAGCTGCCTGGAGAAAGATTTTGAGGTTATCTCTAGACACTGAAAATGCAAAGTCAATTCAACACTGAATATGCCTGACCCAAGTTAAGTCAACTGAAATTCTTCAGGGAAGAGGAAGATACATGTTTGACAGTGGAAACTTGAGTATTCAACAGAAAGAAGCTGGTTAAAGAAAACACAGCTAACACTTGTGAACAGTTTCTCATGAATTTGTGTTTGAACCTATGCCTATAATTAACAAGCTATCAAAGCAAGTCAGTTGGGAAGACTTTCAAGCAACCATCATACACAAACATGCAGACATCTGCAGCAATTACCTAATAAGCAGATGGGGCTAACAATCCTCCTTAATGCTCAGTATGGGTCCCAATCACGGGTTTACTGACTGGGCTCATTAAATAAATTAAATACAAAGATAAGGTATCACTAAGGTGCCCACTTGAATTGTAGAGACAAAATACAAAGACCAGAAACCTTTTGTTGATAACTGGACTTGTTAAAAAACATTTACTTTTCGAGCCTTTCCACTTAAGTAGTAAAAAAAAATCCACCCTCAAGCAACAAACCTGCTGCTCTCTCCACAGTATCCTACTGTCAAGATCTCACAGAAAGAACATAAGGGATCTCCTCTTTGATGTACCACGTGGGGTTTCTGTTTGGTTCAAATTTCAATCAAATATTTAGTCGGGTACTACAGAAACTCAAGTTATTAGGAAACACCCAAAGGAGGGCCACAAAGATGGTGAACAGCCTTGAGGGGAAGCTGTATGAGGAGTGGCTGAGGTCACTTAGCCACTTAGTCACTTTCTTCTTAGAAGAAGAAGAAACTGAGGGGAGACCTCATTGCAGTTACAACTTCCTCATGAGAGGGAGAGGAGGGGCAGGCACTGATCTCTTCTCTGGGGTGACCAGTGACAGGACCTGAGGGAATGGCTTGAAGTTGTGTCAGGGGAGGTTTAGGTTGGAAGAAAGAGGTTCTTCACACAGGATGTGGTTGGGCACTGGAACAGGCTCCCCAGAGAAGTGGTCCCAGCACCAAGCCTGACAGAGTCCTAGAAGTGTTTGTGATTCTTGGGATGGTCCTGTGCAGGACCATGAGTTGGGCCCAACTTCCAACTCTGGAAGTTGATTCTAAGACTGCTTGTGACAAACACTATGAGTAAGTGCTAAGTACTAACAAAATTCTGCCCTTTTTTCGGCTCATACCCACCATTTTCAATGAATGCATCATGACCAGCACATAACCTATAGATACTTGATGATTAAATAGAGATTTAATGGTCTCATAATTGTAATGTTAAGGCTTCCATTTAGTTCACTATAGAGCTTTTGTAAAACCTACTTATTTCTATTTCTGTTTGACTTACTCATTTTTGCAGGTTTATTTATTTTATAAAACCACACAGCAACAGTTAATTTGAGATTAAGCTAAGAAATCCTGAATTTTCCCCATCAAAGGGTAAAATTTAAAGCAGAAAATAAGAAATAAACTAGTGTAAAACATAAATCATTCACAGGGTAATATAGGAATGAGAACTTCTAAGAAAAAGGGGGCTAAAGACTTCACTGAAAGACTTAAGATGCAGCACATGGGACATATAGCTTTGGATTTCCATGTACATGAAAACTTAAGATGCATTTGAATACTCAGAGGAGTTTTTTCTCCAGAGCAGGTAAACTTCCTAGAAATTCTAATCACTGGGATTACTAATTTTAGGCATTTGCTTGTTTTAATATTCCTTGAGCCAATCATCAAAAATAGAAGCTCTGACATGATTTCCTCTATAGATGAGGCTGAATGTGAAAAAGTAGCGACAACTAATAGGACACCACCTGAATCAAACACCTCTCACTAGGGAAGGAGGCAATTTTTGTTTCAGAACTATCAGAACATTTACCTCACAAACACTGTGTATTGATCTGACCAAACATCTAACTGTGCACCAGCCTAAGTTGCTCTCTAAACAACGAAAATGTGGGCAGAAACAAGTAAAAACATGGAATTCCCAGTGACAATACACACTACTCACACAAGGTTCATGGCTTTGCAATACACTCTTACTCCTCACTCAGCTCCAGCAATAGTAATTTACATAAGATTTTGATGAACTCTGAGTAACAGGTGCATCATTTGTAAGAACTGATGCAACAGCTATTTTCCAAATAACATGCTGGACTTGTCTCTGTCTTCAGGTTACTTTTGCTCCTCTTAGGAAGTTCTCTGCTGTCCAGTTTTCCTACAAGTGATGGTAACTACACCCTTAAGTGGTTTTCTAAAAAAATGCCAAGGTCATTCTTTTTGGAAGTACATATCCATATCCATGCAAAGTAACTATCACTTACCTTTTGAACTGCATACCAGTTTTTATTTTATGGATCCAACTGAATTATATAGGCTATAGATAACCTGACTCTTGCAAGACAAGGGAAGGAAAAATAACTTACCCCCTTTGCTTTGACAGTTTATTCCCCAGTGCAATGAAAGACTGTACTACTACAAAAATACAAAAATTGACCTCTATGCAGCAATCCATGAGCATTCTGCTGTTAGAAAAGAGTACTTGCTTGAGAAACTAATTCCTCAGAGACTGTCTTTTTACCTGAACACAGCATAGCTTCCTAATATGATCAATACAAGGGATGTTCATCCTTCCCTCCAAAAAAGGCATTTAATTACTGTATGAGGCAACGAGCTATGAAAGAATGGCAAAATAGCTCCATTCTGCTGCTGCATTTTCTGGTTCATCTTGAGCTTGTATTTCCCATGTGGGTCAGATCTACTTGTTCATGGACAGCCTCAGAAGAAAAATAATACTTCCAAGTAACAGCTAGCATTTTTACACAAACTATGCATTTTGCAAAAAAAGATCTAGGGTATGATGACTTAAGCTTCTGTGAAAACATGCCTATCTGCCTTAACTGAGGAAGGCAAACCTCCTATTCAAATGAAAAAGCTGAAGTCTACAGAAATCAAGGCTAAATATCTAGCAGTACTAATACCCACTTCTAAACAAAAGCATTGAAGTATCCTTTTCAACACCATAAAGGCTTCCACATAAGATGTTTTCATAGTAGATATCCCAGTATGCATAGAAGTTGTTACCTCTGCAGCTTTTAGCTGGACACTTCCTGCTTTATACTCTGCTTCCAGTCTGTTCTTCTCAGCAGTTGCCTTAATCCTTTGAAGACTCAAAACTCCATTGAGAATGCTCAGTGGTACGATACCCTACACAGAAAACAGAACAGGTAATTTTTTTTTTTTTTCCACTGAAGAGTCAAAACTGATATAATCACTATCTGGCTTTAGAAACTATCCCATTTTTTCAGTTGTAACATACAATATCACACTGTGTTCAGCTCATCAACACTGCTGTCAAATTCAATGAAAAAGCAAGATGACTTACTGGTGACCCAAGTCCTTCAAGATGCATAGTACCCAGCTACTTTTATCTCTAAATATGTGTATATATACACACACTTATGTATATCACTGTCAACCAAACAGAGACATAGCTATATGTATATATATACACACACACATATCACTTTCAACCAAACAATTTTACATCAAAAAACCACCCGTATTCTCTTTCCCTTTGTCATACACCCACATGTGAAATGTAAGAAAATCCAAGGCCATCTCAATTGTTTTTCAGACACAGAATTTGGTGGATTTTTTGGTGGATGTCATATGTCTCACAGAGATGAAAAAAGGTCAAAAAATTAAATACAAAAGACATATACATCTCAATGACAATGCAAGTTGACTAACCAGATGTACAGTGACTCTAGCATCTTGTGTCCTAACTGTAAGAGTGTATGATAACAGAAGGAGGTTCCATTTGGGAACCTTCATAGCAGGCTTTAGTGATTCCCAGAATCTGGTTTGATAATGATGAAATTAAAATGGTTCTTTCTTTAAACAAGTCAGCCTCAGGAATGATCTAGAGGCTTCAAAATCAGCAACAGATTCTTGACTGTGTGAAGGGTGGCTTCAAACTTCAAATTATGGGGCATTGAGAACACCAGTTTACCTTGGGTTTTTTAAGGATTGGCATATAAACACAAATGAACCTTCTCTTAATGACAGGGAGGACAAGGTTTCAGCTGTGGACATAGGGGACCTCCAAGATGAAGTTTTGAGAATGTTAGCTCCTGATCACAATGGTGAACCAAGGTCTGAAAAGGTTTACTATTTATCATTTCAACACAGTTTCTATACTGTGAACTTGGACACAGGAAAATGCCTGTTTCCAATTCTCTTAAGCAGTTTAAAAACAATTACCAGAAATGCAAACAGAAAAAAAAATCAAAAGGAGAGATAAAAAATGGTAAAAGATTATTCAGCAACAACAGCACAAACAGAACTAGACCTAAAAGCAGTGCCAGAATCTGTAACAGTGGAATATGGCTGTTTCTGTCAACTGATTGTAAAGTATTGACATGTATTAGGTACATGCCAGGCACACTCTGCCTTGTGTGTTTCTTTAAATGTGCAGCCTGTCAGATAAACTCTTTAAAAAAACAGATTGTATTACCATCACACACACAAAATTCCCATACATGTTTTAAATTTCCCTCTGTGGAAGAAATGAGTATGCTGGAAACACACAACTACTGAAGTTTTTCTCATGTTAATAACCTACAGTTAGTATAACTAAGAAAACTAGTACAGAAAATATGAAGACTCGCATCAACTTGGAAGCATTCATGAAGTATTGGCTTGGGAACAACCAGATATGTACGAATTTCAACTATTTTGATAAAACACATAATGAAATATCTTTTTGTACCCAGACCATTTTCTTCTCTTCAGCATGTACTAACATGTATTTGCTACAGCACACCAAGTGCAAAAATTGAGCTGACACAAAACTGAAATAAATCCTTTTTGCGATCAATAACTATTTCAGGCAAACACCATCCATCCTCCTCTATACTCCTAGTATTCTGAGAAATTGACAGTATGTGTCATATCTGTTTTCCTGTACTGGGTGAAAAAGACATTAGGAGACATTCTTCAGGCAGGTCATACAGCACTCTATAAACAACTTCGGCTGCACTTCACAACAGCAACACACTTCGACCTTTCATGTACTGAAAAATGGGTATCAAATATAAAAATCAAAAGTCTGTTTCTAGAAAACCCTATTCTAAATAAAGAATTTTTGCACAAGTTTTGAGAAAAGTTACTCTTTAGTACTGTTATTAGGCACACAAGTTTCATAATTTCTATGAAGTAGTCTACAGTTTGAGTAACACTTTTAATATGGCAGGTATATTCTGCCATTTTTTGGCACTTTCAAATTGCTGCAGCTGGCTGACCCAAAGGTGATCTTTGAAACAATGCAACTGTTGCCAAGTCCACACCTAACAACAAACAGAAACAGCCTACCCATTTGGAGTATTTTTTCTGTATTATGTAAATACAAGCAACCGAACTGTGCAGAAATCATCCTCAGTTCAAAGGTAACACAAAGTTTTTTTCAGGGGCAAGCAGGGACATGTTTCCATGTTAGTAAGTCATGGCAAAGGGAAAACATACATGCTTAAAGTGGTTTCAAGAATGGCACCATTTCTTGCTGGGTGCAAAAGACAAGCAGATTCCCTTAGAACTAAAAGTAAATGACTTTCAGTTATTAAAACAAACAAAACAACAAAAAACCTCCAAACAAACACACACTGAAAATAAACTCTTAGAAAATTCACTTTGTACATCTTCCATTATTAGGGCTTGCAGACTAAGTTAATGCAACGATTAAGTCCAAACTGTTTTCTTCTTTTTCTGAGTTACAGAAAAACCTTATGACATTGGAGCCTAAGACCTGAGTATTTTTCCCATCCTAGATGTTTTCCACAATCACAGATCCTTACAGCTTCAGGTCAGTTTTTCATGTAAAAAATGACTACTCTCTATTCAGTAAAAACAAGGACAAAAAAATGAGATAATGAACTAGGCTGGAAGGAAAACTTCATAGTTAGCATTTATTCAGAAACCGTATTGGTTGAAATGGTTACACAGTTCATTCCTGTATTTACTGAATCAAACCATGGATTGTTGAAACTTCAGACACTAAGTCTCAATTGACAAGTAAATGATCTACAAATCAATGATAGATAACAAGTTCAAGTTCATAAAACGTTCAAAAGAACTTTCTCTTGAAGGAAACTAGCTTGTAAACATTTATAGCAACATTCAGACACTGCACATCTTCTACTTAACTTAAAAGAATTGGACTTTTCATATTACAATTGAGACTATCTCAATTGATTAAAGCATGGTGCTAATAAAGCCCAGGTTGTGGGTTCAATCCTATGGGCCATTCACCAAAGAGCTGAACTTACTGATCCTCATGGGTCCCTTCCAACTCAAAGATACTCTGGAAACTCTGTGAATAGAAGTGAAACACATACTAAAATAAAAACACATACCTTTGTGAGATGCATTAATTCAGTAACAAGTTCTGCTTTCTGCTTATTTATTTCTTTGATCTTCAGATTTGCCAGTTGAGATTCCTTCTCTAGGTCGATAGCATCTTGTTCCAGTTGTCTTAAACTATGGGAGGAATCAATATTTGATTAATCTTGAGTAAAAATAAATTGCACTAAAAATACAAAAATTCTTCAACTTGATGATAAACCCAACAGTTAGCAAGAACAGGAATTTGTAATGCTAAACATTCCAAATACATTAGAGGCATTCCCAATTTCCACACTTTAAACTGAAGACACAAAAAAGACGAAAAATTAGTAATTAAATAAACTCCAATTTTGGCTACTAACAACATCAGAATTCTTCCACAAGCATAGTCCTCCACTTCTGTACATTTCAAATTAAAAAAAGTTAAAATAAAGAATGATATTTTTCTCCTCCTCCTAGTTCCTTGCAACAACACAACACAGGAAAGTTCAGGATGTTTACTTATTTCTTATTACACTTACTGCCAAAAGAATAACTGTGTTCTCGTCTTACTGCAGCAAACCAGATTTTTCCCCTGTTTTAAAAATCCAAAAACACCTAAGAAGTCCATATGAAATAATTGTGATGTTTAGTGAGCTGCAAAGCATTTGGAACCACCAAACAGGCCAAGAGGATGATCCAGGAAACTACAAATTAATCATTCTTGCTTTGATCCCTGGGAAAACTCTGGAGCACGTCCCCTTGGAAAACAATTCTAGGAGCACAAAGGAGATGACCAGGAACACTCAGCAATCATTCACAAGGGGTACACCATACCTGACATAAACCCATAAAACAACAAGGTGATAGGATATCGAGTAGTTGTCATTTACCTCCATCTTACCAAGGCTCTCTTCTACATGGACACCCCACTGTCATGGGGAGAAGCCTGCATGCCCTTATGAGGTTGCGAGCTGTGCTGGTGGTGGTACATGCCTCCAGTAGGGTCTCCCATGCTAGTCAAGTCTCAACTGAAGGGTCAGACAAAGTGTGTCCCCAGGCAGGATGGGCTCGCTAGCTCCCCAGCAGCCATCCTAGGAGAAGGACAACTCTAACTCCAAACCCAGGCAGATGGAGCTCACTTAGCCCTGTAAGGCCATCCATCTAAAGAGAAGGACAGTTAAACCAAACCTACTTCCTGAGGACTTCGCTGCCACCGTCCAAGCTCATTTGGCCCAGGCAGATGAACCTTAGGAGTAAAGAGTGGGGCCAGTTCTGCACATGCTGTGCCTCACCTAAAAAATCCATTGTGCAGGCTCTAGGGATCCTCCCACACTTGCAAAGCCCTGTAGTGACAGGTGAGGGGTGAAATGGCAGGTGATAAAGTGCACTGGAAGCCGCAGCCCCAACCCTGCGTGCAGGTGGTTCGGGACATTGGTCACTCAAGACTGACCCAGAGATGACAGTCTGGTTCGGCAGCATTCTGAATGACCAAGCAGCCTTTTTCAAGGAGAGCACTGCTTGCTCCACATGGAGAGGGGCCTAGACAGCCTAACCAAAGCTCATCTCCACCCTTCACCCAGTTGGCTTGCCACGGCCAACAGGCATCTTCCTTGTGGTCAAACAAAAACAAAAAGACAAAGGCATACACCTGCCTCCAAAGGTGTGTCAAAATTAAATACTGCATGTTGGAACATCAGAACTATGCTCGACTTTGCGGATGGTGGACGCCCTGACAGTGGTTCTGCTCTAATTGCCCATAAACTGTCACGACTCAACATCAACATTGCTGCTCTTCGTGAAGTCCGTCTCCACGAGACTGACAAAGACACAGACAACAGGTTAGCAAAGGTATACAGAGATTTTGGAATACTCCATAAAAGAGTCTGGTGCAATAAACAGCTGAAGAAAAGCACAAAGAT
>WBMV01004641.1:44482-108333 GCA_013396655.1 Campylorhamphus procurvoides
CTTGCCAGTAGTGCCGATGGAGACTTTCCACTGTGCCTTTTGCAGTCGGACTTGACTATCTCACATTGGCCTTTTTAGCCACCAACGTGCTTGTAGCAAGCGTGGGTAGAACCCTTGCAAATCTTTGTTCGTGAAGCCTAGCCATGCATGTATGTACTAAGGCTCTGTATCAAGGTATCTGATAAAAGCTCACCTGTGCACATATAAAGGAGAGACAACAGCAGGTGGGGGAAGCCCCATACACCTTAACGATTCACAGGCCCATCACAGTGACCAACAGTCCATGAAATGTCCACCTCCGCAAACCCAGAAGAGCACAGGGGCACCCTAGCAGATGGGGACTCCAATTCAGGACTCAGAAAGGAACACCATATCCCAGGACAGCCTCAGCACCAGTGTCCAGGTGTGAAACCCAACAAGGTAAGTCAATACCATAGCATCCTCAGGACTGAGGGAGTGTTGTTTCCTTGAAGTATAACTGAATCATAGAATCCTATGAAAGCTGGAAAAGACCTTTAAGATCATTCAGTTCACTCATTACCCTAACACTCCCAGGTCCTCAACTACACCATGTCCCTAAGAGCCACACCTGCATGACATGTTACAAAACCAAAAAAAACAACCAAAATAAAATGAAAAGCCACTATGACAGACAATAACACAGCCCTTGCATAACTGCAGGTTCTGAAATGCAAAGATATATTTGAGAAAGCTACTGTCATTTAAGGTTACAGGGCTACCACATGGGGCTCCAGGGAGATGAACGAGCAAATGCTTCTCTGTGCCTCCATCTGCAAGATCAAACAGCAGTTCCCAACCCTAACTGAACAGTTGGCACCACCTTTGGAGACACTTCTCCTGGTAACAGGAGAGTCACACCACCTTCCCACCTCCTTTCCCACCCACAGCTACCTCTCTCCCTCCCTCTGTAACAGACCAGTTATTCTCCTACTGACTCTGGGTTACCTGAAAACCTTGTGGTTCGTAGGTCTTTCACACTTGTCTATGGAGCATTTTGAGAGACCCAAATTTCTCAGCGTGGCTGAGCTGTCTCACTGCTGCGCACGTGCTGTGAAGGTTCACAAGGGTTACGAATTGCTCACTGTAGCCCATGAACACAAAAGGGGTATGTTTTGGCAGCAGCAGAGCATAAAAGTTACACAGATGTGCTAAAACAGTGTTCCTACTTATGATATGGAAGATACATAAATTAAAGGCAATTATGTAACTTAATGGGTGGTCTTGTTCCTGGCAAACCTGCCGAATCTCAGCAGGGTGCTGCCCTTAATCTCTGCCCCTGAAGGCCAAGCGCTCCAGATTCAAGAGTCATCAGTTTCATGTCAAAAGAAACCTTAGTCTGTTGTGGGTAACACCCATTCCCTAAGTGCAGTCCTTTAACCACTGAAGTAGAAAAGCCACTATCAGCTGCCATTACTGCGACTTCTTCCAAGCTGTTGAGCCCCCAGCTCAATCCTTCCTACCTCCTGTGTAACTCCATAATGGTGGACCTTATGCTATGGCACAGACATCATAGGATGTAGCAGAAAAGCAGGACTTACCATTGCATATTCAGGGGAGAAACCAAATGCAGGGAAACAAGAGAATCTAGGTAACTTTGAGAGGAACATGAATGGGCAGAGGATTATGGGAATAAGAGGGACAGTTACATGTAAATAGTTGGCTATTCACTACTTGTCCAGTCATGCCCAAATGGCACACTCTTGCCCAAATGGCACACTCATTTAATTCCATTTCTCCTTCTTTTCTTGGACAAGGGATTCTATTCAGCACTTGTGTACGTACAAGAGTCTAAGTGCAAGCTACTACTGTCAAATTGTAAGTCGGAGGAAGGGGCCTGCTTGTCTGCGAAGGCTGCATCTGGCTGGAGGGGAGTGTATAGTCTTAAGTGACAGCCACTGGAGCAGCCCTACAGGTCAGAGGCCCATCTGCCAGTGGTCCCAGAACCTGGTACACATGGAAGTGTGTAAGAGTGATCCCTAACAAGGATCAAGCCACACGAGATGGGAAGTGGCCTGGGAACCGAAAGGGTACATGTATCACTAAGGATGAGACCACAGGAAGAAATGGCTACTGGAGAGACCAGGGGAGTGCAGCTGGGCTGCGAGAGGCTACTCTCTACAGGTGAGACCTGTTGGCATGTGTATGTGTTTACAATGACAGGGGTACAGTCTATGGGGTAGGGACTGGGGGAGTCATGGCTACCTCTGCACATTTGTATTGCCTCCATGTCTTTGAGGGACCACAGAATGGGCTCCCGGCAAACTACAGAGTCACACAGCCCATTCAGCATGCACATACACATGGGTGAGTGAGGCAGTCTGTCCAGGTAACAGGACCAGGGTTACAGCCTCAGGAGTTTGCATTCCCAGGTACCAGCAACTGGGGAGACTGAGGTTCATGGGCAGTTACTGTGCTGTTACTGTCTGGACCCAGCTGCTGATGGGATCCACACTGCCCATAGGTACACGTAAAAGTCTCACCAGGGGAGCGCCATGCTGCTCAGAGAAAGTAGGAACATGAGGCAGCCACTGGTGCTTCATTTGACCCATTGCTCTGTGTGCTCATCTGTGCTGTATGGCCTTGTGTAAATATGTACATAGGTGCTGTTTAGATGTGTTCTGTTGAGTGTGTCTAGTGGGAACTCTAGCTTAGACTCAACTATTGGATGCACGTGACAGGACCAGGCTGCATCAGCTTCACTTTCCTCTCAGTCTACTGGATCCAGACTCATTTCTGTAACTGTTTCAATGCTCTCTCTCACACTATTGCCGTATTCAAGTTCGAAGACCAGTCTGGAATAATGGAAGACTAGGCTGCTAAAAAAAAATGTCGCTAGATGGTCGCTCCTGAGTTTGCTGTATGGTGCCTGGAGGTCAGTACCATGAGGGGTACCACAGGACTATGTTCTGGGGCCTGTCCTGTAGAACACTCCTGTCAATGACACAAGGAGCAGACAGAAGGTCCCCGTCATCAAGTTTTCTGATGACACTAAACAGCAGGGAGCAACAGATCTGCTGTTCAGAGGGGTCTGCCGAAGCTGCAGGAAAGGATCAACAAAAGGCTCATGAGATTCAGCAAGGACAAATTCAGTGGCCTGTCCTGGGAAGAAAGAGGGTCTTGCAGTGATATGGGCTCAGGACGGACTGGCTGCAGATAAGGACATGGGGTCTTGGTGGAGCCGTGAGGTGTGCCTAAGCAGGCAGTGTGCCCAGACAGCAAACACAGTCCTTAGGTGTACAAGTGGAAGCACAGGGAGGATGAGAGTGACTTTTCCTCTCTGTTCAGTACTGCACACAGTCAATGAATGACAGACAGTGGTCTAAAGTTGAGACTGGATGCCAATGTTGTCTGCTGCCTTCTGGGAGCATGAGCTTAAATGAAATACCTCTGCAGGCCCATGATTCTGCCTGACAACAAAGCATAACATAAGAACTAATTGTAGAGGCTACAAAAGAATGTTATGAAAAATACTATGAACAATTGGGTCCAACTCAAACCCTGACATGCTCACTTACTACCATTTATGTACATTGAGATATATGCTACTAAATCAGAAGAACGTGATAATACTAGGGGGTCACTGCATGTATTTACTCAAAATGGAATTGTATGATTTTAATACAAGAAACCACCTGGAACATTGTTACCTGGTGTATCAGATAACTGCCTTACATCTTAACTTCTAAACGCCTTCCTTGTCTTGATTATCACCTGTTAGCTGATGCTCAGCTACTGGTTATTTGGTAAAAGCACACTAGTTAGAGGAAGCCAAAAATATATCTTTGTTATTAAAATGCTCATTTTTCATAGACAGTATGGCTTGTTTCCTACCTATCATACTTCAAACCAATTTTTGATTCCAACTGTCTTCTTCTGTTTCCTCTCTCTAAAAGCTCCTTCTTCTGTTGCCTGAGCTCATTGTCTCTGTGTTCCAGATGCTTCTGTCTCTCAAACAGCGTAGTCATACGCTTATCCAATGACTTCAATGTGTTATTGATGTCCTGAAATAAAAGACCACACACCACTAGCATTCTTACTAAGAGTATGCAAGTAGACTCTGCTTACAGTATAGTAAAATGAATAATAGTTCAAAACATATACAGTGCAGAAATAAATTCCTACCTGTTGCTGGCTTTCCAACTGTCTTCTTTCATCTGTGTCCACAGAATTACTGAGAAATTGGGCTGCCCTCAGGGATGTGTTAGTAGAGAGGGTTAGATTTGTGTAAGCAGATACTTTAATCATGTATCTTTCTTCTGCTGTGTATATTTGCCTAAATTTGGTTTCCCGTATGACCTAAAAAAACACACAAAAACATTAATCTGACAAAAGCATTACTTAAGGCAATGCTTTTCAGAGCAAGGAATAAACTAAAATCCACTGTAAAAAACTTCAGCTTATGCAAGACTGTGACTTGTTAACAACCTTTGCAAAAAAGATGATGCGATGTTTAATGCAGCATTATACTTGTAATTCAGACTGGTCAGCAAATAACTGTTAAGATACTGTCCAACACTGTATCTTGCCATAACTAATTAAACCAGTTCTGACTATCACAATATTAGAGACACCAGAGACAACTGCTAATATTTGTATTGTAACATGAACAAGAATTGTATTGGCTGAAGATGTATAACATGTTATACATTCAGTCTGTGTAATAAAATAATCAAGAAATTAATAGATGAAACCATAAAGTGAGCTGTAAAGCATTAACTTCAGTCAAGCAAATGCACATGGAAGAAGAAAGCAGGTATAAAAATACTAGTTGCTACTTTTAAATGACTCGTGTCAAAAAGGATAGTAGAAATAACCAAACATTTACCATGTACTTCATGGTAGCACCGTACTTCAAAAAGGTATAAAGACATGACATGTCCAGTAAACCACAAAACAGCTAAAAGCCTCCACAGGGTAAGATAAACTTGACTATTTTTGTTCAATTTATATACACAGCACCAGCTATATTCTGTTGATTTGGTTCAGTAAACAGTGTTTACTTTTCTTTACTACTCAGACTGTGATTGACAACTGTCCTGGTTTCAGCCAAGACAGGGTTAATTTTCTGTCACAGGAGACAAGGGGCATGGCCATGGGGGCACGGCCCACTGATGTCTCAGGTCACCAGGAGAGAGATGCAACACACAGGTGAACTTGTGATGGAGGGGTGGATTTAACCACCCAGGTTATCTACAACTGTGAAACATGTGCTGCAATCCAGCATGCCAAGTGAGTTAAACCCCTATGGTACAGGGGGTAATTGTTGAAATATAAATATGAGGAGGCTTGGCAAATCAATTACTCATCTGCATCCCCACTCTCATTTACTCGGTAAAAAAAAAAAAAAAAAAATCAACCCTGTCCTTGGCCAATACCAGGACACTGACTTGGAACAGCATACAGGTGAAAAATAGATTTAACTTTCTGTGAAGTACTGTATTAGGATCATTGAATTTGTTAAAATGTCTCATAGTGTATTAGTCTATAATGAACTGTTCCCACTTCTAAAGGACATACAAAAAGAGAAATAAAATTGCTAAAGCAATTTTTTTTGCTTCCTCCACACTAACTTGCCAAAGAATTTCCAACATAAAACTTCAGACCACAGGTGTTTCTGCCACTTCAGATACCTTACCCTTTCAATCATGTCTCTTGTCTTCTCTGTTCCCACAGGAACTTCATGAACCCGATACTGGTAACAAAGATAACTCATCACAGGATGAGGAGCATCAAATAACTCTCGTAAATATGAGAAAAATCCGTATCGGCTGAAGAGGGGAAAAAAAGCACCCATCAGAAATCAAATTTAGCAGGTAAGCAAGCTGAACTTACTGATCACTCAGAAGGAAGTCCTACCAACCCAGAATTGACTGGTCCAAAAATCTGATCTGCACAAAAAATTCTAACATACATCAACAGCACAAAACCACTGAATTCAAAACCATTCCCCCCACTACAGTCTGATACATACTGTAATTCCTCAATAGGTCTTGAAGGTAGGCTTTCAGCACATGATTCAGCAGGTGCACATACAGCATTCACTCTTAGTTTCTGATGATCACGTATCTAGATTAAGATTAGATTTGCTAAAGAAGACCAGAAAAACTCACTACATGAAAATAAAGTTTTATCAATTCACAGCATCAGAATTATTTTAAAATTATGACTCTGAAAGAACTCACACAAATACATTCTGACTCAGACATAACCAAGTTCTCTAAAAGTAAATTCTGTTAATGCCTCTGAAAATAGGGAAAAATAAATGCAACCAAATGCAGAACCAGGTACTCAATCTAAACAGGTAATCTGGATGCAGTAAGGAAGACCACAGTCTCAGGCTGTATAGCCATTTTGCATAGATAATGGCAGACAACTGACTGCAGAGGTGCCGAAAAACTTAACAGCACAAAAAAGGCTGAGGATATAAATGAAACAGGTGTAGCCAGTTAACGCAGCTAAATCAGGTTCCACAACCCTGCAGGCAATACAAGCCCTCAGAACCTCATATATGACCACTATTGTTCACATATATAAAAATCAGTACTTCTGTGAAGGGCAGACAGGTCTTCAAAAATTGCAAGACAGTTTGTCATTAAGAACACTATTCTGTGGACACTAGTCAAAAAGCATTATGACAGTTTAATACGGTATCTTCTGGCTTTTTCCTCCGGCATCATCTGTCTGGCTTACAAAAGGAACGTCCTCCTCACTGATTCAGGAAACAGCAGTATTAAGAAAAAAAAAGTCTGATTTGCTGCTTGGACTATTGCATGTCACAAAAGATGCTCTCTCGCCTCTTTAGTGAGGAGGCACTGCAAAATCTTGGTACTCCATCAGTAGAGTCCCACTCCATCCCATTTCTTGTACACAGTTATTTTATACTTAGTGACTACTGCCTTGCCAAGAAAAACAAGAAGGTATTTCTAAAAGGACACATTTTCTTAATGTTCCTGCATACCTCCAGTTAGTCTAAGCTTTAAAAATCTTACTCCAGAAGAAAACCTTAATCCAGAAGAAAACCTTTGAACACTCTGCATTAGCTGTTGTTCCAGTCGAAACAATATTTACTTGGCAAACTCCATGTTTAGAGCTCCTGCATCGTATTTAATTCATTTTTAAAATAGGTGCCAACTTGCCTCCACAAGAAACACTTCCATATCTTCTTGACTCTCAAAAACGAAAGCCCTCATATCATCACTCGAAATATGGTTTTCAACATATTTAGCATGTCTGCTGTCTCTTGTATTGATCTAAGAAAGAAAGGTAATGAGAAAATGATTTAATACAATTGGACGTATCACCCCCAAGAACACTCTAAATAATCAAGATGACACCCAAGCCTACATTTACCGAAAAGGAAGTAAATATCCTTAAAACATATTCCCTGCCTTTTTTGCAGCCAATTCTCTTGGGAAGAAACCTACTGTAAGTCACAGGTCATTTTGCTTTAGTTTTAGCCTCCCATATCCTCCTTCAGCACTCCCGAAGCTACCACCGTCTCTCTCCACACCACCTGGCCCTCCTCTGCTCCACACTAACCTTACAATTGCAATCACTCTCATCTCATGTCTTATGTCTCACTGTTTAGAAACAATTAAGCTACGGAATTCACAACAATAAACACCACATTCCACATGCATTCATATGCAGTTTCTCTCAAGTGGACACTGTGAACATCAGGAGCTACAAACACAGAATAGTGAAGCACTAGTCAGATTCTGAGACTGAATTTCTTTGAATTCTTAAAAAAAACCCCAAAACACAAAAAAATCCCAAAACCCATAAAAGCCCCCCACGACTGATGAATGAAGCTTTTCATAATCAAAACATTAATGTTAGTATTTTTCATTTAACTCCCCCTAGTAATTAGACATTACGTCATTCATAACACACAAAGGCAAAATTACATGAAACTACACAATTCAATAACCTAGCCAAAGGCTGGGTACAGTTAATAGCAATTCAAAAGCTTAACTACATGAGACTAACTTATATGATACCAAGTATGCTGGTTTTGGCTGGGGTAGAGTTAATTTTCTTCACAGTGGCTAGTATGGGGCTCTGTTTTGGATTTGTGCTGAACACAGGGTTCACAATACAGAGATATTTTTGTTATTGCTGGGCAGAGCCTACACAGAGCTGAGGCCTTCTCTGTTGCTTATACTGTCACACTGGCAAGAAAAGTGCATGGGAGACTGGGAGGAGACATAGCCAGGGCAGTTGACCCCAACTGACCAAAGAAATATTCCACATCATATGACGACATTCTCAGTACATAAAATAGGGGGAAAGAGGAAGGGGGGACATCTGGAATGATGGTGTTTGTCTTCCCTAGTGTTGCAGTTTAGGAACAGTATTCTCCAAGTTAGTAGTCCCACTAAACCACACCACCACTCACTCCCTACTTTCCCTCCACTTCCCAGCTCCTGCAACATGGAGTTGAGAATTGAACGTACGAAAGTTGAAAATTATTGGTTGAGAGAAGAACAATTTACTGAAAACAACAATAAGAAAACAAACAGTAACACCAACAGTATTCGTAACAAGGTGGAGGACAAGCAATTTACACTGTAAGCCCACAACAAATACTGACCAGCTTTTCCCCATCATGCTTTCTCCTAAGCAGAAAGCGACACTCTTCTTCTCAGAGGCAAGACAGAGCCCTTTTCTCCCATCCCTGGCAGTGACATGAGGTGGCATCAACAATACTGGGGTCTGGCCCCTCAGCCACACCTCCTCTCAGCTATTGCAGAAAGTTACCCCTGTCCTGGGCTGAAACCTGAACACTAAGTCACCGTTACCAGTGATGGGGCCCTGTTCTCCTGGAGATGGCTGAACACCTGCCTACCCATGGGAAGCAAGTATTTAATTTCTTGTTTTGCTTTGCCTGTGTGAGTGGCTTTTGGATTCTCTATTAAACTGCCGTTATCTCAACCCATGAGTCTTTAGGCTTTTAGCCTTCTGATTCCCTCCCTGATTCTGCTGGGGAGGGAAGGGGAGGGAGTGAGTGAGTTGCTGCATGGGGCTTGGTGTTGGTTGGGGTTGAACCACAAAACAAAGAAACATTTAGACACTAATGGATGTTAGAGAGTTTAATGTGGCCTTAAAGTAAAAGCAAAGACATCCTATCAAAGCATTTTTAAAATTAACCTGATGTTGTCTTCCAGGAAGAATTGAAGTTCTGGTAATAACAGGAATACTCGGCATTCTATACTAAACAAAAGTAATTTTTAACAGTCCTAGTGCATGTGCAAAGTGTAAGAACTAATATACAAATATTCTATTATACTAATTTAAATTATAGCAATACTCTATTAAATAAGCTTGCAATTCTGAGAATTGCACTGGCAATCATCCTCTTCACATTACACAGGGCATATATAGCAAGATACTGGGATAATGATGAATGCACTAAAAACATTAAAAAAAAAAATCAATATCCTCTGAAAATTTAGCTCTGCTATTCCTAGCTAGTGCTGCATCAATCCAAACCAAAATGCAAAACAGAACTGGGGACAGATCAGGTGTTTCTGTGTCTGCGGCAGCTGTGTAACGCAAACCAAAAGACACCTGGGCATCAGAGAGACATGTAACCATAGATGTGCTACACAGGGAGATACACAAGTCCAAATACCACTGCTTTTTTAAACAGCAAGTAAGAACTACTGAAGTCTAAATAACTGGATGCACCTTAGAAGAACTCTGCAACAGGCACTTTCTTGAGGAGGAAAGGAACCATCCCATCTTAATGTTGACAATTACTACACTGTCTACAGAACTGTACTTACAAATAGTTCACCATGCTAATGCATACACTTAGCACATTCCTAGATGCGTCTTAAGTCTTCCAAGTCATTCTCCAAGTCTTGCAAGACATAAAAAAATCTAACCATTAACTAGTCAGAGTGATATGCAAGTAAATTTTCTTACTTCAAGCATCATGGGTTCACAAACTCTTTTTTTAAACTTGTCTTTGTTCTTTCTTAGCCACATAAGAGCAGAGTATGTCTCTCGAAATCTCCCTTTAAGGTTCTCTTCCTTCATTTTCATTATATTATTAAGTTGTCCAAGGTGATCGATTATTCCTGTAATTTAAGGTAGTTTCTTAAACAAAGCCCATATCAAGTACAGACTATAACTAGCATTTTCCACTATTTATTAACTATGCTACTCCAAAAAGAAGGTTGTTAGTAAATGCTAAGAACTAAGACTTTCTCTTTCCAGAATTGAGATGCTGCTTAAAGAAATCTTAGAAACTATTAAGGTTTAGAATCTAAAACAAAGTTAAAACTGACACAAAGAATAACAAAATGTGGTAGCACAATAAAAGTACAGGCGTTTCATCATAAAACTATATTTCTTCAAGACTTCGCTTTTTAATACAAAGGTGGAACAAAACATCCCAAGAGAAAAGAGGCAGTGTGACTAGTAAAATGAATACTTGTGTGTTATTTCACACTCAGAAAAAACAAAATGTGTGACAACAGACTGTGTGTCAAAGTATTTCCTAGTCAGCAAAAAGACATACAAAATGTTCTGCTGTTCAAGATAAAATATGTAGCATCTCCTTTCACAAGTCTCTTGGACTCTCTGTAACTCAGTTTCTTCCTGGATTATAAGGCAAGCTAACTGCCAGACAGATGGGTATGTGCAAGCAAGCTACATTCACTGAGGAATATACCCAACACCACCTACCTGACAAGCTTTAATTTTTGAATTTTGCTTCTTAGAAAGAAGCAATTGTAAATCCTAGCCTAAACAAGTTTTTTGTAGTTAATGTTAGCTAAAGTTCACTAAGAAAGGAAATACTGCATCAGTAGCTAATGTACAGTCAAAAAGATAATTTTAAGCACTGCATTATGAAAGAAAACTGCTAAAACTACTTTTTTTCCGCATCCTGCTAACTACACACCTTCCTTTAGTAACAAAAAACCTGAAAGGAGTCTCCTTACCCAGTATCAGAAACACCAATTTTTTGAAGAGTAGTTTTAAGGTCAACTGTTACTTTCAAATCATCTTATTCTATTTTGAAAGTGGTTTGTTACTTTTATTAAAACTGCTAACAGAAAGGAGGACTGCTACATACATAAGCTAACTATGAGGATTGAGGTAAACACCTGAAATTATTTCACTATAGCAGGACAAGTAAATACTGTACAATCATTAAAATAGTAAAATAAATCAACAAACAAAAATGAAAGTAACTTACTTTTCTCTTCTCTCTCTTGATTCCTTTTTTCTGCTCTTATATCACTGACATCACTATCAATATTTGCCCTTTCTTCTTGTAATTTTTTCAGCTCATTATTAACAGCATCAATTTGCGGCTGAAGATTCTCACACACTGCCATTGTATTCAGCTCATTCTTCCATGTCTCTATTATCTCCTGAGTATTGCGTATTTTCTTCTGTCTGCCCATTTCTTCATCTTTTTTCATTCTCAATACTTGCTTAATTTCTTCAATCTAAACATTTTGAGTATTTTCAATAAGAAAGAGTTTAGTACATAGAACCTACTATATACCTCTAGGACACGTGTGCAACTGGTATGAAGCACTGATGTAAGCACGCACTAAAACGCTAAGAGTCGATTACAGTTCCAACAGCACTATGACAGTTCAAGTACATAAGCAAAAATACAATCAAGCCTTTAAAACAATTTTTGAAGTTCCTTCATATTCATCAAAGAAGGAGCCTAAAGCTTAACATATTCCGTAACGCATTTGAAAGTTAGCTTTTCAAGGAAAGCCTGTCATATACAGTGTGTGTGTGTATCTACATTTATACACACACATTGTCTATTCCTAAGTTTGTTGTATCAAGGCAACTCACTTTATGTAGCATACACCTGTCCCTTAGTTACTATCTGTTTGACTAAGAGGAGTTTTAAAGATTCCTTGTGTACTGGAAGTGAAGTGTGCAATCACTTGCAGCATCTTTACAACAATTTGCCTCTGCTAACAAAAGAGCAGACAAAACCCCTGAGAAACAACACAGCAAGTCACAAATACCAAGACTTACCTTTTTTTCTTTTATCTCCAAAGCTTCTTGCTTCTGTTTAATTTTCTGAGAAATCTCTTTGATTTTAGCAGTCTGTATACAGAAAGGTATTTAAATTGTAGTAATAAATTCAGCTATCCTTGTAAAAAGCAGTCATATTTTAAGCAACATTCTGCAGAACATAACTAATCATTTACTCCACATTTTATTACTGACAAAGTCATACTCACCAGTCTTTTATTATTATTAACTGTATCTGTAACATGTATAATTTCAGCAATTTGTGAAGAATTGTAGAATGCTATGTAAACTCTTCACAACCACTCAACTATAGACCTGCCAATTCAGGCATCACATACATAGGAAGACTCCTAACCTAATCTGAAACTAAACTAACTCCATCCTTGATTTCAACAAAATGTTACATATCCAGAGCCTTACAACTAAAAAATGTTCTTACCTCTTTTTGCAAACCAACTTTACCACAGAAAGTTGATGCTTAAGAACAAGCAAGGTGTTAAGTTTCTAGGCATAGAACGGCCAAACCAGAATTTTCCAAAGCCCTCCTGCCACTGAAGTAGACTGTGCTGAAGCCTTATCCTATACAACTGAGCTTTAGAACTTGTTCATGCGTAGGCATCCATGTCTCTACTCTTTCTTTATCCTCAGCTTCTATACAGTAAAAATTGTACATTAATACTGGCTGGAAAAAACTTCCTGGAAACACCCAGTCCAATTCCTTTCTCAGAGCAGGTTTTATTAGTGCCCAGGCACTAACACAGTTGAGTTCTGAACACAGTGGAGTGTACTATGCTTTCTCTGCTAACATAATTCCTCCTTCCTTGAACCCTAAAGGCTGAAAACAGTACAAACAGAACACTGAAACCCTGCAGAATGACAGAAGGACTATAAGAGAATTCCAGCGCATTCTACAGCTGTTTGCATGAAGGCAACATGGAACAAATACATCTTGGTCTTGCCATTGACTGCTACGAGGGACTGATTCTGTGATGCTCTCTCCCAAGAACTCAGGAAGACACTCTGAAGAGGAAGCTCTCTCCCAGGAAACTGATGCACAATATTCACAACACAATTCTGAAGACTTTCAAGATCAGGACACTATTAAGGAACTGAAATTTTGGTTTTCAGTTATTATATATTTAGATATACACCTATTCTATAGAACAAATTAATAACTATAATTGTCTTTATTATTTTCATGGTACAACCACAACAGACTGCTTTATACTACTCAATACTGCTAAAAAAATTGCATTGCAGAGCCTACTCTCTTCAAATACGTTTAAAGAGCATGAAGCAGAGAAACTGTTCTAGACTTCTCTTACACAATTTTATCAACTCCCTCCTACAAAATGGTTCTATTTCACTTTTTTTCACCCCAGAATCTACCCATCCTACCATTGCAAAGCACAAAGTTTGACTAGAAATTTTTAATCTAACCCAATAATTAAAAGAATTTTAACACAGAAGAGACAGCAACGGAAGTCATGTGGTGTCTTGATCCATTAATTTCTTCCCAGATTTAGCTTCACATTTACTTTCAGTTCAGGTCCTCCCGGACAAAATTTTGACTCCATGCCTAGCTTTTTGCCAACAAAGACAAAATGGAGAGGTGGTTGGTCTCAGCTCTCACACATATCCTCTCAAACCAAGAGCAAGACCTCAAGAAGCAGTCAGAATTACAGTTATTTGATAATGAATATAAACCAGGACCAAAGGGTCTGAAGACAATTATATTGCCCTACAGATCTGTGTGTCCACAATAGAGCAGATTTGAAGTAGTAAAACTGCTTTAGAAATTTAGCTTGAAAAGAAACACCTTTTGGCCAAAAATATTTATACTGTTTCTATAATAAAATCATCCATTAATCAATTCCTGCTGGCTTACAGAAGAATTATATCTGAAATGTTCACCAAAGGCTTGCACCTACAAAGATGGAATTTCAAGTTCCCAGAAATTCAAGCAGTCTATGAAAAAGTAGCAAACTCATGAAGAAATAGCAACTTAAACAATTTTAAGGTATGGTACTCAGAAATTCTTGTGCATCTCCTGACAGTGCAACTGATTCTCCTTTAAGAGGACATATTAACAGCCCAACCACAAAGGTTATGTAGGAGGGAAAGAGATTTCAGTAATAAAAAAAAGCTGCTAACACAAAAGTTCACAAAGTAGCAACACACCTCTAACAGCATCCTCACTGGCCTACTATCTTACAAAGGGTTCATGCCATAACCATGTATATAATATATTCCCATAGGTATTTTTCCACAATTTTGGACCTAAGCATTCAATACAGAATAATCATCATTCAAATTACACATGGACATACTATTTAACATCGGAATAAAACTCAGATTTGGAAATGTCATAATACTACATACAGCATAGTATCAGTTATAAACTAAATATAAAATGGTAATTAATCATTGGAAAGTAATATTAGACTATTGCAAGAAGTCTGCTATAAATTATTTACTTCAAATGTATCCTCCTTCCTCCATTTCTGGCTTCTGAAATATTGCCAACAGATATACCTAATCCACTTTTTGGGCCCAAATTAAACACCGCTTCAGCATAGTTAACCGTGTGCACATTTGGTATGTGAAAGCTTTACTCCACAAGTTTAGATTGAGCAGAAAAATATGCTGACTCCAGAGTATAAATCATTTAGCTAGTATATTCCCCCTGTCTTTTCTCCACTTTGTAGAAAGTAGCCTATGCTGACCAAGCTCTCTGCAAGTTAAAACTGAAACGATCCCTGTTCTGTCCTGAGTTTCTCATACACAGTATAACATATATTCAGAAGATAGCCAAACACTTCCAAGAACAATGGTACCAGTGGTTAAGTAAACTCTTTCCTGTTTGAAAAGGATCAAATTAGTACAACATTAATTAACTTGCAAGATGAGCAAAACAGAGTAACACCAAGCAGTGAAAATAAAGCTTAGCAATTCACAAGCATGAAGGCTCTTATTGAGTATAAAAACTCATTTCAAGATTCCAGTTGTTAACTTTCCTTTAAGGAAGAGCTCAACTTTAAACAAAAGAGCCTTCAAAACAAAAAACCCAAACACATGGGAAAAAAAAAGTCTACTTCAATAAAACTGCAACATTTTTAAACATTTACGTATTCCGAATCACAGCATAATAACTCTTGTAGTACTGTGGTACACAAAATCCAAAGAATACATTTAGCAATAATAATAAGGTACTTCAGTAAATCATTGTCTGGTACATACCAGTGTGTATTACAACAAAACCAGCAATGGTATGAACAACAATCTGTGGGTTTTGTTTGTCTGGTTTTCTTGGTTTGGTTTTGGATTATTTTATTTGGGATAAGGGTGTGTTTTTGCTTTTTTTTAAAAGCAAACACATGTGTGGCACATTAGCTCAGTGTAAATGCCACTGAAAATTCAGACCCTGATTCTACAAGATGCTTTGAGGCAGCAGCTCTTATGAGTGCCACGACTCCACATCAAGTTCTCTGATCTGATCAGTTGCCTTCAAACACAACTTAGTAAAGTGAACATTCTCATCTTATCATTGAACTTCAGTTATCCACTACAAATTTGTGCAGCTCACACATACAATGACTTCTGCAGTCTCAATAGTACATAGTTATTAAAATTCTGCAGAGAATTACAGTACTATTTTTCATATAGAAACAGTAATTTTAATAAACCCAGAGAGCAGCTATTCAAAAAACAGGTAGTACACTGCAACACATAAGTAGATTTACCAATAAATGCCCTTATGCATAAAGGTACTAACAACTGATGGAGGATTACTGTCTCCTCAGGGAATGACATTCAGTATTAGAGGAATGCTTTTAGACCATAACAGTTGTAATTTAGTTTAAATTAACTATCCAAACTGGCTACATTATAAGAAGATAAAAAGAGCATCCACATACCCAAACCACGGAACAGATTAAAACAGGCATCTAATTCAACAGAATTACCTAACCTGGGGAAACTTAACATTCTATCACTGAAGATTTTTAAAGTTCTATAAGGATAATTATACAATTTGCTCTTACAAAACCAAGAGTAGACTTTCAGAGTTCCTAGGTGAATGTTTGCTGAGAAAGATATACCTTGAACAGAGATGTGGAGAAGGCAACAAGAATCAATGGCACACACACTTGAGAAAAATTTTTCTGAAACACTTAAGAGGTTATTACTTGACATTTCACAAAGCTGAACACCTGAAATATTACATGTTAACATGTTATATATAACATATGTTAACAACTTCAATACCTACATTATCATTGGTTTTCATATCCAGACTTTTCAAATTTTCTTCAGCTTCTTGGATTTTTTTTGTCCATGGGGACTGCTTTTCTTTCAGAATCTTCACGTCTTTCTTGGCTTGGTTTCTGCTTTGTTTCACTTCCTCATGTTGCTCACGAACGTTTTCATATTCCTTGGAGAAAGTGAAAGTAAAATAATTACAGACTTCCATCTGTAAATACTCTACTCGAGTATTTATTACTGCCCTAATGTTTATTTAATTGTTCACGAGTTTTAGAAGAAAGATCTCTTTGGAAACTAGTATTAGAACAGCTACTTAAGTAAAGCTCCTGTTACTAGTCACAATGACTAGAAAGTTGTAGATACCATTCAGTCCCCAGTGTACAAGCACACACATTTAATGCTTCTTAAAAAATATGCAATTCAAGTAGCAGAAGAAACAACCAATTTGTCTGCAATTACCTTGCCTCTAAGTCCATCTGGGATCGGTGTGGAAAAGTAATTCCTTAGCCCCTTCTGTCCATAATTTGAGACTACTTAGGCAGAAGTCCTCAAGCTAAGGAGCAAATAACCACAGACAACTTCAGGAGAAAGAAAAGGAAAGGACCCGGACAGATCATCAGACCCAGAAACAGACACAACCCTGCTGAAGTAAACCAAGGGGACAGAGTGGAACAGAACTTCGGAAGAGAAACAAAAATTCCACCATACACCACAAATACGAAAGAAGTCACTGTCGAGGAAGTCTTAACTGGAGACACCACTCTTTCCTTTCAGGAATGTAAGAACCATGGTGACTAAGAATCTCTGCTTCAAGAAGGTGTGAATTTCACACAGAAGAAATTTCAAGCTGAAGGAGTCGTTCTCAGTGATTTTTTCTTTTATTATTTTTTTATTTTTTTTGTGGTATGCTCCCTGGAGTTAAAAGAGGAAGGAAAAAAGCCTCCAAACCCCAAAGAAAGAAACAAAAGAACATTACATTCCATGACTTAAGGGTTCATAAGGGGAAAAAGAGCTGAGGGCAATAGGGAGGAGAAGTGGGTTCATGTGTGCAAGGGTACAGAGGAAGGGAAAGCTGTTTAATCTCACATACACTAAAGAAAGCCCCTGACTTAGAGCATATGCCTAGCTTATTCCAAGCCTTGGAGCACTAAAGCAGTAACAGACAAAGACAGCCCAGAAGCTCTGTCTTAACAGTTAACTTTGCTTTATCCGCTACTAGTTTTTCGTAGTTATTGCATTACCCTGATTATCACAAATGAATCAACCTAAAGGTCTTCCAAAGCACTTTAGCATTCCCAGGAGACCTGCATCTTAATCAGAGAACAACGCTTTTCTTAATTGTAAATGTCAGAGGAGGAAAAGAAGAATGGACATGGCTTGGTCAAAACACTTTAAAAATCATGTTTCCAGGACACGTACAGCACCAGGCAGAACAGCATTTCCTGCTACTAAACTACCTTAAACCAGTATTCCTTTTGGTACACCAATGACCTTAACTTTAAGCTTTGAGGGTTAAGAAATCCCTTTTCCCTAAGGCTCTGTAAAAGAAGGGTTAACTATGTCAAACAAACCCCCGTAGCCCCTATGGCACTGACTACAGATTACACCATCACTTGATGTAAATCCCACTAAGGTACACAAAAGAATACAAAGCATCCCCAAAATCTGCGAGTCCAGCTCTTTAATGTTGTACTCCTAGGGTTCATTCTACACAGTTTAAAGCAGATGTTCAAAGGCTTATGAGACAGAGACATAGAAAAAAATGGTGCATAACTCCTCACAAATTGAAACAGCTGGCACTGTCTAGAGAAAAATGCTTCATTAGAAACATGTTTCTCAAGTCAAGAGTAGTAGTCTTCAGAATAAAGTGCACTTTGACAGTGCACATGAAACAAGTTCAGCACTAGACATCCTCTTTTCCATTAGGAACAAAACACTGTCTAATGTCATATTTCAGTTAACATGTTTTCAGGCTGCCTGCCTTCCTATTTCATGACACTATCCAGTATTTATATATCTGCCTCCCAGCTGATTTGGAGGCTCACCTATAGCTTCTGCTTTGTTACAGAGGTAAATCTAAACAGCTACATGTGTTTGGTCTAAAAGTAGAAACCTATCTTTGGGCGAGGATGGAGAAGAGGAAACACCCACTAAAGGAAGAATAAAATCCCATAGTAATCTCAGCTTTGGTAAATCAAACATGAAGACACCAATACATTTATTCTTAGGACTAGACAGTGCTAGGTCAGACAAGAAAGAAACATGCACTTTAAAGACAAGGCATTTCTTTTAGAGAGAACTTGGTATTTTGCAGTATGGGACAATATCAAGAGTTCTATCACAACTGGACAAATCATAAAATAGCAACAGAATGTGAACTTTTGTTGTAGCCCACAGTTCAAACATCCTGTACCTAGTAAAATAATTATGTTGATGACCTTTGATTTCAACTGTAGATCATGCATATAGAAGCCACTTCTGCCAAACAATTTAGTATTCACTACTGAGCCTGTATTTTAAATCAGAACCTCACAAAGGTGTCATAACACATGATTGTTTCTACGGATTAAGTGGTCAAAAAGTTAAAATTTATCTCAATAGAGTGAACCCACCAAAAGCATTTAACATACTGAGCAATACAAACTGTCTAGAAGACAGCAGTGGGAGTAAGGTGTGAAGGAGTTTCACTAAATTTGCTTAGGAGACATGTAACTAACAGTAAAGTTCTTAAAGTTCTTAAATTTCACTGATAGAAGATAAAATTCTTAGCTTAGTTCCACCTTGTCAGTTTCCAACCAGCCTTCAGAATCCTGCATATTCAAATATCTTACAGCAGAGAACAATCAGCATCAGTCTACATTAACTGTGCAACACCTACACCTCTCCTGATAAAATAACTCTCTTGTTAACTCAGCCAGGCTAATGCACATGTAGTAAGAAAAACCTGCATCACTCAGCAAGTGCTGACATCTCATAACGCATACCAGACTTCCTTAGCATCTACTACTGCTAAGTACTATTACAACTGCTACTCCTATACCCCTTTGTGCTGTTAGCAAAAAGATTAAGGCAATGACAGTACATCCTTTGAACCCAGCTGCTCCAGATGTAAAGGCTGTGTAAAGTTCTTTATAGACAGCCAAGTGAGGCTTTGTTATATACAAAATTGCAACAAAATAACATAAACTTTCCACATCCTACACAAATAGCACAGAAAAGTTTTCTTAAAGTTCTGTCTCTCTCTTTCGGGAACTCTATAAAGCTGGCCAACAAGGCAAACATTGTCTCACTAAACTGAAATCCACATCAGCCTGAACAATTTAGAATCATTTAATGTGACCAACCATTCAACACTGAACTACAATTACTAAACTGCTGTACAGAAAGGCATACTTTGCTTTGTGTAAATGACCTGTCCTTGATTCTAGGCTCTTTTCAATTGCTTTTAAAATTTCTATCTGCCCAAATGCTAATATTTTTGAGATTGGCAATCTAACTTCACAGTCACGTCACACACACCAAATCTCAACTAATAAATTATTAAGGGAGAATGCAATCTTTTCTTAAAAAGAATAAAATCATGTAGAAAAAGTTGCAGTAGGAAGAAGCAAGTACAACTGGCTAGCACTTAAATTAAACTAGTAGTGTCTGTATTCAATAAAAGTACTGCTCCTGACCTGTATTGCTGGCTTTCCTAAACGGGCAACTACTTAAATTACTTCTGAAGCAACTTCTTCAGTCCAGCTAGATATGTAAGCAAATATCTGATCACAGTTAGGCCACAAAGAGTATTTCAAGACCTGCCCTGTTTGCATTAAGCAGTCATAACAATATTAAAGTCACTCTGGTCAAACTTCTTTTAAAGCAACCTTTGGCCTATTTCCAATTTTGCAGTATTTAAAAAAGAAAAAAGGCAAACAACTTACCACCCAGGGCCTTTTCCTCTCAAGCATCTCTATCAAGTCTATGTGGCGCTTGCGCTCATGATATCTTTCAACATCTTGCTTGTATCTTTCAACTCTCTGTTTCATTTTCTCCAGTGAGTTAGTTTTTTCTCTGCATAAGTGCTGCAATATAAGCATGTGCCTTGTGAAAACATTACCCAGACACAGTCTACATCTCACCTATGCGCAAAAGCAGAAATTTAACACTAGAGGGGACACGTCAATACAGCAGTAACTAGAGGGGAACAATCCAACTAGGAACAGTTGTCCCGTGCCCCTCTGGGGGAGAAGGGCTTCCTTCTGGTGGAGTTACAGGTGGTACCAGTTCTGAACCAGAGGGAGTGGCTGCTGGTTCTGAGCCAGAGGTGGCATGGCTGCAGTCAGGCTGAGCCCCATGGTGAGCACTTTTGCATGTGAATCACTCCCTCTTTTGTACACTTTCGTTATTAATACTGGTGCTGTTACTGTTCATTTTATCTCACTGCTGTTTCAAACAAATTTTTCTCATCTCAACCCCTGATCTTTACCTCTTGTACCTCCAATTCTCCTCTCCAGCCACCCACAGAGGGAAGCCGAGCAGGGAGCCAGCAGAGAGGAGAGTGGTATGGAGAGTCTCAGTGGGAGTACTAAATTAGGGAGTACAATTCCTAAGCCACAACAACATACTTTCTGTGAAAATGAATCTAATTTAAACAGAAATCTTAATCTGCAAAGTTTATGTTTGGTGTGTTTCTTGTTTTTAATTTGCTGAGGAAGTTCATTCCAGCAGCACAAGCGTCCATTGACCTAGATGTTTCTGATTAACTGATTTTGAGAAATAAAACTAACAAAAATTCTTGCGAAAGATCTTCTAGAAATTTGCAACAGAAACAGTAAGGTTAGTATGCAAATGCAATATGTATGAGTGAGAAGGCATGCCTGAGTGTAAGTACTAGAAGACACAGCAGGACAAAGGATTAAAAGAATGGCCTGTATGGCTAAGAACAGACACTGGTCCCAGAACACTGTTTTTTTCCTCTTTTCTCTTCCCTTCTAAGGAAGTTCAAGTCAGCAAGACTAAAGCAAAGGAGCATCCTGTAACAGCTGGTGACTTCTAAAAGACATAAAAGCATCTGTCCAGAAAAGATGTTGCCAGTCTAGAATTCCAGAAACAAGTACTTGACACAGGCATCCCTTGCCCTCTGTGTCCAGATCACTTGCATACATGTGTCCTTGTACTTATAAGCATGTGAGTGTCAGAGTGAATGAATTCTGGGAGATGAGCATTATTTGGTAGTCAACTTACAGACTTTGGAAATAAATATCACTGTCTAATTCTGTAAGATCTTGTGTTAAATTTTATTATGCTAATTTCCCCTACAGTTACTGCTCTGTCTCTATGTAGTGCATATTTACCTCCAGTTCCCTCTCCCTTTCTCGGAAGTTTTTCAGTTCACAGTGGTACTGGTACATTTCTCGAGAACCAATTGATTTTTCAGTGGCTTCAAGCAATTCAATCTTACTCAGTTTTGCAAATTCTCCAACTCTGTTCTGCAAAATTAGAAAAAAGTTACAAAAATAGAGGATTAGCTAGAACAGTGCAATACAGTAACACTCCTGCAACCTCATGAACATCTCCTGACTCACGGTTCCATGCCATATAGCTCTGGCACAGTAAATGACCATCTCAGAGTAGCAACTAAACCCTCCTACACATTTGTTCTCAGGCTGGTAAAGCTACACCTTTTCAGTAGGAATGCTATCACTAACTCAAAAGTTAAGCCACGTAGAAGTTAATATTAAAGGTAGCAGCCAAGGCTACCAGGAAGTATTGCTGCTGTCTTAAGCGCAGAACAGCTTAAAACTGAGACATGACTGAACTGACATTTATGTAACTAAAGAGCAAGTTGTTGTAAATACTAAGTTATGTTAGCAGAGCACACTGGAAGTCCTACTCTAACTTAATATTGTGAATATGTAAATGAAAACAAACAATACAAACACCCAGAATATTTGCTCCTGCAACAGTAGCTTTCCAAATTTTAACGATTTTCAGCATGTCTTCTCGAATGCAGTTCTCCTTGAATATAAAAATAACACCATGCTTGGCTAGGCTCTGTCAAGCTTTCCTTTTCCTACCATCGCTGATGATTCACGTGAACTGGTAAAGTCTCAAGCAGGAACTTGCCAAGACTTTAAGGTACAATACAAGGCAACTTACCTATCCGTACTGAAATCCACACATGCTTGAGCATGGATTCAGATATGGAAAATGCTTGAATTACTCTTTAATCTTCTCTCTCCTTTAAGACTTATTTTCCATTATGATAGTTTTACATAATTCACTCCCATGTATCTCTAAGTTCTACGCTACATTCAACAAACTGCTGAACCGCAGATGTTACTAAAAAGGCTCTAGTAGCAGCCTCTGCTGCTACTGTGGAGTCATTTAGTAAGACTGCTTTCTGGTTTTTTTGGAGAAAGAAATACAGACAACACTTCCCCCTCACTTACCAGTACAGATTCCAATCCTGGGGAACTGACTGGATATAACCAAAAAAAATGCGCACGCAGGGATTAACTGGGAAAGTCAGGGTACTTAACTACCATGCAGGTAAAGATACAGGAAAAGGCTAGATCTCAAGACTTTACAAAAACTTCCCTACAGATCTACTGTTTCTACAGCACAGACAGGACAGAGGCAACACTGCAAGTGCTACTACTCAAACACCAAGACACAGAATATCAGCAGCTTTCAGTCAACCAATACAAAACTGTCTAACTAGCAAGCTTAAAAGGTCACACAGCTTCTCTTTTCTTTCACTATCACACCTGCATTGCTACCTCATCCCTCTCATTCTTTGTGCTGTCCCATTAAATTAGCTGAAGTGCTACAAAAGCTAACCAGCAATAAAATCCTCTCAAAATACAACACCCCATTTGCACCCACTGTCCTTCAAAATTCACCCATACCTGAGGAAGAAACTGGCACAGATTGTCCATCTGGATGTTTAAGGCTGCAACCTGTTCTTCTACTGTTTTCAGGGTTGTTGGCTTTCTGTTGAGAAACCATGCTGATGTGTTGTTCACCACTTGAATCTCACGTGTGATAATAATATTTTCAGGTGTCTTAAACCTGGTTAATAAAAGTGTTTACACTTCTGAGAATACACAAAGTTTACCAAACATCAAAATATTATAAGAATTTTTAGATAGCTAAATATTTAATATAAATTAACTGGACAATAGTATCAGATTCGTATTTCATCCTTCAGAAAACATCCAGTACTTCAGTGATGAATTAAGCTGACACAAAAAACAACCTAGGATATCTGCAAATCTTAATTCAGAAGAAGTTATGTATATAAGAGATGCTCATGCTGAATATATGAAACATTCAGAGTTGTTGCAGAGTGACCAGTTTCTACGGAAGCACAATTTTTTGTATGACATTTATTCAGTTTAAAAATTGGCATGAAGGAGGTACACACCAGCAAAGGCGGCTTTAAAATAAAGTGTTAGTGTACAGAATTACATCAATAAGCTGTGTACATATATTCCATCTGGGAATAAAAATAGTATACAGCACAAAAATACAAATTTTCATTTTCAGCTTTAGAAAACCAGCAAAGATAAATTAATTGTCTATTTAGTTCTCTAGCTCAATACTTATTTTCAGAAGTTTAGTCTGCTTCTGCATCACTGGTCTTTCACCCTAAATGTTGTATTTAAATATTTTCTACTAATTAGACAAAGGACTCAACTACACTGCAACCACTACAGTAAAAATGCAAATTCTTCACACACTGCAAGACACTTTTCAGACTTCCACATAAGGTCAGGATGTATTTATGCTGAAACAATCACACCATTTACCTGAAAGACATCCTACCAGACCAATTACTTGGCCAGTCTCCAAAGAATGTCATTTATGTTCACTCCCACAAGAACAGAGGTGAAAAGGACTTTTTCAAAGGCCCACTCCAGTATTTCTTACCTTAAAACAATTCTCTTTTTATACAATCTGATCAGGGTGGCCAATTTTTAACACAGGCTATGAATCAGTTGACCAGCTCTATCTTCTACTTAGTTCAGGCAGATAGACCAGGTTAACTCTTAGTAAAACCTGTGGCATTGCATCCACAAAAAGCCATGAAAGCTTTTAATACTGCCCCATACCACAATTTTGCAGAGTTAGTCCAAAAGATTTTTAGTTACTCTGTTTAGCAAAAGCTTACATGTAAGACTGCATTAGCCAGAATTAGTCAGATCTTTTACTTCTTTTCTGTCAGTATGTAATGTTTTCAGTACGACTGTAGGGGATCCTCTTATACCAGCAGTATCCATATAAGAGAGTGAAGGCAAAACAATCTGTTTCAAAATTTAGACTTTGCCTGTTTTTCTGTTTAATACAAAACCCCCCACCACTACATAATGATAGCAGTGCTAAGTATAGTCAAAACCTAAACACACCACACACAACAATATTCTTCATATATAAAGACAAGGTGAAAGGCTTCAGAATGTGAGATACAGAGCAGCTATCACCACTTATTTCTTGTGTGGTAATTATTTAATCTCAAAAATTTTAAGTCTGTGGAAAATTAAAAAAAAAAAAGAGCGAAAAAAAGCACCAGCTTAAAGACAAACCTCTGTACATCAATTTTTCTTCCACAGCTTTGTGGATGACTGTATGGGGAAATGATCTAATTAAAAGTGCATGAGGAAATACAGTTTTAGTACTTACAGTTCAATTTCCACTAAACCTCTCGTGCACCCCTGCTTTACATAGAGGCCAAGCTGAAAAATTAATTTAGAAATTGTTATTGCGAAATAACAGTGTAGTATTAAAATATAATGTCTTACAAAATTATGTATTTGTATAAGAGAGCTGCTGTGATGGGATATTTATTGAAAACTTAAAAACTGAAATTTTTTTTTAGAGTATTAACTAAAAATAAAGGAAGACACTATTGTCTTTCACATTATTAGCAGCATTAGAACTTCCTCCACAATTTCACCATTTCTGATCAACTTCTGCCTTCAAAACTGAACAAATTATAACCAGCAGATCCACAGAGAGGAAGGAATTCTCACAGAATTGGGGAACAAAGGCAATACAAATGAAAGACACAGCCAAATATCTGCACTAACAGAATTGCCAATTTTAACAGTATAAAAATAAACAACTATGAAAAGTCAGTGAAAATAGCCACACACGCTACTGCCATGCAGTCAATTTCCTCATTTATGTCTGGTCATAGCTCAGCTGCAACAAGAGAACATGTACAATCACTTGGGCACTCACGTTCATTGCTTCAAAGATCTACTCAAATACACCGCATCCAATGAGAATATAAAAAAAAAAACAAGCATAAAACTTAAAAACTAGACAATACAAGCTTCCTACTACAGCATCAACACACAATCTCTTGGGAGCAAAATATGAAAATATAGTAGAGCAATCAGAATTCAATTTAAACCTAAGATCAGTACCTGCATGCTTTTAGACAAATTCTCAGACACATTAAGGATATGCTATTTCTACAGATACCATGTATTTGGAAATTTAATTTAGACTTCTTTGTCTATTTCTCCTTTAGTTGGTACTTCTGATCAAATCTTATGTAGGCATTAGATGCCATCTCTAGTCCACTCTGGTTGCAGTGCAGTTCAGGTGTTTCCATTTCATAATTCAACCATGACAACAAGTAATTAAGAAAGACAAAACCCCATTGGTAAAAATCTTTGTCTCTGGAACATATTATTCTTCAATTCAGACACCTTACCTTTTAAGAAAATAAAGCTAACCAAGGAAGAGACTCTCCCCTCCTCCTCTGCTGGACAGTACTCTTAATGAAATTTATATTAAATATGAAATTACAGAAGCTTATAGTTACCTTATCAACTCGCCCTATGAAAGAAGGTTTTCCAGCCAGTCCCAAGCAGATGGCACAAACAATGCTTGACTTTCCTGTTCCATTAGCACCTATAACCATGTTCAGGTTGGGCCCTGGATATAATTCACAGGCATCATATGTTCTGCAAAACACAGTAAGATTTTGAATCTTATAAACACTGTATTTCCTCTAAAAAACGAGTACTTTGTTAAAAACGTTTTATGATTTCATTACATACAACGTAAAATTACCTAGACTCAATCCTCCAACACCGTTTTGCAAGAAAATCTCGAGAGTGACAATTAGCATGTCAATAAAACACCGTGAAATACATTCGTACCAGCCAGAGTACTCTCAAGAACTTCCTTCAAAATTAGTGAGTATAAAGAACGAAATCTAAGAACATAATCACTCAATTTCTCTGGGATTTACTAACCTATCGTTTTATTTTACATACTGAAAGAAACCCCAAACAAAGAAGCTTGAGTGAACTCAGCCTGTTGTATTACGTTTGATTCCACCTGCCTGCTGTACCACAGCCACAGAGGATTCCACTTATCTAACCCTCAGGGCAGGTTCCCTGCGCACTCCGCGCACGGTGCCACCTTGCAAGGCCAACACGGCCCTAGGCACCCACTGGAGCCGCCGCCCCCGCCGTGACCCCGCTCCGCCGCTCCGGCCCGGGGGGCTAGGCCGCCGCCCCCGAGGGACGGGAGAGCGCCACTCCCTCCTTCCCTCCCTCCGTCCCTCGCTCGCTCGCTCACAGGAAGTTCTTCATGAAGATCCTAACGATGGAGCCCACGACGAAGGGCCGTCCCGCCGGGCCGCCCCGCGGGGCCCTCCTGACAGCGCCGCCGTTCTCGCGCGCCGCCTCCGCCNTTGCTGAGCAGAGCCATGCAGTGCCGGGCCGAGCCCTGCTGACCGAGCCGAGCCGAGCCGTGCAGTGCCGGGCCGAGCCGAGCCCTGCTGAGCCGAGCAGTGCAGTGCCGAGGCGAGCCGGGTCGGGCCGGGCCGTGCTGACCCGACCCGACCNCTAACGATGGAGCCCACGACGAAGGGCCGTCCCGCCGGGCCGCCCCGCGGGGCCCTCCTGACAGCGCCGCCGTTCTCGCGCGCCGCCTCCGCCGCCATCTTCGCCCCTGCGCGCCCTTCGGGCTGGCCGCGCTCCCGCTGCTCCCAGCAGGCCGGGGGGGCGGGACTAACTCCCGCCGGAGCCTCTCATTGGCCCAGGCCGAGCTCTGCCGGAGCCCATTCGCTGAGGGGAGCGGGGCGGGGCGCGCTCTGCCGGCGCCCATTGGCTGCACGGGGCGGTGCGGGGTGCGCTCTGCCGGCGCCCATTGGTTGAGGGGAGCGGGGCGGGGCGGGACGGNGCGGCCCGCGGGCTGCGTTTATGTTTGCCCCGCCTGTAGCAAAGCGACGGGAGAAGCGTTTTGTGCGGGTTTTGTGAGCCCGGAGAGCCGAACGCCGGCGGGAGGGACGGGCGCTCCGGCAGCGGCGCTGCTGTGAGGCAGAGGAGGCTGAGCCTGCAGCGGGGTTTACACGGGGGGGACAGGACGGTCTCCCCTGTGTGGGGTTGTTTGCTCCTGGCTGTCTCCTCTGGGGAGGAGCCCTGGTGGCCTCCCGTACGCGCCGTTGTCTTTCGGCCTGGCTGTGGGAGCGGCGCCAGGGCTGGGCTCGTCCCTGAGGAGGCCGCAGGGCCCCTGGGCTGGAGCGGGCCTGCTGGAGCGGTCACAGGGCTCACAGCCCCCCGCCCATCGCCGCCTCGGCGTAAGCCATGGACAACATCAGGGGCCGACTGCGGGAGCGGGGCCTGCCGGGGCCAGAGAAGGCTGAGGGGGATCTCATTAATGTAATAAGGATCGCAAAGGTGGGTGCCAAGAGGATGGTGCCAGACTCTTCCGTGGCGCCCAGCGACAGGACAGGGAGCAGTGGCCATGAACTAAACCACAACATGAGGAAGAACTTCTTTGTGTTGAGCACGGCAGACCTCTGGAACAGGCTGCCCAGAGAATTCATGGAGTGTCCCTGTCCGGAGACGTTCCAAACCCACCTGGATACATGCCTGTGTCACCTGCTGTAGGTGCCTTGGCAGGGCGGTTGGACTGGGTGATCTCCAGGGCTCTCTTCCAACCCTAACAATTCTGTGGTCCGGGCTAAATGGTTGAGGTAAATAATGTTTCAAGGCTGCCTGTCGGACAAGAGGAGTTGGTCAGGCAGCAGACATTCCGGGAGCAGATACTGTTTCTGGTAAGCTCAACGGTGAGTTTAACTTCCAGGAGTCATGATTAATCAAGGCTGAGGCCTAATGAGGAGTCCTGCGTGCCCCAGGCTGAGGACAGGGGCAGGGGAATGACTAAAGGTTGGTTTATATTTCATTTATTTTGGTATGACACCACAGTCAAACAGAATACAGTTTAATTTACTTTAGCATAAAGCTAGACTAACAATAGTATTTTTCTATTGTTATTTCCATTGGCATAACTGAGATCTGAGTTTGGCCCTTGCTTTGGAAATCTGTAAGAATAATGATAAAATGTCAACTAATGGGAAAATATTTAAAGAATAAAAAGACTATTGAACAGGACAATAAAAGGGCTTCCCACTGATCTCAGGACAAAGTTGAGTTCCACTCCACCACAAAGCTACTTTTAGAGCAATCAAATACAAGCCTGTTAGCGTTCAGGGTGTTACAGCTGCTTTTCAGGGTTTCTTTTTTGTTACCATATTACAGACTGTGACTCAACTGGAATCAAAGCAATTACTTGCAGGTTCTTCAGTGGCTTTTGAAGAAATTTGCAGACAGTAAACAGGCCTAGTATGGCAAGTCTCAGAACTGTTCTTTGCCCAGCTGTGGTCCCTGTACAGCTATTGCAGCAGGGAAGAAAGGAACAAATAGTAAATAAAAATGGATCCAGAAATTACTTGCATGGGGAGTTCCTATTCTGACGGAGCTGATTGAATGTTTTTCTCTCACACCATAAAACTGAAGTTTGCACCTTCCCTAGTTGTCAAATGTTGTGCAGTCATTCTCTCCCTAGTCTGTGAATTTCCTATTCTATAAACTGAAATAATTAAAAGCCACCTTTCAAATTTTCCCTCTGTTCTGTAATTCCTGCAGCAAAAAATAGGTGAAAAGGTGATGTTTCCTACTTCAGGAATAACTTAGGAGCTTTTTTTCCTTTTTTTTTTTTCAGTCAGAACAATACCTCACAACTGTGGATAAATGCTACCCTTAGTGATACTGATGAAGCTGGTGTAGCAGTGAGGTCCCTAGAGAACATTCCGTGGAGAACAGGTTAGGGTACTTTCCTTGTGCTTTTAGTCTATCTGATTACTTTGATGGAGTGAAGCAGAGTTGAATAAATCACCAGACATAGAAATCTAATAGTTATACTTCATGCTTCATTTAATTTACAGAAAAATCCCATCAGAAGTATGGAGAGCCACCAAGTATGATTATTTTAACCACTGTATTTTCATTTGTTTTCTGCGTAGATAATTTGAGCTGAATATTGATACCAAAGCATATGGAACAACTGTAAAACTGTATTGATTCACAGGAAACAGTCTATTTTTTCTGTTTACTTTCATTTCCAGAATAATATCAAGACTGATGCATTCATAAGCAGCAAATAAGGGAGACTGTAGGTAGCTAGGATAGGCAGTTAAGATGTCAATTCCTTTTGGCTCTTCCCCAGTCTCTAGGAAACAATAAACTGTTTCAATAAACACAAGTACTAAATGTACTGAATTGAACAATCTCTTCAATTATTTTTGTCACCAAAATGAAAATTTACTAAAGATGCGAGGGCCTAGATAATCACGTACTGTTGGTTAGACACAGTTGGCCCTCCTGGCTGACTCATATCCAATTTGCCATCCACCAGAACCCCCAGGTGCCTTTCCACGGCACTGCTTTCCAGTGTCTCATTCCCCAGTCTGTACCAACATCCAGGGTTGTCCCGTCCCAGGTACAGAATCTGGCAATTTCCCTTGTTGAACTTCACATGGTTGGTGATTGCCCATCTCTCTCATTTGTCCAGGTCTCTCTGCAGGGCCTCCCTGCCTTCAAGGGAGTCAACAGCTCCTCCAAGTTTTGTATCATCTGCAAACTTGCTCAGTATCCCTTCCAGTCCTGCATCCAAGTCATTTATGAAGACGTTGAAGAGCGCAGGGCCTGAGATGGAGCCCTGTGGAACCACACTAGTGACAGGTCACCAGGCTGATGTCACCCCATTCACTATTACCCTCTGTGCTCAACCCAGGAGCCCGTTGCCCACCCACCACATGACGTGTTTATCCAGCTGTGTGTGCTGGACATTCTGTCCAGAAAGACACTGAGAGACAGCATGAAAAGCTTTACTGAAATCCAAAAGGATTACATCACCTGACTTCCCTTGATCAACTGGTTGGGTTACCTGGTCATAAAAGGAAATCAGGTTTGATAAGCAGGACTTTCCTCTCATGAAGCCCTGCTGGCTGTGACCATTGATGGTGTTGACTTCCAGGTATTTTTCAATACCTCTCAGAATAACCTTCTCCATAATTTTACCAGGCCCGGAAGGGAGACTGACAGTTTCCAGGGTTCTCCTTCTTGTCCTTCTTGACAACAGGGACAACATTAGCCAGCTTCCAGTCAGCTGGGACCTCTCCAGATTCCCAAGACCACTCAAAAATCACTGAGAGAAGTTTTTGCAACAACATCAACCAGCTATTTGAGGATTCTGGGGTGAGTCTCATTCTCTTAATGCTCAAAATATTGACTTTAGGCATTGTTATTAGACTGAGTTTTTCCTCCTTACACTTTTTAGTATGAAGTCTAGATCAGAGCAATAAGGTGATATTCAAAGTTACATTTTATTAGGAAGTTATAATAATTTCAAAAAAAGCCTCTACAAACAAATACATAAAATCTTAAAAAATAACAAGATTTGTGAATTCAGTTTCCTATTGATATAAATGCAAGTCATCTGTGGTTGGGTAAAGTGTAAGTGCATTCTCTGTGAGTGTACAAACTGATTTAATAAAAACCAGACTAACAACAAGACTTGCATGCCAGAGAACATGTCACTTCAAAGGGTTTCATTTCATACAGTTCCACATGTTAGCAGCTTATGCTGAATTATACTGAACACTAAAATTGAGTTTGCTATTGACAAGGATGACATATATTTGTTATAGTAAAATAATACAGTATTACAACGAGTATTAAGTTTCCCAGAGAGATTTGTCATCATGAATAATTGCACTGAACCTGTAGGCTGTTACTAGTAACTGACACTATTTTCTTTTTTATTTCAAAATATTTATAATTTTCTTAACAAAAATCCATTCTATCCCCAACACAAACATTCACTGAATGCAGATGTAAGATAACACAATATTGGACTTTAATTGTGCAACTTTTCTTTCCTCTTTTTACTTATATACCAGAAAGGTTAAAAAAAATAACTAAATGAATGGTCTGTGCAAAATGGGAAGCTTTTAAGTAATAACTGATACCTCATGCAAAAGAGGAAAAGTTACTAAAAAAATTACGGTCTAAGAAGCCCTGAGTCAATAATTTCATTGAAAACATGAGGAACATGAGTGCTCCAAGTTCTTCCTATGTATTGGTGCATATTCAAACCAGTCCAGTATTTACTTAAAACATATTTTAAAATACACAGTTTGTGCAGTTTCTCACGTACAAATCTTCTATGCACTTCATTCCTTTCAGAAGACTGTACTTAATACTCAATTTCATTTAAGCTGTCAGGATATCCTGATGAGAACTGAATTTCTTCCATTTCTAGAATACAAAGGAGGAAATACTGTAATTATTTGTATTTTAATCATACGTAGAATGCATAAACCAGAATGTAATTAACTTGCTGAAGTTAAAGTAGGAATGCCATATAGTTTTAAAAAAATGTTACAGCCACTTTACTAGTCAAGTCTGAGCATGACCTTACATCACATTAGACAGCAAAAATTCTGTACTAATGCAGCAGCATGGTACTCAATTCAAACCCATTCAATGGGGAGTCAGGGGAAGAAGTACCACCCATCTTATTAGGACAAGCACGGTGAATTGCCAGGTGTCTCTTACAAAGTGTGTTTAAACTTACCTAAGCAGGGTCCTGCCTGAAACAGAATATCATCAACAGCAGTGTCACTTCTCACTGACACACCACGGATCGCCTCAAAAATAATCTGTAAAGGTAAGACACAGCTTTTCATTAATCCCACAGGCGGATGGACTCAGAAAAATGATAGCCATGCAATATATTCAAGGATCTAGTGTGTCCTGAAAGCCTGATTCATGGAAAGAAAGTTCTGTGCTCCATCAGTGGACTGATTGCCCTGGTTAGAGCAATTCAATGTGTGTTATGCTGAAGGAAGCAAATATGTTCTCCCTTTCCTTTCATTTCCTTAGTAATTTTCAGGTTCTTAAGGCAAATTGATTAAAAAGCCTCACATCTCTGGTTAGTGATCAGTGCAATTTTGTGCTCAGTGCCGTTTTAGTCATTAGCAATTTCAGCTGCCTCTTTCACAGGAAAACTGAAGAAGGCTTTGTTTCTGGCAATGCTGAAATCACTTTGAAACCAAAGACAGAATTCTGGCTTTGCATCACCCCTTTGGTGCCACCTTAGAAAGACCACCTTATAAGAAGCTGCTGTTTTATCACAGCTCAGTCATTCTGTCAAATATAGACAGAGCTATAGACAGCTGAAAAAAAAGAAATTGCACAAGTAATCTAAAAAAAACCCCTATCACTACTAACAAGAAATGATGGGAAAACAGTATTTAAATATTTTTTGTTAATAACTATCTTAATACTTGCAAACTACTCATGTCTTTAACATGGCCACTTCATTTTTCCAGTTTGAGTGCTTCTTGCTTGTTTTTCTTACCTGGTAGTTTCTATCACTTTCATATTCTATCAGTCCCCTTAACCATGAGATGCTTTGTTCCCCTGTCCTCCTCCATAAAGGAATCTCTTCATCATCCCCTTCCTTTTTGAGATAAACACTTAATAATCCAGTCCCAGCTCCATACATGTGATAGAAAAATGTCAAGCACTGTTTTCCCGATATTCCTCGTAGTGATCTTGAAACAAGGTATGCTCTCTGTCCATAAACCATGTCAGATGCCTCTATATACATGTAGTAGCCTTAAAAAGATATACAAGCAAATATTAGCAAAGTAGAATACATCCTCTTGGCATGTTCACTCAACATGCACATTATATTAAAAAACTATGACTCAAACTATTTTAATAAATATTTTTAAGCTGTAGACTGCTGTGTTTGTGAACTATAATATTTGTGATATTGTAATAATTGCAGTAATGATGGGTTTGAATTCGTAAACCAAGAGCTGATTTCATCTTTCTAAAAAGATATGATTACTGTCTTAGAACTAGAGGGAAGTTAGTTTATTATACTGTTATGTGAACTGTAGGTTTTGGTGTCTAATTCAAGGAACTTTTAAGCGTATTGAACAACAGTCTTTGCAATGTATTGCACTAGGCTTGGTACAAATCATCTTGGGAATTCTCCAACACACTGTATGAAACTATCTTTCTTTATGGACCTACAGCTGTAGATAATCTGTAAATAATCTTCCTTTTCACCTTTTCTCCTGATGGCTGCTTATCACCAAACTACAACCTTGGCTTAGAGGGGATATCTTCTGTAGGAAATTATGATGCAAATAGAACTCTGAGTATCATGAGAGACATCTCAAGTATTCACTGGCTGCTATTGCTGCTCCAGCTTTTCTTCTGTCTCGATGATCCTTGGGAATCCCCTCTCCCTCTGAAGCCAATGTCACCCCCAGGACCTGTGGTGGCAGAAGGGCAGATAACACCCTAAAAAGGGAGCAGTGAGACTGCATGAAGAGTTGCTGCAATGTCTGAATTCACTGTCTGCTGTTGGAGTGTACATCTCAAAACACAGAACAGCTGCCTTATGCAAAAGATGGGATGCAGGGATGCTCCTCAGTCTTCTGACACACCTCAGTTTGCTCCAACTGGCAATAACTTAATGATGGGTTTGGGAGGTGTAACAGATTTATTTGTCTTACAACAATTTACGACTTGAACACTTAAAAACTTGGTTCTGTCTGATGAAATATATAGTGGCAGAAAAGAATACAAAACAAAAAAATACCATTGCTGCTCCTAAACCAGGAACATGCTCTGATAGGAATCGATTTACTGGAACTCAGAGACGGTTTCATGTACATCTGAGGATACAATTTAGGCAATGGTTGGCACTGATGCAGCTTTCTGTGCACTCACTCATGCTAATGGTGGCCCCACTTACCTAATTTACATTAGTGAGGTTGTGGAGCATGTTTTCAAGACAAAGGGCCTGTTTGATCGCTTTTATTCCCCATCTTTTCTTCTAAGTTTGAATGCAAAGCTGTTCATATAGAAAAGATCCCAACCATTTGCACACCTTGTTGCAAAGAGATGCATGAGATAAGGAATAAACTTTGTCACAGACCAGGCTTAAAAGGTTGTCAGTTCTAAAGTCAAGTTACCAGCTTCAGATCTCAGACTGCTTAATGATCTACATAAATAAAAAACAGGTCTAAAGTCAGTTTTGAGGAACGTTCACATAAGCTAGGAGTTTGAAAGGAGCTTTTTCTGCAGGGTCTGGAGAGCCATCCTGTTCTTTTATCTCCTAAAGGAAAGGGCTACTTTAGGACATGACAATACAACTATCCGTGTGGTCTGCAGATATTTGAGTTTAAACATCACATTCTCAAAACCATTCACAGGTTCCCTGTGAAACACATTTACTTCATTGGATTAATAACCCTTCTGAACAGAGGAGTAAAAAGTTTGTCTTCTAGGTTACAATTTCAAAGTATTTTTGATTAACTATCAGTCTTTGTTCTGAAAGTTCATGTGGAGCTTAACTCACCTACCCCAGTAGTGTGGTCTCCTTTCGGACCAGTGTAAGAAGTGGGAGTTGGACCCCTCCTCCTGTGCCAGCTCCCACGGCCTCTCTTCTTCTGGGTAAACACACATTCATCTTTTTCAAAAGTACACTCTCCAGGACGGAGCAGCAATAAATCTGTAAGGAGAGGACATAGTTTACGACTTCAAATATATTACACCATATATCAAGAGATTACACAAGTAATGTATTGCATTTACTTACCTGCTGAAATCAATTATATCTACCTAGCAATGCTTGCAATAACCAGAAGCTTTTAAAAGCTAGTTTTGAACTGATGTATGAAATGTCATTTCATTTTCTTCACAGCTTTGGGGTAATCTGTGCCCTAGTCTAGCTCAGTAACATATAAGAAAATTCTTGAAAATATCTCAAACAGCTTATTACTCTAAACCCACAGTAATGGTTTGGACTAGATGGTTATAGAAGTCTTTTGGTTTTAATGATTGGACTCAATGATCTTAGAGGTCTTTCCTATCTTTAGCAACTGTAATTCCATAACAGCCTCTAACAGTGTAATTTTCTTCACTATTGTGGCACCCTAGGTAGATTAATGAGCTCCAGCATGTATAATGTGCATATTAAATGAGTCTTACGAAAGACTGGAGTTTCTGTGATTCGAAATCAAGTGCCACATGTAGCTCTCCTATATTGCCTTGGCAGGAGATTCTACCACAGTATACAATGGACCACAGAGCTCTAATTATTAGAGTACTTTCATTATTTCAATTCTATTAGATGATGCAAAAGGGAGAAAGTTGGTAATTCAGGTGTTTGCAAGGAGTATTCTGTCAGCTCTTCTGCTGTACCTGAATTTGTAGCTCAGAAGTAGACACTGAGCTACTTCCACTTTTTGAAAAGGAGGAAGCCTTGATACCTTTTGGGCATATTTCAGGCTTATGTTTTGCTGCCATCAGAGACAAGCCAAGGGGTATGACTACATTCCCTGTTACCAGTTCTGCACCCTTGGTTCCTTTTACAATTACTTAGGAACTACAGAAGCACAAAACAGACAACTGTTGGAAATATTTAGAAAATTGGCATCTTATTTTATACATGTGATTTCTCTTTCTTTTGTAATGGTTAGCCCCTTGAATGCATGTAATCCAAGCAAAAGAGGCCATTAAAAAGGTATTAGGACCATTGCAAAGATATGGCTTTATTCCAAAGAAGAATGGAATTCTGCATGGCTCATGAGAATAGTTTCTAAATTAGGATACGATTGTTGTACTGTCCAACTTCAAAAAGCCCCAAGAGTGGGAGTTTGGTGAGTTCAGAGAGGTTAGCCTGCCCATGTCAGAGGGTAAAGTCTTGCTGAAAAACATGCAGTTCCTCCCACTACAAGAGAGAGAGTTGGACTGCTCTTATCATTCTTCATTAGAGAACTCCAACTCAGGTTAGGAACAGTGTCTTGGCCTTGCACAGCTTGTACTTCTGGATTAAAAAAGAATAATGCTGTCTTTTGAAAATACTGTGTTTGGATCCATTCCTGGTTTCTTAAAAGCGTTTGAAAACTACTTTTCCCTCAGCTGGACTGTTGGTTTATTTTAAATTGTAATGCCCCAATGCACCACTCACCTATATACAACTTCACTGGAGTCAGTGAACTTTATTAGGAGTTAGCGGGTAACCCTGTGAACAAAAACTGATCCTCGCTGTATGTATGCTACTTTGCAAAAATAGGGTTTATGCAATACTTACTGGAAAAAAAAGAAAACATAAGAAACCACAGTGGGATGAAGGCAGCTGTAGGATAGGCTTGGAAAATGAAGGTATGTGATGAACTCTTACTAAAAAGGATAGCAGGAGTAGGATGAGAAATACACATGATCTTACCAGCAGCCTGGCAGCTTCCCAGGCTCAATGATACATCATCCAGTGCCACAAGTCCACAGTCCCAAAAGCTTTTACACAAACTGACAAAGACAACCTGCAATACATAAAGGAAGTTCCAGTTATCTAACAAAACCCAGGACTGTTAAGAGTATGAAATTTTGGGTTTTTTTCCAAGCGCACTTAAAATTTTGAAATCCACTGAACAGAAATAATGAATCCACTTTGTTTGAAATATCAGTTCCAGTGGGGATTAGATGTATGTTTTCAATCAACAGGAAGTATTTTCTCACTTTTATAGACAAGTTATATATCTCTGTATGTAATTTCCATTTTATTAGGAGAGTATTTTTTTTGCTAATGAGAAAACATGACTCACTGAGGTTGTTGTGGTTTTTCCTCCCCAAAACCCAACATGAACAGCTCAAATATCCCCAGCTATCTTATCCTTAGAATCAGGAAGTTCTGTCCATGGAAAAATAAATTTGAAAAAGTAATGCAGAGTGATTGGCAAGACAAATCACCATGGCAAAAAGCAAAGAACAACAGAGATGAAATGCAACTACTGCATAAAATGGGATTATTCATAAATGATGCAAGGCCATGGTATCATAGAGCAGACTGGAAATACTATGCGTAATTCACAGTGCTCATCTCAGTTTGTGAAGATTAATAAAATTATCCAAGATATTTTACTTGACTACACATTATTTCTGCCATGAAACATACAAGTCACTAATGAGATAACAAAATAAAATGTAAAGAAACTACAAGACTTCAGTTGCCCTTCTCCCAAGGCTGACACACATCTATTTGAATTAGAGAAGACACAATAAGATTTATTTTGTGAAAATACTGCTGGCAGTTGTCCTGGCCTAACTACTCCTAACCATCTGTCTGACCACTGGGGTTATGATCATAATTTGGGAGGAGCTTTTCAAAATAATTCCTTTGTGATGAGGTCTGTGCTAGTGACTGGAGATGGAATTAGTGTCACTTCTAACAGTTTAATATCCTGCAACAACTGTGAACAACTCAGTTACATATTTGAGGTTAAATGCTGAGGGGATGTCAGTGCCCGGAGTTGGAGAACTATGGCTCAGAGAATGATCAGCTCCCAGCACACTCTGAAATTGTGCGGGATCTGCTACTTCAGCTGGTTCAATATAAATTTCTCAAGCCTGAATTCATCCCAGAATCCTCAAATAGCTAGTTGATGTTGTTGCAAAAACTTCTCTCAGTGATTTTTGAGTGGTCTTGGGAATCTGGAGAGGTCCCAGCTGACTGGAAGCTGGCTAATGTTGTCCCTATTGTCAAGAAGGGCAAGAAGGAGGACCCTGGAAACTGTCAGTCTCACTTCAGGGCCTGGTAAAGTTATGGAGAAGGTTATTCTGAGAGGTATTGAAAAATACCTGGAAGACAACACCATCAATGGTCACAGCCAGCAGGGCTTCATGAGAGGAAAGTCCTGCTTATCAAACCTGATTTCCTTTTATGACCAGGTAACCCAACCAGTTGATCAAGGGAAGTCAGGTGATGTAATCCTTTTGGATTTCAGTAAAGCTTTTCATGCTGTCTCTCAGTGTCCTTCTGGACAGAATGTCCAGCACACACAGCTGGATAAACACGTCATGTGGTGGGTGGGCAACGGGCTCCTGGGTTGAGCACAGAGGGTAATAGTGAATGGGGTGACATCAGCCTGGTGACCTGTCACTAGTGTGGTTCTACAGGGCTCCATCTCAGGCCCTGCGCTCTTCAACGTCTTCATAAATGACTTGGATGCAGGACTGGAAGGGATACTGAGCAAGTTTGCAGATGATACAAAACTTGGAGGAGCTGTTGACTCCCTTGAAGGCAGGGAGGCCCTGCAGAGAGACCTGGACAAATGAGAGAGATGGGCAATCACCAACCATGTGAAGTTCAACAAGGGAAATTGCCAGATTCTGTACCTGGGACGGGACAACCCTGGATGTTGGTACAGACTGGGGAATGAGACACTGGAAAGCAGTGCCGTGGAAAGGCACCTGGGGTCCTGGTGGATGGCAAATTGGATATGAGTCAGCAGTGCTCTGGCAGCCAGGAGGGCCAACCATGTCCTGGGGGGGCATCAGGCTGGTTGAGGTAGAGGATTGTTCCACTCTGCTCTGCACTGGGGTGGCCTCACCTGGAACATTGTGTGCAGTTTTGGGCACTGCAATATAAGGAAGATATTAAGCTGTTGGAGAGTGTCCAAAGGAGGGCAACAAAGACAGTGAAGGACCTTGAGGGGATGCTGCATTAGGAGCAGCTGAGGGCACTTGGTGTGTTCAGCCTGGAGGAGACTAAGGGGAGACCTCATTGCAGTTACAACTTCCTTGTGAGGGGGAAGTCACTGTGGTGACCAGTGACAGGTCCTCAGGGATGGACCTTGAAGTTGTGTCAGGGAACACAACTTTGTTGTCAGGGACACAACTTCCCTGAAGTTGTGTCAGGGAAGGTTTGGGTTGGATATTAAAAAAAGGCTCTTTACTCAGAGGGTGGTTGACCACTGGAACAGGCTCTGCAAAGAAGTGGTTGCAGCACCAAGCCTGACAGAGTTCCAGAAGCATTTGGACAATGCTCTCAGACACATGGTGTGGCTCTTGGGGATGGGCTCTGTGCAGGGCTTGAAGTTGGATTCAATGATCTTTGGAGGTCCCTTTCAACTCTACATATTCAGTGATTCTGCAATTTTGTGTGTATACAAAAAAGGCTTTAAAAGTAGTTTGAGCATATCGTAATATGTCCTTTTCTAGTAGGCTTGGTAACACCTTTAGTGTGATCATTACTTGGGATTTTGATAGATTGCTATGTTAGTATCTATTAACCTATTTGCTTATATACAACCCTGGGACATAACTACACTTAAAACTTTGAAGCACCTATGCCTTATGCTATGCAGGACAGAGCAGATTTTGAAACTATTTTCCATTCAATGCTACCAGTCCTGGTAATAGTGGTTATCTGTCTTGTGAGCTGACTCTGGTGTGAACTTGAAGAGTGCCCATGAACAGCATGTAAAACTGCTCAGTGTATAGTGGCCTAAAACCCACCTTTCCCTTGAACCCCTCCCTGTAGAACTGCTGTCTTAGCCTTAAGGTTTAACAGAAGAGAAGTTGTTTCCTACTTTGTTAGATCATTCTCAGGAAACAGGTGCAATCTATTAAAAGTGGTAGCATCTCCTGGAATAAAGCAAAATAAAATACTGACATTGATTGGATGTCATTCACCAGAATTTTAATAAATGCATTCTGGTGAACATTTGTAATAAAATAAAGAGATAGTATGCTCCTAAACCCACAAATCTTCAGAAAACCACACATGTAAGGGTGAGGTGTTGCTTGTGAAACAATATTTCCACATTATGGAATCATGTTTAAAGTGATGCTTTCCTATTGACATCATTGGGAGCAGGATCAAGTCCTTTATTCTTACGTTGCAGTAATTTGTTCCATACAAGGTAATTACCCACTGGATTCTGCAGAAGGCTCTTCATTTCAAAAGCATCACCACAATAACTGTGGTCTCTCAAAGGCCACTGAACCAGTTGTCTTTGTACAACAAAAGGCTTGATTTGCTTCCATGACACTTGTAAACTTCTTCAGCTTTGCCATCTGTAACTTAAGCTTCACTAATTCTCCGCATAACTTTTGTGCCACTGAGTCACACACTGCCATAATCACACTTTATAATTGCACGGGGGAGGGGCTTGGGGGAGCCTGTACTTGGAAATATGGAGTTTCCAGTATTAGCTATAGCAAATTTACTGTAATTGTTTATAGTCCCCTCAGTTTATTTTGTCATTATATTTTTTACTTAGTTATATGCAATGGACTAAATTTTTATTCACATGTCAAGTTTATCTACTCTTCTTTTGTTCTAAATATCTTTTTCAGTCATAAAGAGAAATATTTGACTATTTGAACTTTACCCACCAAAATTCCACCAATTTGGATTTACTTAGCTGCTCATTTTCACCCTATGTCAGATCTCTGAGTCCTTCCTACAGTCTCAGTAGAACTAATCTCATGATACTGTGCATTTGTCCTTGTTGTGAATTAAAATATTTGCTAGGTCAGTTCTTCCAAAATAAATTTTTATGAACTCATCTCATGCCTTGGAGAAGAGAATACGAGATTCTTTGTGCTCAGCTTGCACTTCACAAAGCATGGCAGATGAACAACATACTAATTGTTTCAAGCGAGGTAACAAATATTCCTTGACTTGCATGCTATCTTGGAGACCGAAAACATTATCCAGTGCAGGCAGTTGTTGCCTGTGTTACTGAAAAATAAAACATATCTCTCATGTTTCTTTTTGTTCCAGTAACAGGACACAGCTAGGGCATCAGTTTCCTTCCAAACCATTACCCAGTTTGTTTATTTTGCAGTGCTTAATCAATGCTCCTGGCCTTCAATCTCAAAGTACCAATAATCAGTTCTTAGCAGTTATCCTGGATTATATCAGGCATGAGCAATGCCAGATGAGAACAGCTGGTAGAGCAAGTTTCTGCCAAGACACTTTGTTGGGTTGTGCTGCACATTACTGGGTGAGGCAGAAGGGACTTCTCATCCTTGGCACTCTGCATCTCCACAAGCAGATGTTGAGTTAAAATGTACGCATATGAAGTTAATCTGCTTTTGGAGAAGAAGCAGTAGGACATGCAGTAGGACATACAGTAGGGTACCTCCAGTGTAAGGAAGGACTAATGGGGAAGCTTTTCAAAGGAGGTTGGGAGGCAGCTGGACTCAGAAAGGAGAAAAGGAGAGATTCCCCTAGATTGCTGTATGTTCTGTGTATTTTCATTCCTCCTTGTTCATCCCAGAAAGTATAGCTCTTCCTCAATTAGAGAGCCAGACTAGCCAAACAAGAAAAAACTGTGAAAATGGCACAATTTGGTGACTTAAAACCAAGCTATACCTCTCCAGCATTTACCTCATTCCACCCTAGTGAATATTCTCTAGGTTAAAACTACACACTGTGTATCAGTGTAGACACAAAACTTCGTCCATCACTTAGATACATTTACATGCAATTTCTTAGAGGAGATGGGAGTCTGACATGGGATTCTGTGAGAAGCTGCTGATGGAACTTCACACAGGGACACAAAACTCAGTATTAAGAAATCAAAAAATAATTCAAGCACCAAAACCAAAAGTGTGACATGACACAAAGAAGCAGTCAAGATGTTTTCACAAGACAGGTATCCTGACTTTTCAGTCAGTTATGTGAGCAAACAGCTGTATAAACATGTAAGTCAGGGACCCACTGCTGGCACAGGGAATGTGAGAATCATTCGGACTGTCTCAGGGCTGTTCAATACAAATGCTATCAGTGTAGACCAAATTACTTCAAACTAGCTTAATTAAACTAGATTTGTAATTGCTTGTATTCCTTTGGCTGAAACAGTCAGAAACTCATTTAACAAGAACATATGTAAGCTATTAAATCAAAATTAGAACGTCTGCAAGCTTTTGTCATTTGAAATAAATTTAAGTAAAATGGCACTTGCCAGGCAAGTTCAATTTCATGCCATGTAAATACCAAGAGCTTCTGTGGGGAAAAAAGAATGGATTATGAAAGCTTTTATATAAATAATTAGATAACATTGGAAATACACTTGTGATAGGTGAATGGATATTTTTGAAAATCTTTCCTATCCAAGGGCAGAAACAAACAATGAAAAAGAAACATAAAGTCTAATAGAATAACCTAGTGCCACAGATTGCTTATGCTACATCTCTTTCCACTGGATTTCACTGCCTAGAAGAGAACACTGCCTGCACACAAATGTATACAGGACACCAATCTGACCCCCAGCACCCTCCTAAATTTTCACAAACCTACTGTTAGGGCTCTATCCTCCTTTCAATGAAACAGTTTCCTTGGCTCTTTTTATAAGAAGGAAAGATTCTTGCCTTTAGACCAAGCAGTGCTGTCAGAGGAGGTAGCACTGTAGTATCGTAATATTGAGTACCCAGAACGAAAACTGACCGGAAAAAGAATCCATCAGCTAACTCACAGATACCAAAAGGAGGTATGTAATATTTCATGCAACATATTACTTTGCTTAGCACCTGTGAAGATGCAGGCCACTTAGGTATTGCTTCCTAACCTGAATAACTTTCTCAGTTTCCAGTATGTTGTTTCCATAACTATATGTCAAGCACCACAGTCATTGAGCTTCACTCTTTACAAGCACTATCCTACTATTTACAGGCCATACCGTTTTTATTTTAAACATATATTTCTCGTAAATATTCTTCAAGAAGTTTTTTATTTTAGAAGTAAGAGAAGGAAGGACAGAAGGGCTATACTATAAAACCACAGCTCATTCCAACCTCTTGTGGGTACATACCTTGCTGTGGGAGACTGGTCAAGGGTTTTGTTGAACAGCATAAAAAAAAAGCTCTTTTATTTGACACAAATGAGAGTTTTTCAGAGGAGGAGGAAGAGATGAGGATATCTGCCCTCCTCCACTTGGCACCTGACTGGAGAACTGTTTCTTTCATACTAGTGACTGGGTTACAGGGATCTAGAACTTCATAATATATCAAAGATTGCTTTAGTCATTTACGTATGACTTTGGTGAACAAGAAATACAAATTTCTCATCAGCAAAGAGAAATGCTAGAATAATTTAATATTAAGCATCATTACAGTTACGATGTGAGAATAAAAGTTCAAAGACCCTCAGATCAAGTCCTAAGAAGGCAGAAGGGTAATAACAGATGTTTAGGGAAATCAGTACAAGAAACAAATATGGCCTAAAGCTGTTATATTGTGTCCATATCCCAGAAAGCTGAAGAATTTACTGAACTGGAGATCACACTTAAATCGCTCTGTTTAGGGTTTATTTTCCATTAATTTGTCTAATCCCTTTTAAAATTAATGTGTACTATTTGCCTTCACAGCATCCTGCAAAGTATCTCAGTGTTTAATTCTCCCTGAAAACGTCCTCCCTTTTGTTTGTTTTAAAATGTGTAAATATTGAAGTGCAACACTCAGTCACTTGATTTTGCTTTCTCACAACTGCAACTAGAATCAGTTAGGGAGGATGAGTGAAAAGAAACAGATGAGCCCAAGTAAATAGACTACGAAAAAAAAAAAGAAAAAAAAAGGAAAAGAGGAAGAAACATATACTGAGAGAATGAAAACACAAGAAATGCTGCCACAGCTATTCTCATGACAGTAGGATGGACTGTTATGATGCCAGTTACCTTTCTGAGGATTTGATTTGAAATCTGTGGGAGGTATTCAAACAGTGCGTCATTAGGTACCATTGCCAAAACTTGCATGAGTGGCTAAACAACACAAGATGTTTTCTTTTGAAAACCTGAACTTCAGAATGGTGAACCAAATTTAGCAGAAATGAGCACAACGGATACAAGCAAACTCAGTTGAACTCAAACGTTCATTTTAATCCAGGCATTTGGATTTTGTTGTGAAGTTACATAAAAGAAATACCTTTCCATGGTGGTGTATACTCATAAACACACACACACACAATATTAAAATCAGATTCTTGGTCCACAGTGCATGTGAGCTTCTCTAGGTTGCATATGATATGTGTAATTTTCTTTCAGTTAGTGCTTATGTTTTCCTGCCATGTGTTGGCCTGGAAGATCAGTTTTGGTACATCCAATCAAATCAAAAGAATCTACGTATTTCAGACTTAGGATTTTATGCTGCCCTTCAAGAGACGACAAACTATGTACATTTAAAAAATGTTAAGATTTTTTTTTCTTCCTTCTCACATTTATTCGCTGGGCACAGTATTAAAAAAATATTGTATGTGTATAGGATCATAGCTGCTTACACCAACTGAAAAAGACAATGCCTCAAGTACAAACTGAGATATCAGAACTTTAAATTTCCTTCCTTCTCACTAGCATTATGTAGCATATATATTTGAAGTGCTTACACATATATATACATTCACACACATACACATATATATACATTCACACACACACACATATATATATGCATACACACACACATGTATAAACATTTATTACTTGCTTAGCTGGATCATACCCACCTAGTCTTTACAACATTGTATTTTCAAAGTGTCATATTGAAGCCAGTTGGCCAGATTCATGTTTCCTGTACACAGAATTCAAGCCATCAACTTGTGCCAGACTGCAGTTAGCTAATTCAACAAGAACTTGCAAAAACCATTACACAACCAAGAGATGAAAATCTGAATCTTTTTATTGTCCTGATGCAAACAAATCTGCTATCAAAATTAAAACATATCAGACAGATTTTACATTGTTTTCAAAGCTTTTGGAGTAGTATTCATAGTAGAAGAAAGATAAAGGAGATGGATAGCAAGATATTCCAGTACAACTGTTTTCTGGATGGAAAATCATTATGAACTCCATGACACGCTACTGCCTCACTGACTTGGCTGGCCATTAAGAAAGTGCCAGGAGACTGCTTACTGTTTCTACACCCTCTGATCCAACCTATAAGTCACATCCTGTAACAAAGAAGCTGCTAAACTAAGCTACTGTGCATGTAAATTTATCCATTTTATCCAAATTAGACCTGATACATCTCAAAAAACAATATGATAGGCACACTGGCCACCACATCTGTAAGAGGAAAGGTGGCAACCCTACCTTATTATAAGACCACCTCTCTACACTAAAAGACTGTTTTTAACTTGCATATAACATTGCCAAGACACAATTATTTCAGCTCAGACTTTCCATACTGGGTCCTTGCTTCAGGCTTGTTTTGGAAGATATAATCCAAAACAGTTCCATCATTTCTGAGAACAAGGATAGGGAAAAAAAAGGATTTATTTTGCCCCTAAAAAAAAATCTGTGAAAAGCCTGAGCACTCCTAGGCTTTGGAGTACGAGCAGAAAAGTGTCAGACTTTGGTCTTTGTGCCAGAAATGTGCTTTCTGTCATCATTAGTTTTGCAAAAACTAGAATTTTTTAAAGACGGGACAAGTAGGGCAAAGAGAGTGGGACAGGAACAGGATTAGAGGGAAAAAAAATTGGACAGTCTGAAGCCAGGAGTAAGATGAAGATTGGCCTGGGAAGGGGGGTGGGATTGGTTTGTTGCCTAGGGGTAGGTTAGATAAAATAAAGATGCCTCAGTGAGGAGGCAGGAGATGCAAGGAACAGGTTGGAGGAAAGAAGACAAGAGAGGCCAAGCTTCTCTCATGTTTTTCAATACTGTCTCTCCCAATGGAGCCTGAAGTATAACCCCTGACTGACTGGTTCCCACCACTCCTTGCTGTCAGGCAAAACATGCTCTGATGCACTTCCACTGCTGCCCTACACTGAAATAAGTGTTTCTTGCCAGATATTTCACTAGGTGCTAGGCAGACATGTCTTCACTTATAAGTAACCTTAGTGTTTACAGAATGCCACACAGTTCTCCTTCATTTCCTTCTGTTGGCTTGGAAAAGAAGAAATAAACAAAATAAAGCATGAGAAGACTTTTTAAAGTATTAAGGTTGAAGAATTGGGCATGAGATTGCAAAGGAAAAGCCAGAATCAGGTTCACTGTGCAACTTCATTTGAACATGCTTGTGAATATTACAAGCAGATGACCTGCAACTACACCAAGTTTTCACCCTTGCCTTATGGCAAGCAGACACACACTCAAACTTTGGCAATATTTGCCTTTTTTATTCCACCTTCTCATCTCTAAACATATCTTAATGTACTTTTCCATGTTATCATGGTTCATAACTTTACCCATTTTCTTTCATGTACTATTTGTTTAAAGGAAAACCTTTACCACCTGAACCTCCTGCCAAATATATAGTTATTTGGCCAAGGGCTTCCTGAATTGTGATAGGCTGAACACATGCTGACTTCTCTAAAACCCAATACACCTCACATTTCGTGATATTTGAGGAATGCCTCCTCAAGAGAAATATTCTGCAACTTGTTTCCATGGGAAAGAAGGGTTTCTTTCATAAGACCTGGAGTACCCAGTGAAGGTTTTTGAGAACTGCCAGAGGCCAGCAAACCCTCCTGCTGTGGAGCATGGGATTCCTCCCCTCCTGCAGACCTTCAGGCTCAGAAGCGGCAAAGATATTCCCTTCTTTATTCTCCTCTGTGCTCCTCTGCCCATCAGCTACTGTCTACTGACAGAATGGTAACTACGGACAGGAAAGCTGCAATTCATGAAAAGATTTCCATTGTGGGCAGGCTTCTTTCCAGTTATTTTAGATATACTGACTTCTAGGAAAACATAAAAATTGTTCTTCACAAAATCATATTGGAAAAGATTTTCCATGTAAATGTCTGATGCTAAAAAAACTGCCACCTCTGAGGCTATAAACCATTTTTAACAGAAATGTTCAGATGTCATCATTACTCATCCAGTTTATTATGCTACACAAGCTACTGAACCTTTTCAGAAGCAATAAAGAAATATGTAAACAGGAAATGGTAAAAGTAAATTACAAGCTTGTCTTTTTAACTAACACCTTTTCATGATTAAAAAGGGGGAAAAAAAGGAGAAAAATGCTTTTCTGCAAATATCTTGGGATGACACTAAAAGAAACTTATCTATCATGCACTTGCTGTACAGTTATAAAATTCTTTTTTTATTCTATAAAAGAAAAGGAATTAGAAATTCCGTTATGCTTTATGCATAAAATACATAAAAATCCCATCAAATTTTATGATATCAGGTATCTGAGAGAAAACACTAGTCAACAATTCGGACTAAAATTTTCAGCATAAATTTGTCTCTCAACACAGTCAGGTAACTGGTGTTTTTTCTTCTTTTATAGTGTGTTTACTTCAAAGAAAAACCACTTCCCCCCCCAAGAAAGCTCTGTAACTACTGACATTTCAAAAACTAATTTGCAGTGGACAAAATGTTCATCTTTAATTTAGAAATGCTTGAGTTGCAAAACAAGCTTTTATTCATATGTTCATCATACTATCATCCTGAAAAGAAGATAGATTTGTCTAAATATCAGCAGGTAGTGATCCATCTGGTCATCCTCAGGTGAATCACAAATACTGAAAACACATTATAGAATTCAGGATAACCACAGAGGTAGCACCTATAGAAATCTGAGTAAAAATCAGTCTTTGTGAAAAGACTGGAGATGAGGAATAACAATGGCTTAAGGACTTACGCAGAAGGTGATGTCAAAACAGCATTATTAACTTGCAGAGGTAACATAGTGACGTCCCCAACAAGACCCTACAAATTCTTAGACTCCATTGCTTAAACTACACTGACTTTTGGTTTCATATTCTAACCCAGCAGCTGAGTTTAGGGAAGTAGGTTCAGCTCCCCATTTCAACCAGAAGTTACCAGCAGTGACTTTTTAGATTAATTAAAATCCATAACCGCCTATGACAATGATGTGAATCACATAGGAAACACGCAAAGAGTGACTGTGGAACATGCTGAGAAACCAAGACACAGCTGGCTCTTGTTAGAGTTCCTCTGGTGAAATCTCCATCAATATTGTGACTACAGCTGAGGACACCAGAAAGCACTGCCCTGTTCCTGGTATGAAACCCCTATACCAGGGCTACCATGGGAGCCAGACTGTGAGGAAACATTCTACTCCCCATGGTACTACTGGTACTATACTGGGGAATATTATTTCACTTTGCAGGTATAGTTCATTTAGGATTAATCCCTGGATAACAAAGAACCATGAGAAGAGAAGGCAAGGAAAATCTCCATCCAGAATTTAGCAGACTTGAAGAATTGGTTCTTACCTTGCAAGGCATAGGCTTCTTGAAGGAGACTTCAGCTTGAGTCCAAACTCCCTTTGGAGTGTCCAAGACAGACCAAATTTTCTCTTGAACAACATGATTCTCCTCAAAGATATAAACTGCAAGAGTGCCACTCATTTTGAAAAATCCATATAAGGCATAATAAAAACGCAGACAAAACTGCAAGTTTCCTGGCAGGGTCGGGCCATACAGGCGGCCAATGTACCCAGGCTGTGTTGTAAACTTTGTGTTTGCCAACAAGTAATAACCTGCAAGACAGCACAATTATTATTTCTAACATGCTATCAGCACAGCTGATTTGCTATTAAAGCAACTTTTGTTATTGCATCAGACTTTAACTACAAAAACAGTTTCAACTGGCAAGAAACAGATTATCACACTCTGACAGGAAATAACAGGTTTTTTTAAAAGCATCCTGTCTACTTCCAGCTAAAATGGCACATGGCTAAGTTACCAGAAATAAGGACCTTTCAAATTTACCCTGAAAAATTCCCTGGACTGCTGGCCTCACTGGAAAACTGGCTGTTTCAAGGGTACCACTGTGAGATCAAAGAATGGAAGGTAAGGCACAAGGCCTATTATTCCCTGCAAAAAGTATAAAGAGGTGAGACTTTGGCCAAAGAAATGTCTGAGTTTCAGAACTTGTTAGCAGTCTTTTCACTATGTGGCTTCACTACACAGTATTTCAGTTTTCCCTTAGAAATCCCAACTATCCTAAGCCTGGAAGAGCTCAGTTTTCCTCTAAAGTAAAAACAATGCACTAAGCTATTACTACATTTACTTGCATATTTTTGTGGAATCATCCCTTCAGTGACTATACTGAAGATACTCTGATTTACAGCCCTGCATGACTATTCAGTAGGTGACCTTTCCCTTCACACATGGGGAAGCACAGCCACATTTCCAGACAGGTCCAAGTTGATTTTTAATGGCAGAGTTGCAGTGAGGCAAGCTAGCCAGTGTGCCAGTGACATTACTTAACAGAATGACCAATGACACAATGGGTTAACATTTATACAACCTTTTATATAACCTTTATATATAGTTTGACTCTTTTAAGAAAAAGCAGTTTTGACTCACCAAACCCAGTAGTGTGATCTCCTGCTCTGTACACATTACGCTTCACTTTCACTCTGCTCCATCCTGGGCCATCTTTCTGATCTTGGTAAAAATTACACAGATCTTCCTCAAAATTGCAGCCTGCATTGGCAGGATTGAAAGGAGGTTCTAAAAGACAGATGCATAAGTTCTGTTAGGAAGAGCACAGTGTAATAATCATAGGTATTTGAAGCAGAATGATGCCAAAGCTGATTCATCTTTCTTTGTTTTAGAGAAGATAAGCATGTGCAAATATGTTACACATATATATGCAAAATCACAATGAAATCAAACTATCAATTTTTTATTGCAAGTTGGTTTTACATTCTTGTATTTTTTCTGGAGCCAGGAGAAAAACCCCTTCATAGCCCCTTTAAAATATAAATAAGCTACAGATATTAAGAGAAGATTCCTCTTTCAGGACATAATGCACAAAGACATTAAGACCATTTTTTTCATGCTGCTCCTTCAGTCAAAAGATATTAGGACAAAATCAGTGTGAGTGTGTGTCTTTGTGTGCATGGGTGTTGTATTTTCATTTCAGTTTCTAAAGGGATAACTTTTGAACATCAATATTCAATAAGTTTTTAAAAATCCTTTTGTAGTCATGTATAATGTGTGTGTAAATGCATGCTATAAGTATGTAAGTAAAACACTTTTTAGTTCATGTACCACCTCATGGCTTCAAACCTCTGGAGCTTGCCTCACACACTTTAGCACTTCTACAAAGAAAGATGAACCACTTATAGCAAAGTTGATTAAAAGCACCATTAAGTACTCCAGCCCTGCTGACGCCTCCCTCTTGAACTGCAGTATGGGATTCACAGGTCAGGGTTTGCTCTAGTCTGAAAAAAAGTCCCCTGGTGAATGGTACTTGTAAGTAAAACATTTCTACTTTAAAAGCGTTGTCAGTCTCTTATACCAGATGCTGGGGGAAGGAGGGGCACAACTCAAAGCCATCACGCAAATTTGGCTACATCAAGAGCCCAGATCCAGGACACGATGCACATAGCTCTCTAGTAGCACATGTGACCCTTCTTCATGGAGATGAAGAAGATTTCCCAGCAAGGGCAGGGACACAGGCAGTCAGCTTCAGAAGAAGCAAAATTTTGGCTCTGGAGTGATGTCTGTGGTCTTTTCAGCCTCAGACAGGCCAAATCTAAGCACTGTCTGTGTGTCTTACACTGCCTGCAGCTGTGGCCTCCCACCACTGCTTTCTTAGTTAAAGAAAATACAGCTGGAGCACTACCAGGTCCATGCAGCATTAAACCCATATTCTGATTTATTCTTTTCAGAGCAAGTTTAATACTCTGGTACCTTTTGAAGAAAACTTCCACGAGCAATAAGGAAAAGACTTAGAGCTGTTACATGCACTCTTGTGGCTGAATATAAGATCTGTTGGTTTTTAACGAGAAGAATTCTCTACTCAGAAGACTTGAAGATAATAGAAGATAAGTCTGAAGGATCAAACAGTGTATGTTGATACAAAATAAAAAGCAAATTATTTGCATTAATTTCTCAAACAGAAAAAAACCCCAGCGACAAAACCAACTATAAAAATCAGAGTTAGTAGGCAGAGCTCTAGTTGAACCTATCGTATTCAGAATAGATCATGAACCAGTCAACCACTGGGACAGAAAATGCTGTAAAATTTATCCCATACCTCAACACATATAAGCTGTCTGAAAATTAAAATGGGAACCACAGATGAGCACACAGCTCCAATCCCTGGAACACTGCAAACATAACATAGGACTTGTGTTGCAAAACGAAGCAAAATCAAAACAGGTATTGAGGAAATAATAAAACAACCAGATACCAGATTTACTCAGCCAGGAGTTGTGGGTTACTAAGGTATGTGGAATCTACCTCCTTTAGCACTGATACTTCAGCAGTGGAGGCAGAGTTAGCAGATACTCCAAACAGATAAGAAAGGGCAAACCCCTTTCTTTTTCCTTGATCACTTCAAATCATTAGCCAGAAAATTCAAACAAGACCAAATAGGTGGGAAACCAGGAATCTCCCAGTGTTAAGTGCCCCAGCAAGACCCCAGCAACCAGTATACAGCTACTTAAAAGGCTTCGTTCACAAATGACAGCACTTTTTGTCCCAGCTGTCTCTACAACAAAGGTCACATGGATTCAGCTGTCTGCTGCTGTGAAAACCTCATAAAAACCCAACAGCCATTCCACTGTCTGAGATGAGTAATACATCCTGGAAGAGTGAGGACAGGAAGGCAAGGCTCACATTTTAGCTCTGAAGAACACCTCAGGGCACAGGGCATGAAGAAGAATGCCTACACTGGCATTAATGAAAAGCCCAGGACATTTTCTTCCTCATACCATCACACCTGGGGAAATCCACCCTCTCTTTCTGTGACAGGCCTGCAAGTGGTAATTTCTTGAAACCTGGAGTGATGCAAATACAGCATTCAGTCTGGCACTCCAATTTGAAAACCCTGAAACAAGGTCTTCGGAAAGGAAGCATTAAGGACTGGTTTCGGAATTGAATTAATGGCTCTAGTGTTATCTGCTGCTATATCATGAGAAGGAAGAGGAGCCAAATGGCACTGGTCAGTTGAAAAGGTTGCACCAAATATTGCAAATACTTACAGTTCGGAGGGGAAAAGCAAAGGGAGAAAACAAGGAAGGTGAATAGCAATAAGAGCTCATCATACCTGTTTGATTGCTGCAGTAAACTGGAGAGAAAGCAATATCATCCAGGGCAACGTAACCTCCCTTGGCGCTGTTGAAAGCAACTTCAAATATTACCTAGAAATTATAATAAGTTGCTCTTTATCTGCCATATACTCAGCAATAAATTTAGCACACATCTTTGAAATACAGAATTCTGATGAGATGTCCCAGACAGACTCCAGCTCATCTCAGATAGGACTGTAAGTGTTGGGAGAAATTAAATAATATCACTTATAAGGGATATAAATCAAAATTCTGACCTTGGCACCCGATCTTTTTCCACTCAAGGTCAAGATAAAACCACAGAGAACATAGCTCTTCTGCTGTTTTATGAAGCATCAGTTTTAAAGCTGCAGTGAGGCTTCTGCCATGATATTATACAAAGTTAGTATTCATGACCTTCAGTCTATACTGACTAGACCTACAAAGCTCCCTAATTATTACTGTATGTAGAATCTGTCTGGATCAGGAGCTAGAAACCCTCTGTCTTCATTATTCTGCTGTTCAAATATTAAGTTTTAGTGTTTTCTGTAAAAATTCTCAGACACTTAAACATGTGACTTGGCATCAGCTGGCAGGGAAGATTTCCTTTACAAAATTTATTTAAGAACCAGAAAAGCTATTGCTGTGTTTGTTTACCATAAAGATCAAAAAATATTGTACTTATTCCCAAGGGACATCATTTCCTCAGCTAAGTGGAGAACAGTCTATAACTCTTGAGGAAGTGCCTTAAAATTTTTCTAAAGTATCAAAGCTCTGAGTTACAGGAAAACTTTTGAGAAGGCGCCTGAATCACAAGGCAACCCTAGGGACAAAACAAGGATATAAGGACAAATACTTTCAGAGCAAGATCCTGTTCAGTGAAAGCAATGCCTGTGATGTCTTGCCTATGGATGGGAGCCAAATTAGGAGAGCTCTGAAAGAATCTGGAGCAATCTCCTTTCGCCAGATGCAATGAGAAGGAAGACCCTCTTGAAGCAACTAAAAAAATTATATGAAAGGTTTAATCTTATTTCTATAAAATGATCCTCAAAATAATTACTGTGTTGGATTACATAAAAATTCTTTGAGCAGATTAAAGGCCCATCTAGTCCAGTGTCTTTTTTCCAGTAGAGAGCATCTATAGAGAGAACTGAAGATAATAACAGGCTTTCAGTTCTTCTTCCCTTACATTACGTTCCTGATGGATTCTTTCTTCCCCATTAATTTTTGTAAATAGTTTTTTAATTGATCCAAAAAATGGCATCCATGTACGCTGTGAAAGTGAGTTCTACAGATGTGTCATATAAGAAAAAATCCTCAGTTTGGTTTATTTTAAAACTGTTACCTGGTAACTAAGAATTTCAAACAGCAATGTAAATGATGAGAAAAATAATATATCATTTCTATATCATTTATGACTTTTAAGAACCTCTACAATATTTTACTTCAACCTTTTTTTTAAGGGCTAAACCCTGCTATTTCATTAATGTAACTTCTCCATACTTTTGACTATCTACATCTCTCCCTCTTGTAGTTCTAGGATATTCTTTTTGTAATTGAGTGGACTGAAGTTGCATACCCTGCTGAAAACGAAGGTACCCTGTGCATTTATCCAGTGGTACAACATTCTCTGTTTTGCTGTTTATCCAACACAGATAGTTTCCAACATTCTGGATCTTATTTAGAATGCCACTGAAAAATGAGAGGATATTTTCACAAAACTAACCACAGTAATGCCAAGCTGTATGTGATCATTAATTAATTTCCACCGACAGTTCTCTTACTTTCTATTTATTTAATCTGCAATTCACTTACCATTCAGTATTATGAGAATTTATCAGAGCTACTCTACTCTCCCTTGAAGTCTGATGATTGAAGGGTGTGACTTGAACACTGACTTTTTAGAATATAAATGGACACATAACATCTGATGAAAATTAGCTTTTTTAGTTTACCCCTAAAAATTTATGAAAATCTGCACGCTTACAGTGAATTAGAAAATAACTTAGATGGAATTAAAGCAAGTAGAAAGAATTTATCTGTAATCCTAGTATCAGAAGTATGTATGCAGCGAGAGAGTATATATTTTGAGTGTATGTATATATACATAAAAATTACATATATGTGTATAAAATATACACGTTGTGTATGTAGGTATGCATATAATATATATAAACTGTTTATTTCAATCTTCTAAGTTTTGGATATTTTCTAGTGAACACCAGGGAATAAAAAAATCAATTTATTTCTGATATCCTTGGAAGTCATTATAATAACCATATTGAGAGCTGTCTACCACATCTAAGTACTACTGTACTATTAAGACCCAAATTTGGACTTTACCTCATGAACGGCAGGATCATATTAAGCTAGACAATAGACCTCAAACATTTTTTAAAATTTTTCTTCTTCAGTGCATTATTTTATGATACTCAGCATCCTCAAAAACAGATCATGGAGTCACAGAAATACGGGACTGAGAGAACATTGATATTATCCAGTCACAACTGAAAAACCTCACATGAGTAGGAGTCTACAACCTCCCAAGGTAATCTGATCAAGCACTACAACACCTGATTTCAAAATCAAGCACAAGTATGGAAAGTGATCCCTCTTTGACCCTTACGCAAAGGATCAAGGAAACCACAGAGCAGCAGCATCTTTATAGCCATCTTTCAGATGGTCACTGCCATGTTCCTGGCTTTGCCTGAGTTGGCACTCATGTCTGAGGCCACCTGGAAGTCACAGCTGGACTGTACAGGGAAGATTGCTTTACCTCCATGGGGTACGGTGCATTGAATTCAACTTCTGCAAGTGCCCAGTCCGCACTCAGTGCAGTGTCTGTTTTCCAGATCTCTTCATAAAAGCCACTCGCATCTCTCAAGTAAATAGTAAAAACAATGCTGCTCTCCTGTTTAAGTTGGTAATAAAAAGATAAGCAGCCAGACATTGGTGCCGTGGTCTTTGGTGCGATTAGCTGGGCCACTTCCTGAAAATGTTTGACGTAAACAGAGTCCACATACATGTAGTGACCTATGAGTAAAAAAAGAAACTTGGGATAAGGACAATTTTTAAAGAACACTACTTTAAGGAGTGTCACAGTATCTTACAGTATCAGGAGATGAATAGGGACTAGATATGTGGCTTAGACTATGGCCTGGCCAACAATGGTTGCTTCTAGGAAATTTTAGTAATTCTAAAATATTTTTTTTCTTCTTTCCTCCTATGTACAACCCAAACTTGTTTGGCTAAGATACCACTGGCAAAATAGTCAATCTCATCCCTTTCTTAAGTCTTTGTTATTATAATTAATAATATATTTATTTATATATTTATTTCTATTTATATTTGAAAAGTAATAAACTCTAAATTTTGGGACCCATTCATAAATGGAAAAGTATGTAACAACTGTGTAAATTCTCTGCCTCCCAATGCCTAAATGCAGTATTTAGTCTTTTCCTGGTGCAGCTTTTACTGAGGAAAATGAAGGAAATTATCAAGATTATAAGTCATGTGTTTTCTCACATTTTACACAGTAGTTCGTTTAATATATCAAATTATTTGGCAAATAACCTTTAATCTGCAGATTTCACTGCTTGTATAATTCTGTTTGGTATATCTAAGATTTGGTTTATAAATGTTTTATCTTTACTGAATAGACTGGAGTATTTTTGTAAAAAAATTTGTTAAAGAAGACTTTTGAGAGACATTGATAAACAGAAAAATGCATTACACGTGAGTAGACTCCCTCCCCCTCAACAGCCAATATGACCTGCAGGCTTTTCAAAGGGTACAGCTTCTAAGACTTTGATTTTGGGGGAGTGATCTCAATTTAAACAGGACACATCCATGTTAATGAACATGATGTTCATCAATAGTTTTTCTTCTACACTCCCAGAAACATAGCACCAAACAGTAGGATGAACCAAAAAATGGTTCTTCACACGTAGAAAGTTTAGAGGAGAATGAAGTGTCAGACTGGCAGGGAAGTGTGACAGCCACTTCAAACTGTCATTAGGTTTGTATGAGCAGCACTACATTAATTAGCTCATAGTGTTCTCAAACTTGTAGATGTTACTTCTCACTTCACTCCAGTGGAAGGAGGGGAAAGGGCTTGCTTGGCTGTGGGTGTCCTCCAGCTTGCCCACGGCCAGGGGACAGGTGGCTTCAGCAATACTTACCGGACAAGTCCTCAGCTTCGCTTTTGCTTTACAGTTTAAGCACATTTCATAGCTTAGCTATCTCCCTGGCTGATGGACCTCCACAGCCCAATCCTTGCAAAAAGAAAGCTCTTCTGTGACTTCTTGAGATGTTCTCAGTCAACAGTAAGCAGTGAGGGTTTGGTGTGCAATAGAAATAATGTGGCTATAAGAAAACAGATCCCTCCCAGCTGGCAGCGTTTCCTGTCACAGTACTTCTTTAATAGATTGATCCAGTGTCTGTTGTTGAAGTTGTCGTGAGTTAAATTTCCATCAAAATTTTACCAGCACTTAGGTGCTGTAGGCTGATGTATGGACGGAGTTACACCCTGTACTCAACTCACACAATTGTGAAATAAATAAAAAGGCACAGTGGCATGAGTTAAGGAAAGAGGATCAACCTTGCTTTTCATGATTTGATTCCTTGCGCTGCCACAAGCACCACACTGACCAAGACACACAGTGTGCTACAGCAGCCAGATGTCCTGACCATCACCTGCTGCAGGACTTTGTGCGAGGGTGAAGTTATTCCCCAACCCTTCTCCGTGGCTATGTAAAAAGTTCTTTCAGAAGGACAAGAATTTCATACAAGGCAAGTGCCAAAATTCCTGTAAGTCTTTATAGCATTCTTCCTCTGAGGGGCTGCACTAACAGCACCATATTTGACTGAAAGAAACAAAACTCCTAAACTGTGCATTTTAACCCAAGATTTTCCAAATGTGTTTCAATCCCTTAGTTTTCCTACTCAACTTTCTCAATACCCATGGGAAAGAAAACCCCTGCCAGATCTACAGAACAGTGGTACAAGAATCTAAAACTTAGTGTGGTCCATAATTCTAAAATACACACAGTGGTGAATATTCCCCCTCTCCATCCAAAATTTTGCCCTTACTCTGAGTACTTTTGAATCCTAGTGAAGAGCACAACAACCTTATTATAAAGCTTAAAGAAAATTTTGTGTGAACTTCTACATATTCCCCCCAACTCTTTTCTAATCCCTTTTTTCCTCCCTAAATCATTCCTACCACACCATCCCCTACAATACTGGGAGAAAAGAAAGTCACATAGTAATAACTCTCTGAATGAGAGTCATACATAAATCACAGACTCCGATTTTTCCACTATACTGCTACTCTACATTTGTTGCTTACCCAGTGCACTGTCAAGTGTGTGGTCTTTGGGCAGGATAGACTGAGAATTGTGCATATTCCCTCCACCAACAAACCAGTTGACATTGGGATTCCAGCGGTTCACAAAGCCACAAAGATGATTTTCTTCGAAGTCACATTCTGGAATTGCAGACACCACCATCTGAGTGCACACATTTTCATTACAGAAGTGGCAAGAGCAAATTGCTAAGCACTGGCCTCACTTCACATATGGCAGTGCAGATAACACCTATATTTATAAAACTGGACACAGCACATTTGAGCTCATAATAAATAAAATCAGACTTAGCCACCATTTGTGATCATCTTTTGATATAATTTTCGTTTCCATCCTCTTTGTCAATATAGGACTGCTGTAATTTATAACAAAATAAAGCAGATTTAAAATATACCACTTCATATTTTAAATAGTCAGAGCAAAACTTTCACTTGTAAATCAGAGATGGCTAGAAACAAATCAGGACTGGTATTTCATAACAGTAATGCAACTGCTTTGTTTCGCTCACAGAGCCAAAGAATTGTGACAGTTTTGTTGGACTCCACCAGAGCTCCCCAGAAATCCAAAGGCCTCCTAACCTGCTAGACACTGAAACTTTTGAACTTCATTAGCAGTTTTTGGCAAATGTTGTGAGGAAATAGTAGTAAGTGTAAATATCAACAGAGTTTTGGCGCTGCAGCCTGCAAGATGCCACTGTAAGGAAGCATGAGCAGGCAGACAGCAGAAATAATACTGCAGCTGTTATGTCTAATATTTGCAGCAGGGCAAAGTTTTTTTAAATATAACACTTCTGCTTGAAAAATAAATAACATTAGTATTCATTATTTTATACAATATGTATATTTATATCACAGAGATGGGTAAAAAGAACCCCACTTAAAAAACACCCCACACTTATTGCTGTGTGCAATGTTAGCTTAGCAATCATCTATATTGAATATGGCAGTCAATAAGGAAAAAGGTATTGTCTTTTCTCTAAACCCAGACCTTTAATTCAGTTTTAAAACAGCCAACAAGGCATTTTTTTTCTATGTAAAGAATGTACAGGTTGAACAGAGAGTACTTACCAATACAATATCCAGGAGTTATTTTGATTTCAAAAATTGCAATACTGGCAGATTTATCTTGTCCCATTTCACCTTCGAGTACAAGCTGGAAAATATAAACCAAACTGTAAATTTTATGGTTTCTTTATCCTTAACATTTAAACACAATAAACAGAGAATGGATTAAATATATGTGGGGGCTCATCATCCTTACAGTCAGGAGAGGTGCTTATGTTGAAAGAGCTTGGCAGAATGCATTAAAGACAGAGCAATGCTCTTCCTTGAGCACAGAAGACACACTGAAGGACAATGAGACAAGGCAATAAAAAGTAAAATTCAACACTTCATTTCAAAGCAATGAACTCCATATTCATCAGCTGTGGTTATGCAAGATGCTATCGTGAGTTATGCAACACAATGGTTTTTGGGTAGAAATACTCTCCTGTCAGCATTTCACTCCTTCCCGAAAGGCACAGAGGGCAGGAATGAGTGAGCACAGCTGCAGGCCCACGACTGGAGAGGTCCCATATCTGCTACGTGGCACCAGCAGCTCCACAGGGGTGCCAGGAGGTGAGGCATCCTCACTGCAGGACTCAGCCAGCTGTGTGTCCACATGAGCAGCTCCGCACATTTGCTGCTCAGAGCACTCGTGCCAGCTCTGCTCATGGGTGCTAGGGACACAGGGGTCAACTGACTGATGTGCTGCCAGACTTAGAGATGAAAGCCAAGAATGGGGCTCAAAATAGTTTGAATATGTCAAAAAAGCAATCTGTACACCCCAACATATGCACCAGAAAGTCTGTGACATCTTCTGAAATTGGGCTTACCTTATACTTCTTTGTGCTGTTCACTAAATCTAAGCTTCCTATGAGCCAGCTGTCTGATGGCTCCTTGGCTGACCACAACAAACGATCAAAACTTTCTCCTTCCTTCCTCAGGTACAGGTTGAGCCTGGTGGGATCAGGTGAAGTCTCTGAAGTCGTTGCTATCTGATAAATCAGTCTGACACAGCTCCACTCCTCAGAGTACAGATCAGGGCTGTACAGCACTGCTTTCTCACCCTCGTATGATGTATCCACAGAAATGTAATGTCCTAAGAACAGACACACATCAGAATAATAAATGTCAGAGGCTTTGTTTTTGCATCCCTGGAAAAAGTACTTAAGAATGAAAGGAATGACAGTTTTGGAGACAGGTCAGGAGATGGAGATTGCCACTCATTGGGTAAGTCATTTAACCTTTTGATATCCTATTGTACTCACAGAAATTACTTCATGTGTCTTAAAGTGGTTTTAACCACTATTTTTAAACTGTTGGAAATCTTAAGAGAAAGATGCTTTATCAGCATAAAGCAGATGACTAAGTATTCCCTCTGTAACTGATACCTGTAGATAGATGACTTGATTAACAAGATAACTTCCTGCAGGAATATCTTTGCAGGAATATTTAGTTGTTTTTATAGATCAAAGCTTTTTAATTTCTTTAAATTTTAAAACAATACCTAAAACAAGACATTGCAGCTCAAAACTTCCAAAGCATTTTTGGTTTCATAGAATAAAACTAGAAAGACACTCTTATATAGTAAAATTAACGTATACAAGTCTGCAGATTCAAAAAAGTGTAAATGTGAAGCAATATTGAACCATATCAGCAGTCCCAATCAGATTATTTCAAAATTACTCTCTGGAGCAGGGCCTAAAACACAACTTTCTCTATAAAAATGAAAGAAATCATAGAACCACAGAATATTCTGAGTTGGAAGGAATCCACAAGAACCATCAAGTCCAACTTGAAGCTAAAAATGCACAAGGAGGCAAAAAGGTGTCTAAGAAACAACATGTAGAAAGAGGAGGCAACAGTAAATAAATTACAGTGAAACAGAAGTGTGGTCTTGGAGGCTTTACTAAGACATCAAAATCAGAAGAGTAAATTGGAATACAGGAGTCACACAACCTGAAATGCAATGACAGAAACATGCAAAACAGAGAGAGAAAGAAAATTTGAAAATTAAAGAAAAAAAAACCTAAAATTCCCAAACACCACAAAACAAAAAATCAAAACAAGATAGGACACCCATTTCTGAGACACTGTCCCATACACAGTGAGGAAAAGGACCCTTCTCACTTAGTGTATATTAGACAAATTCTTTTTCTGATACTAACTCTCAACCAGCAAGCTCTGAGCACAAGTCATAAGTGCTATCAGGGACTGTGTCAAGTCAGCCCTTCACACAGCAGCACATCACACTTAACCTTTCTTAAATGCCCAGAGCACATATTTTTTCTTCTGTAATCTCATCCCACTTGACCAAAGAGCTTGTCTCAAGTATATGTAAATACTTGTGTGACTTGGAAACTTCAGCAGTCACACTGATGTTAAATACACTGCTTGCATTTGAGGCACACCCTGCCGTCCCAAATCCTGCCTCAACCCTCCAGCTCTCCCAAGCCACCCTGAGATGGCTTCCCGAGAACTCCCTTGTTGCCTTTTCAAAAGTATTCTCTCCAGTCAGAAAAAAATCATCTGTGTGAACAGTCACCACCCCTTCGAGGCAAAGAGCAGGTAGAGATCTGCTCTGCAGGGTTTCCAAAGTCCTTCCCCACACATCCCCCAGGAAGATGCCAGTTGCCATTCTGAAAACACCGGATTCTTTGAGCAGCACCTGTTACAATATTCCCCTGCATCTGCTCTCTCTCACCTGCAGACACAGTGCACAGCAACCCATTTGTGCTGTACGTCTATTTTAAGAGATGTAAGATAAATGATTGCTAGGAGGTAGCTGCTGCTCTAAGCAGTATAAGGGGCCATGCAAACACAGAAGAGTTGCATTTTCTTTCCCTTTTTAGGGAATGGAATTTTTTTTTTGCCTCTTATCAAAATTTCTTTTTATATCTACTCTCTGGTTTTAGTCTGTTGGGAAAGATATAAAATCACTGGCTCAGTGCAAGTAACTTGTTACTGCAGCAGCATTTGAAAGAAAAATAAACATGGGAATAAATACTTAAAAATAGGTCCCTTATGTGCATGCCAAATACTTAATCTGACACTACATAAAATGTGAGTTTGTAAAACATCCACTTTCATAGAGATGTCCAGTTAGTTTACAAGAGTTAGCACTCACAGTATTTATTTGCTGGCATGTGCCAGTCCAAGGTATGCATGTTTTTTCACAGGAAGGTAGAGGACAATCACCAAGGTACCTCCAGAAGTCGAATGCTTCTGGGACATTTTTTTTTAAATTTATGTGTCAATATCATATTCAGATGAAGAATCTATGTTTTTAGGCTAGTCTGAATTTAGATCATTTTACTTAAAAAGAAACCTACAATTCAGAATCCATGCCTGGCAATTTCAGTTCAGATTTCAGTGCTATTTTTGTCTGTACTTCAAGAGAAACCCCATAGGAAACAGATCTTTCTTGTAATGGTAATCTTTTTTCTTTTCTTTTTTGTCCAGAAATAAATTAGTGTTGATATAGGAAAATACATTCACATGAAGACCTCAAATTACCAGCTATGAGGCTTAAATGGCTCCATGGTTTTAAGACTTAATTATAAGTAGACTAAGGTTCTTCAAAAAAATAGTGGTTTAAAAGAAAACCTCTTAAAATTTTCAGTCATAATGATTATGTTACTGTAAACTTGACTCTATGTTCTCTGTGTGCTGTACACTTGCTCTCACTTGGTCTGATTCTCCACAGATACGAGAACAAAGACGATGAATTATCTTTTTAATTAGGGTGCTCTCACCCCCAACCTAATCATTTTAGCATCTTTTGAAAGTTTAGCTGTATAATTGGCTTTGCTGAAATCAGTGTGAGCACTGATGGAGAGCTTTATGGGGAAGTTCAAATGCTTTGCTAATCAGGATCAGGGAGCCTGGCATTTGGCAGGACCAAGCACAGAAAGTGCTATTAAACTTCTTCCAAATGAATGCTGGCATTGACTAAATGCCCATTAGCCTAAACTGTATTTCAGTAATAGCAAAGACATGCCGTAGCTGCAGAAAAAAAGGTCTCACAATGCAGACCTCAAGGACTGACACAGAGCAATTGTGAGACCAAATCAATGCAAAGAGAGGGTTCTTTGGAGTAAAGAAGCAGACAACTTTCCATACTTGTTTGTGAGAGTAACAGAAGGTTATTTACCAGTCTGTGAAGGATTTAATGAATGCACAGTGCTGTAGCCTGAAATCTTCCATTAAAAATGTAACACGCAGCTTCATTTTGCAGCATGGCACAATGACTCCTTATGGCAATTTACAGCAGTCATTCAGGAGTTATCGAGAGAGGGCTCCTCTCCAAAATCACAGGAAAGCAAAAGCAACGTAGTCACAAAACTCCAGAAAAAGCCAGATGACACAGAAACAAAAGCATGCAACTTCTGGCAATTACTTGCTCAGGGGGTACATGCAGCCCTAAGCAGTGTAAGGTGCTGTGCAAATACAGGAAGGCTGCACTTTATTTTCTATTTTCTGACTGTCATGAATGTTTTAATATCATGAAGAGTGGCTTGGCAACTATATCAGCAAATTTCCTCAGGACTCTGGGATGCATCTAATCATGTCCCATAGACTTGCATAGGCTCAAATTCCTCAGATGGTCACAAACCTGATTATCTCTTGTACTCAGAGAGACCTGGCTCCGCCAGCCCCATTTTACAGTCCATCCACTTGAGAGGTGTAGGTAGAGACGTTATCAGTGCAGGCTGAGGCAAAAAATTGTTGAGTACGTCAGTCTCCTCATCCTTTTTACCAGTTTGCCAGCCTTGCTTATTGAAGGAGTAAGCACTTTCTTGGACTTTTTTCTGGTTGACACACCTATAGAAGCTCTTCTTGTTATTCTTTCTGACCCTTGCCAAGTTCAGCTGCAGTTTTGCCTTGGCCTTCCTCTTTCCATCCCTACACAACTAGGCTGCATTCCTGTACTCTTCCCAGGATACCTGTCCCTAATACCACTGCCTGTGGATTTCTTTCTTTCTTGCCCTTTA
>WBMV01004641.1:108479-136223 GCA_013396655.1 Campylorhamphus procurvoides
CTCAGAGAGACCTGGCTCCGCCAGCCCCATTTTACAGTCCATCCACTTGAGAGGTGTAGGTAGAGACGTTATCAGTGCAGGCTGAGGCAAAAAATTGTTGAGTACGTCAGTCTCCTCATCCTTTTTACCAGTTTGCCAGCCTTGCTTATTGAAGGAGTAAGCACTTTCTTGGACTTTTTTCTGGTTGACACACCTATAGAAGCTCTTCTTGTTATTCTTTCTGACCCTTGCCAAGTTCAGCTGCAGTTTTGCCTTGGCCTTCCTCTTTCCATCCCTACACAACTAGGCTGCATTCCTGTACTCTTCCCAGGATACCTGTCCCTAATACCACTGCCTGTGGATTTCTTTCTTTCTTGCCCTTTAGTTTGACCAGCAGGTCCTGACTCAGCTATGCCTGCCTTTTGCCCTCCTTGCCCAAACTTTTGCTTCTGGGCATTGCTAGTTCTTGCACTCTACAGAAAGCATCCTTAAAGATCTGCCAGATCTCTTCTGCTCCCTTGTCCCCCAGAGCAGCTTCCTAGGGGGTCCTATTGATTAACTCCTCAACAACCTGGAAGCTTTCTTTCCTAAAATTCATGGATTTGACTTTACTCTTTGCCTGGCCCACTTTCCTGAGGATGCGATCACCACAGCCCAGGCTACCACTGGTCTTGATGGCCCCAACTAACTCACTAGTGTTGGTGACCAACAGAACCAGTATCACATTCCCTCTGGTAGGACTGCCTGCTACCTGGCCTAAGAAGTTATCCCCCATGCACTCCAGGAGTCTCCTGAGTTGCCTATGGATCACTATGGTACTTTCCCAGCAGATGTCAGGGTGATTAAAGTCTCCCAGCAGGACAAGAGCCTGGGAGTGCAATGCCTCCTGCAGTTAGAGCAAGAAACCTTTGTCAACAGTTCCCCTTGACTGAATGACCTGTAGATAATGCCGAGATTCCCTTAGTTGTCTCAGTCTCTGATTCTTACCCATAAGCTTTCAAATTGCTTGTGGCTATCCTTCAGAGCCAGCTCTTCACACTCAATCCACTCTTGATGTAGAGGGCAACCCCTTCACCTCTCCTTCCTCCCTTGTCCCTTCTGAACAGCCTGTAGCCATCAACAGTCGCACTTCAGTTATGCGATATGTCCCACCAAGTTTCAGTAATGGCAATGAGGTCAAAGCTTTCTAGCAGAATGGTGGCTTTCAACTGCTCCTGTTTGTTACCCACACTTTGTGCACTGATGTAAAGGCATCTCAGCTGTGCTGTCAGCTGTGTTGCCACCTTAGAGAAACACCCCTTAATTTCACTGAGGTATTTCACTGGTGTTTCCCTGTTGGCTCCTATTGCCTCATGAGTCCCTGGCATAAGACTTCAGTTGTGCTCCAGTGCAGCTAGAACGCCTCAGATCCACTGGCTGAAGGCCCTCACCTGTACCCAGTCCCTCTAACCTTGGCATGCCACCCCACAGTTTGACAAGGGCAAGCCTGATATTGTCCTCTTTCCGTGTCACATCTAGTTTAAAGCTCAATCAATGAGCCCCGCTAGCTCCTGAGCAAAGACTCTGAGAAAAGACAAGCTTCTGCACAGATGACAAAAGCCAAGGACTAACTACCTTTTATTGTTAACATCTAGCAGTTCTCTGGTGAAGGCAAACACCTACAGACAGGAGAAAATAGTGGAGAAAGGGGACTCTCAGATGTATTTCCCTCACCACTCTCACAACTACTGGGGCTAGTGAGTAATGCACTTTTTACTCACGTTCCTGTAATGACTTTTTACCTACTGTCTTCTTGACTTGACTGTCCTCTGCTTGACAGCAGATTTAAACGTTACAGGACCAAGCATGTGTTTGTTTCACAGTCCTCAACGTCCAAGGAAAATATTGAACCCAGGGGTGATTAGGACACTGTTTCAAACTTATCCCTTCTCAATGCAACTATGTGCTACAGCAGCAAGACTCACAAAAGAAGACCTCTAAAATCCTTCTGTATGCATGTCTGTCATCTTGCTGCTCTAATAAGCAGTCCTGTACATAGTCTCTCTCAATTACAGTTGGTGATATATTAAGTTCATGAGTCATTCAGCCAAGTTTTCCAAAAATATATATAAAATGTTCTTTAATTTACTTACTAAATGGGCATCAATAGTCAGCAGTGACTTTATCAATGGCTTAGGACAAGAACTGCTGAGACTAGATACATTACTTCTTCCAAAAATTGTTTTGGAAATCAGAAACTATAGTGACTGCTTTGTCTGTAAATAACACAAGACAAAATGCCAGATGCTGGCTAATAAACTCAACCACACTGCATTGAGAAAAAAAAAAAAGGGAAAAAAAAAACAAAACAAAACAAACAACCCTGCTGGGATAAGTAAAATTACCAGTTAGCTTTTCAATTATATATTTCCTCTGTAAAAATTTGGAAGAATAACCACAGACGTATTCTGGCCCTTTGTGGGGTTTATGTCTGACACAGCTGTTTGTCTGCTTCAGCCACAGTACAGCTTTACAAGAAAAACTGAATATAAGCAGTGAGCTCCAAGAGAAACAGTACTAAAGAAATATGAAGCAGAAAAAACCTGGGAATTTGCATTTGATTAGCTACTCATTTACACAGCAAATCTGCAAGAAATGTCTTAAATTTGTGAGTCCCGTTTCAATTTTCTTTGTATTTCCCATATAGAAACAGGAATTAACATTGCCAGGGTTCCTTAGGACACAAGTTGATTTTCTGATGTCTTCTCTAAAACAAAAACAAAAACAAAACCCAAGAACAACAAAAAAATAAAACAACCAAGCAGTTAATATTTATGAGCAATTACGCTTTCTTACATCTCCAGAAAAAGTTACTTAAAAATATTAACAACAGAGCCAGAGACCCAAAATTTTGCAGATGAAGTTTGTACATGGAGGCTATTCCTGGCAACAGATGAGGATTAGATGAAGGTTCAGACCTTGAGTTAAGAGGAAAGAAATTCTACCAACTACTTCATGTGGAATTTGGGGTGAACCTAGAGAGAAGGCTTGTGGCACTGGAATAGGAAACATTCAGATTCAACACTCCACTTTTCATTCATTTTCTTTTCAGTAGAAAGCAAACTTTTCAATGAAAATAGACATTTTTGCTGACAATTTGTCTTGAGAAACAGAATTGTGTTAAATACATCCTATCAATGAAAATTTGAGGTTTTCTATAGAAAACTCTTCCACTAACCAGGAACAATTACCATGCCTTTTGGTAAGGATTTTTCAGGGAAGAAGAAGAGTTGGAGGATGAGGTGGGATTTTCCCTAATTTTTTAGGCAGTGTCTTGGGAAACCAAGGAATTGCATACGCAAGTGACTTTTCAATTGGAGGGAAAGGGTTTGCCCTACAACTCCATAAAGTAAAAGAAACCTCCACACTGATCAAACACACAAATGCCTGTACTAATATTTCAGCTGGACCCACAATATTGTGCTGGGATTAGCCTTAAACTGCAACTATAGCAATGATTTTTAAAGAGAAGGCAAACAAATGCAGTTTGAAACATTTTAATATCTTTCAGCCTACAAAGCAGAGAGTTGTTACTGGAGCTGGAGTAAAACGTCTTTGTAGCACGTTTTACTCCATGCAGCCCTAGAAGCTAGGCAGCATTGGACTAGAGGGCACTGAGCCCTCACCCCAGGTCCCCATGCTTGTTGCTGTGATGCAGCTCTGGCCGGGTGTTGGTTCCAGCTCCCACTTGACTGCAGGCTTGCCCTTGCTGCCCTGGTCTGCCTGCCACAGGGCAGGCCCCTCTGGGCAGCCTCAGTCACGATGCCAGCAAACCTCATGCACATCAAAAGCCACCAAGACCTGCGGTGTGAGCAAGGTCTCTCACCAGCAGCAGTTCATCCCAGGAGCTGGAGAAAGCATCCCCTCTCACCACTTCTGCCTGACCCCAGAGGAGCTCTGACCACCACCTAGGCCCTTGGTGGGGGTCTACCCCATGCCCCCCTCCCCAGCCTGATCCTGCAGACAAGAAAGTGCAGCAACAGTGAGACACTTTTGTGAGAGCTGGTGTTTAATGCCTTCCCCTTGGCCCTTGGGAGACTTGCAGCAGTAGTTTCTCCTGTGAACAGATGGATGTACACACAACCCACATTAACCAACATAGAGACTCAGTCTCAAAACATTCAGGATGGTGTCATGATTAAAGCTACTTGATGCTGCAGGGCATAACTGGTGTTTTCATTCCCATCAAGCCACAGGTAACTATTTCTGGTAAGCTGTTGGATTCACACCAGGAGAACTGCATAGTATAGGCTGGGACTCATCAGTGTCGTCAGCACTTCAGAATACTTCCCATTTTTTAATGTTCCTTGTCTCCTCCACAGTTTCTTAAAAGCAGCTCTGAGAAAAGAGCCGGGCGATGAAGAAGCAGGATGTGGGTGGTCTCCATTTGTTGTCTGCAGTAACTAATATGCACTGCTACTGTCAAGGCTTTTCCTCCTCTTGTGTGTCTACAGGGGCACCTCAAGCATAAAGCTGTCAGCTCTTTGCAGAAAAAGCCCTTGGTCCTGCCTGGCCACTGATGGTTGCCCAAACTGCTCCCACTGTCTGTGCAAGGAGAGAACCTGAGCACCCCACTGAATCTGTCCCCATGCTAGTCATCTTCTTCAGGTGGCCAACAGGGTTTCCAGGTAACTCTCACAAAGCTGAGTAATATTTATTAAAAACAAAAGCATTTTGAAAGCATTTTGTAGATAAGCACAGCCCGGGGTCAGGAACACACAGGCAGTTTACCCAAGCAATCACCCACCTTCCTCCTGCTGAATGAACAAACCTGACAACGGGAGTCCCTCCAGCAGTTTTCTCTCCAGCTCGCCTTGCTTTACAAACTGAGACTCCCTACAGGGACTGAGATTAATCATTTGACCAGTTTTTGCCACACCTATCAGACCTGTCCAGAGAGCTCTTGTTTGCCAGTCCTGGGCAATAAATCTTCCAAGGCTCCTTTCCTGGAGGATGACTTTACAGCTTAACTACCAGCTCCATCGTCTGCCTTGTCCTTTGCTTCCCCAGAAAGCTCAGAAATACAGCTGTTAGAAAGCCTGTCAAAAACCATAAAAGTAATACAATTAGCCCTGAAACACTCCATGACTGCAGCATCTGGTTGCATGTATTACCACTCTGGAAAAGCCTTCCAGCCTCCATCCATCAGCACGCCTGTGAAGGTCTGGCAAAGGTCCAGCCTGAGCTGCTGTTTGCTGCTTCTGATTTAGAGGAGTTGCTCCACTGGACTGAGGACGCTTCCTCTCTTTGCGCTCCTTTAAGTCCCAAGGTCCTTACATCATGCACCAATTACACCAGATCTCCTGTTTGTTCCGAGCACAAGCATGTGGGTTTGTTTCCTTTCACAATGACCTCACTGATTTTTATACACTTCCCAAATTTTGTTTCTGCTTGTTCCAACCAATCCATCAGTCCCAGTGATCTGCTGTTCACGCCACTCAGTTCTCTGTTTCATGCTAATTGTTACATAATTTGGACAACTTTTTATCTGCTAACACAAAGGCTGCCAGGTTCTTCTCCAGAACCTCTGATTTTCCTTCAAACAGCTCTTTCAAACAGCCATCTCCACGACTCCTATTATCTCGTGTACTTGAGGAGAACTTAGGTAACATTTGGAGACACATGATTCTCTGCTGTGAATTTCTGAATGGGAAATAAAATTGGGAAAAGCTTTTTCATTAGTCTTTGGCATCCTAAATCAGTTTCCATTGTCTAAAATGTACAGGGAATATGAAAGATAAAAACCAGATAAAGTAGAAATCACCAGGCATCTCCTTGTTCTCAGCGCTCACTGTTTTCATTACTACCTCTATCTCTCTGCTAAATCATTTTTCCACCAGGATCAAGCACACAGGGGAATGCACTGTGACAGCTCTCTCACCACAGCTGCTTGCCCTGGCAGAGTGCATCACAAGGTTGCCCTCCTTCAGCAAAAGAATACAACATTTCATTCCTATAGTATTCCTTTGCATTATGTTGTCTACTTACTTTGCTCATCAGGCCTTTCCTTTGTTTATACAGGTGGTGTGATATAGTGGAGAATGTCTGTAACTCTGCTTTGTATTATGTGCTGAACACATCTCAGACTGGCCAAGGCAAACCTGCCCACTGTAGTCCACACAGCTTTGGTGGCCTTCTTTGAAGAAAAATCCATCAGATCTGCAACCCACACCAAACTGTTGGCCAGTACTCCATAGGGGAGCCAACACAAGGAATTTGGCAAGCCAGACCATGAAACAAAGGACTTCCAGTGTTTTAAAAGGGAGCATTTCTGGAGCCATGCTTCTCCTTGGAGTAAGAGTTTGAGAACAAGAAGAAAGAGATACTCCAATCCAATCAACCCTGGTTTGCCTGCTGCATGTCTGGATTTCCATTAATCTGGAAGATTTTATACTTCAAAAGCAAAGGCTTTTGGGCTGAGCAATGTCCTTGGTGTGCTCCAAAGGGGTTAAACTAAAAGCCCATAGTGCTCACCATCTAAGCCAAGCTCTGAAGCAAACCTGGACTCAGTCAGGAACGCAGGAAGACTCTGGTCACAGTAAGCAGCTGCTCTGGGAAGGAGAAGACAAAAGCAAGCTCTGGAGTTTGTTTGGAGGGAACAAAAGTCATCATGACTTGACTTGGATGCATGAAGGAGCAGAGTCACAACATTCATGGGAGGTCCTGGGCCACGCCTTCTCTTGGGGAAAATAAAAACCCTCAACTGGTGGTATTCTGGAGTGCATCTGCAAACTACAGGGATGCACTAAAAAAAGCAAAATTTCTCTATTGCATGGATCTGCTCTCTCAGCATCTGCCAAATCCCTTGGCCTACTGCATTACCCTGAAAAACAGCTCATCTGCCTAAATATCTGTCTGTCTCTTCCAGCTACACCAGGTCAACTGAAGTAACCTTTGTCTATAAGCCTGATCCCTCTTAGGGAAGTTATAAATGTGGTTGGCTTGTGGAAATTGCATTTATTCTGATATTCGGCTGGCCCCAGGTCCTACACAGATAGAAAAAAAATATTTGAAGTATTCATCTAGTTTCAATGACTTTAGAAGTTGAACTCCCACGAGTTGAGTTTCCTGCTTCCTGCTTTCCATAAGGTTGCTGGTTTTATACTTCTTTGATACGAGAATCATTAGGATGGCTGGCAGACTCATGGTGGGTTGATTAATGATCTCACATCAGAAAATGCAAAACAGAACTGCACACAGGCAAGGTGCAAATTTACATACAGGGCTGAGATAGCTGGCTACAGAAATAGCTTACAGGTGAGCTAATCAGATCCTGATGGGTGCTGGCAGTAACCTGAGGTCAAAGGTCACCTGCGGGAACTAACCACATCAGTTTCCAAGAACTGTTGGAGGTCACTGTGTTGTAGTGAGTTTCTTGCTGGCTGCTGTTGTGGCAGCCCCTTAGCTCCTGCTCCATTTACTCAATGGCCATTCTTGAGTAACCCACACTATGCAAGAAAGCAGCTGTAGTGAGGGACTCATCTGCCCCAGCAAGTTTTGTCCTGGGTTGGGAACATGCAATGGTGAAGATTCAGCATCCACAACCACAAAACCCACAGCTAAGGAACACATCTATTGATATTGAACATCACAACTGTAAGGACCATGGTGAACATTTCCTAAAGTCCTACACAATGTCCACCAGTTCACCACTTCAAAGACTGGCTTCAATTTATTAGGGATGCTTCTAAGTTTGCAGTCCTGTACAGTATTCCTGTCAGGCAGGCAGCTGGTAGCAGCTGAGGATGTTTGTGAGGTGTACAGACAGACTGAGCTAAAATCCATAACACTGGAGAATGGAGTTTTTTGAAGGTTTATCAAAATAGCCCCAAATTTGATAACTGTAATCTCTAGAACATCGCAACACACATTTTAAGAGACTGAAAAGCAGCTGTACATTTAAACCTGAAATCCATATTTGCCATTTGAGATTTAAGTATAACCTGTTGTACCATCTCAATTAGATACTGAATACCCTCTGTCCAGAGATGCTTGTCGACAGACTTTTGATGCAAGTATAATGCATCCAACATCCTGCCTCTTCCCTTCGAGCAGAAAGTACACTTTAAATGACACATATCCATGATTCATGTTAGAGTATATCCATTGCAAGATGAGCATAGGGATTGTGGTCATAACCCTAAATCCTACATGGGATTTTGACAAACATGACTTCTGACTGAGTGCCCTTAAATGGAAACTGTTAAAAATGGCAAAATTAAAAATGAAGTTAATTTCACAGCCCACAAAGCCAGAAATTCAACCTGTCAAGACTACTCTGAGCTTAGTTGTTCTTTCTTTTTCAATCATTACTTTCTAAGCATTTTTGCTCAGTACTTAATTTAAAAAATACAAAATGTTACAAATCAAAAAGTAGGAATGACAGCTTGGTGGGGGTCTTCCTTCCTTTCTTCTTTTCTTTCTTTCTTTTCTTTCTTTCTTTCTTTCCTTCCTTCCTTTCTTTCCTTTCTTTCTCTCTTTCATTTTGGTGGTTTTTACCTGCAACTTGCACATATTTATTAACCCTGGATTGACTTTTTACTTTTCACAAGGATTACAGAATATTGCACAGTGATAAATTCACGGACAGTCTCAACATCCATAAGATTCACGAAGTATTTTAAAGGATACTGTGGGCCTCTCTGGGCAGGGGCTGATGCCCTAGAGCTCCCTCCCCTGTGCCTCAGTAGTTGCAGTTTCTAGTACCCCTAGAAGGAGATACAGTCGTGGAGTTTCTGCAAGCAGAATAAATGAACTACCCAGAATGAGTGAGGATCACTCAGCATGAAAAGCAAAAGATTCCTCCTTCTGCATACTCCCATCTAAGAGAGCAGAAATACATGGATGCCAATTGATGTTATGAATGTGTAGTCGTTAGGAGATTTAGGAAGCAGTATTTTGCTTTCTACAGGGTATCTAATTGCTGATTACACTCAACAAGACTTTTGTTACAATGTAGCTCCCCTGGGCTTTCTATATTAATTAAAGAAGGCAGTCAAATTCTTCCAAGTAACTGACTCCAAGCCAGTGAACAACCTGATACAGCTGAATTCATCTCTGGCCATTGATGTCACCCACAGTCGGCACAGAGCTCTGCCATCTGTCTGGCCAAGTCCCCTCTTCATGTCTGTCACATCCTGGTTGCCTCTCTGCTTCTCCTCACCAGGCAATGGTCAACAAAGGAATTCCTTCAGGCATCCCCTTCAAACGCTCCCCAGCTGCCCTGAGACACTTGTCACCACAGATGTTAAAACTTTACTCTTAACACAAGCTCCAATTATTTCTTTTTTTTTCTAGATTGCTTTTGAAGTGAAAAGCTTATGAGAATTTTGGTGAATTTTAGCACTCATTTCAACATCATTCCAGTGAGTATGCGGTATTATCCTTGGACAATTGCTCACAAAGAAATTAACATATCCCATTCAAACTGTAAGACACATTTATCGAGACTGAACTAGAACCTGAGATATAAATGAAATAGAACCTGAGATATAAATGAGTAATTTTAAAATCTATCAATCTGACCCTGGCAGTTCATGACAATGTTTTATTCAGGATGTCCTCAATGACTATTGTTTCATGGTCAAAGCAAGCAAAGGCTTGTTAAAACTTTCCAAAGTAATAGAGTTTATGGTCTCTCATTAAGTTTTTTTCTAACTATTATTATTTCCCCCCTCCCCCCAGAGGATTACTAAGATTGTTAGGTCTTATTCTACTTACTTTATATCCTAAATATCCTAGGGTGATCACACAGATATTAATGAAGTTTAGGTAAATCCATAGAACACCACTTAAATTAACTTACCCTAGTACATTAGGGCTGCCAAATCTCAACAGGCACTTAACATTACCCTCATGGAGTGGGTCCCTTGCAAATGTGTCCCCCAGTTCATTGCTCACAATGTAATCAAGAGACCCAAAAAGGCACCATCAGATCTAACCTCGCATCCTCCCAGCTGGCTGTTAGCACACAAGAGTGAGCACACTGGGATGTCTGGGTACAAATTAAGTGTAAAACACTGTGATACTACCCCATTCCTTCCCAGCTCCTGCTGCCATTTTCCAGCATGGGGGACTGCCTGTGCCGTTTGTGATACTGACTGTATCAACATATGAGCCCAACTAAGCAGCATGTGACTCACATTTATTTTAAATAAAAAGAAACTATGCAGAAAATAAACCCTGTATAAATAACTTTGCTCTCTCTGCCAAGTGCTGTGTGGTCTTTCAAAAAACAGTCCTTAGTCCAGTTTTTCTGAGAATGCCTTTTAGTGTTGTATTTGCCATAAAGTATAGCACAGAAGTTGAGACAAGGCAAATGCTGGAATGCTTCAAGTTGTTACCAATGTTCACACAGCATCAACAAACATTCAGCACCGGTCTCAACACATTTTCTATGTGTTTACAGCATCCACAGAAAGAGTGAACAGTGAATTCTCTGATGAAAAAGTGTTTTCTGCAAACATACATCCCTTGGGGAGAAATCAGTGCCAGGAGTTTGCACTGGGCACATGTGAGGGTTCCCATTTGCTGCTCTCCACACTTGACAGCGCCAGGAGGACTCCTGGCGTGCCTGGCTGATCACTGGCAATGACTCACTGCTTTGTTTCTAGAGAAATAATTCAAGAAACAGATTTTCAAATCTGCCCCAGCAGCTGATCCCACCAGTTTTGCCTGTTACCCTGTGGAGTCAGAAACTTCAGCTGCTTGCAGAGAAAACTTGTTGTTTACTGAAGAAATTTGAAGTTGTACTCATCCAAGAAGTATCAATGGACATCTTTGGGAATACTGAGACAATTAATTCCTTATTAAATGTTACCAAGTGATTATACTAGCTCCACAACTGTTATTTTGGGTTCAAATTTCACACATATGCTGCTCAACTCTTAAAAGGGAAAGTGTAGGATTGTCTTTTCCAGATTCTGCTGCAAGTTGCAAACTCAAATAGCATCAACAGCTGCTTCACAATTCACACACAGGAAACATTTGCCATGAAATGTGGTATCAGTGCAACTTTCTGACATGTCCCCAAGCCTCTCCCTCTAACATGGAGCAGGAGAAAGACCCACTTCCAGAGCACACAAAGGGTGAATCTCACAGAGCTGCTGCTCCTCCACACCTCAGAAGCTGAGAGTAAATTAGGCCACAAGAGTTCATGCTTGCCAAGTTTTATCTTGGAAAACAAGGGGAATATTTATGACCATTGGGAACTTGGAAAAAAACAAAAAGACAACTTTTCAATGCATGATACTGAAATAACCCGAACTACTGAGCCAGCATTTCTGTAACTGCAGTGCTATGAGGGAGAAAAGAAAGTACAAGGGCTCACATACCAGGCTTCAAAAGCCCGATCTCTAATGCTACCAAGAAGTTGATCCAAGCTGACCTAGTACACAACAATCATCTAGGGCCAAAAATCTTCACATTCAGTTAACTTAGGAAAATGTAACATCACAAGCTCACTGCGTTTGAAAAATAAAAATTGTAATGTGGGGGTAATGGATAAAATAAATTTTCTGTAAATTTTTAAGGTGCAAAAAATGACACAATACTTTAGGAAGCAAGGTATACAGTATGCAATACAAAGATAGTAATAAAGCAGGGATATTCATATATGTATTTCCTTGCCTTTAAAACTGCTCTGTTTTCTTTTCCACAGAAGGTGGTTTTTTGGTTTGTTTGGGCTGGTTTTGGTTTTTATTTTTCCTCCATGTTACCTTTTCAAAAATCTCTTTTTAAAAAAGAAATCAAAGTCTTCTGTATCTTTTATCTTTCGCAAGAAAGATGTTGATTCTGTGTTATGTTTCCACCAATATAGTATATTAACAATAGCAAAGTATAGGAGTATTAAGAGTCAGGAAACTGGCCTCAAGAAATGCCCCTGGTTGTCCTTGCAATTCTCTGTTGAGGAAAATGTCTCTGTTTTCCAGCTGTTCTCAGACCTGTGAACCAAGTTGTTTCAGGAGGACATAGACTGATTTCAGCAGGGGAAGCATATAACAAATTTTAAATCTGCTTTTCTCCTCTACATCTCTGTGCCACATGAAGTGCAGTCAGAGAAAATTAAACCCACAGAGCTTTACTGAAAACAGACTAACTGGGTAACTGAGCCTCTGATGAGATATTTCATTAGAGAATAAACCTGTAGCTACTTCTTTGTATCTCCCTTTGTAAGTGTGGCGTCCCACACTTAAGGGGAAGAAAGCGCGCAAGACTCAGATCCTTGAGATCAAAAGGAATGACAGAAGTCAGAGGGTCTCCAAAAGCTTCTGAAGTTTTATTAGTAAATCACACACTTGGCAAGGAAATTTATACGTTAGTCCCTGACCTCCTATATAAGCACACAGAAGTGGGTTTTGGATAAAGGGATAGGGTGGAAGGGAAGTGAGAGAGAGATGAATTTAAGCAGGAGGGAGGGAGAGGAAGAAAGAAAAAAGTGTCACCAGTCCTGGCTCCAGTGTTGATCCAGAGTGTCCAGGATCCTGGAGGTGCCCACACACCTGAGCATCGTGGAGTTACCTTTCCATAGGCAAGTTTTCCCTGCCATGGAGGTAAGTTTCTGACTTTCTATGCAAAAGAAACTCAGTTACTCAGAAACTCATGGTAATTCAGTTACCATTTTTCTAGGCCTTTCTGGAAAGGGAGCACTTCATGGGTCTCTGAGGGTCTTGATCTCCCCACTACAGTCCATTCCTGTTTCTTGACTTCATTCCTGTGATTGCACTCTACTGTGTTGTGCTTACCTCCAGGAGCCAGAATAAGGATGTTTGTCCCAAAAAGTTCTGCCCTACCTCTGTATCATCCCCCTTCTCCAGACACATCCTATTCTTTTTCACAGTGTCTTATGACTGACAATCTTTGGCTGCTATTACCAACAATCCTTGGATGGCTCTATACCTATCCAACTGTCAGTGTTTGAGACTTAACACATCAGCCCCTTATGTCCTAGACTTCTACAAGGAGTCATTCAGTGATATAGGAGGGCTTAAATTCTGCATCAGATATAAAAGTGGAAATAATATCCAGAAGTTTGTCTAATCATGGCCTGTGGAATTGCCTATGGACCACGGGTTAGAAACTATAAGCACAAGCTAAATTATCTCTTACATTAAGAAAAAGCTGTGTCTGCCTGCCAGATGATGTGAAATAACTGCATGGTAAAGGGTCCAGCAGACAGGCAAGTCAGTGACAGGCAAAAGGTTGGCTACTAAAACCCACTGCACCATTGTGCAGATCTCTTGACACTTTAAGTTTGTTCTTTGGCATGAAGAAAATGTGTCACAAGAAGCATTAGGCAACCTCATTTGGACAGGAAAGAAGTCCTCTAGCTCAAGATTCGAGGCAGACGTGCATTCCCTACTGCCAAATTTTAGTGGTTAAAACTGATGATAATACGCCCCATCAGACATTCACCTAGAGAACGCAGTGCACAGGCTTGCTATGCTGGCATGGCCTTGCACCAGTGTCTCCAGTCAGGCTTGTTGCCTTTTTTATTCATTTGCCATATCTCTAGGACATCCAAAATCCCTAACATCAAAGCTTCCTTCTGGGCAAATTTCCCCTCTGAAATTCATGCCATTTCTTTTCAGGGAAAAAGGGTACACAGACATTTGGTGGGCCAGTGAAATAGTTTAGTAAGTTTTTATTTGTGAAAAGCATCTGCGGGCCACTTCTTGTGGAAGTTCCTGGTTATATCAAAACAAGCATGAGCAAAACCAAACAGGGCACACTTTGACAGTGTCTCATTGCCTTTAGAATTTATTTCTTCTGCAGAAGCAATGATGAAGGAGATTGCCATTGTAGCATCATGGCTTGAATTTTCAAATAAAACCATAGCTCATCTTGTTGAATACCCTCCACAACAGCTCAGAGTTGGGTGCTAGAACTTGGCCTCAAGCTAGCCTTTTGTTAAACATGAATTGAAAAGGAGAAGCATACTTTCTTCTCCTTTGCTTTTAGTTTTATATGGTCATATTGTGCCTTAATAGAAGACTTGCAACAGAATTAAAATACATGAAAACCTGGGCAACAGATCATGCAAGCAGACACAATCCTAATAATGAATTTTATTAAGGAACACAAAGCAAATTCCATTATAACGAAACCGTACTCATCAGACAAACCTGTTAAAGTGTATTGCAGTGGCAACTATAAAAGAAATATGCTAGGATGGCTGAATATAAAAATTATGTTCAATAAAATTCAGGGCTGGGTCAAGATGAGTCAAATATTATTATGATATTCAAGACTAGCATCCATTCCTTAGCATCAGAAAAGTCGCTGATATTAAAAGCAACCTTTGATACAGAGAGATATGGACTTGATAGATGAACAACTTGACAGACAAGGAATTGGCTGGATAGCCACATCCAAAGGGTTAGTCAATGACTCAATGACCAAATGAAAAACAGTAATGAGTGGCATCCCTCAAGGGTCCATACTGGAATCAGTACTGTTTAATAGCTTCACTAATGACATGGACAGTGGAATTGAGTTTCACCCTCCACAAGCATTCAGATGACACCAGGCTGACTTGTGTCACTGATTCACTGGAGGGAAGGCACGCCATCCGGAGGGACCTGGGCAGGCTTAAGGAGTGGGCCCTATTAGAACAGGTCCAAAGGATGCCACAAAAATGATCATAGAGAGCTGCTGCACCTCTCCTATGAGGACAGATGACGAAAGTTGATGTTCGGCCTGGAAACCTTACAGCAACCTTTCAATACTTAAAAGGAGCTTATAAGAAAGTAGTGAGTTTTTACCTGGGCTTCCAGGGACAGAACAAAGGGCAATGGTTTCAAACTGAAAGAGAGTAGATTTTGGTTGGAACTAAGGAGAAATTTTATGATGAGGGTGGTGAGACACTGGAACATGCTTCCCCTGAGAAATTATGGAACCTCCATCCAAAGAAGTGTTCAAGGTCAGGTTGGACAGGGCTTTGAGCAATCTGGTCTAGTGGAAGGTGTCCCTGCCCATGGCCAGGGGGTGGAACTAGATGGTATTTTATGGTTCATTCCAATGCAAACCGTTCTATGATTCTATATTAAATATTAATGCAATTGTAGAATAAGTTGGTGGGATAGGAGAATAAAGCAGTAAGTATAGAACAGTTCATTACAACTGGTATTTTAAAAACCAATTAAATTAATATTAGTTGAAAAATAAAAAGATGTCATCACTGAAGGTAAGAGGAAAGTCAATTATTTGGAGTATAACCTATGTAATCAGCTTGATTTTAATCTGACCAGGGAGTACATTAATGATGAATAAAAGTATGAAGCTGAACAACCCGTCTCATGCTCATTTGATGCTTCGTGAAGTTGTGGATGAACAGAGCCAGTTCATCCTCCCTCATAGCTTGTGGTTGTTGATGCTTGCAAGCACATTGCTGATATTAGACTGTTATTACCATCTAGAGATGATGGGCAGCAGAAGCAGCTGGGATAGAGGGCATGATATTTCACAGTTTGTAAAATTCTCTCAACTTTCAGGAAAGATTTTAATTTATTGTTTGGCAATTTACCTCTATAAAAAGTTGGAAGAGCTGAAGAGACTGAAAAACAGAGCCATAGCACCAGGTTAAGTATAAAAATTCCCTGTTGCATATCAATTCCTATTTGACCTGGACTCCTTCAGTACCCATTTCAACAGATTTTCTGTGGTTTAACTACCTAATGCATTCATGACTTTAGACAATCTCTACCACTCTAGACTCTCACCCATGCCTTTGCAGGGCTCTTGTCACCTTCAGGTAGCTCAGTGGGCAATTGTGACCACAGGAACACTAATGGAAACCCGGCAGCAGATTTCCTGTGCACACTATGCAACCTCCTCAGCAACACATGAGTAGTCATCAGTAAAATGGACAGACCCACTGAGCAGGTACAGCCTGCAAACATCTCTCACCAAAAGACCTTCTTCTATCAGGCTAGAGCAACATGTTACTATGAGGACCCTTCAGTCTGCCACCCTTCTCTGTCAGGGGATTTACTGCAGTACAATACAGGTCATACACACACTATATAAAATAGGATGGTACAATCACTGAATTAAAAAAGGTCTCATGAGTGTGGTTCAGTTAGTGTATGTGTCCGGCAGATAACAATTCAATTTTCCAGCCAGTTTCACAGATCAAGTACTTTTTTTTCTTTTCACAGAGTTTGAATATTTTCAGAATGTGAACTTCTGTTGAGACTTCTCACTGTTCTGTGCTTCAGCTGGAGCTCTTTCTCTCTCTCTCTCCTTCTCTCTCTCTTTGTGATCCCCTCCTTCCCCTCATCTCTCTCTAATCAAACAGAAATACTGAGTGACAAGTGGGTTCCATGTGCAATGTTGCGGCAAGTGGCTAGTTTATCTCTCTTAAAAACAGTGGACTAACCTGCAAGTCAACTAAAGACATAGCAATGAAACTCCCTTCTAGATGCATAACTCACAGAAAACACAAAATGGTCTATCAAATAGAAACAGCACAAAAGCTAAGCCACTGTGGAAAGGTTCTCTAACAGAAAAATATCTAGCTGACCCAGCACATGAAAGGATTATCAGAGTCCTCTGTTAGTAAGGCATGATTGATCATGTAACTCTATTTTTGACTGTAACACCCATTAGCTGTGAAGTCTACCCCAAATTCATATAAAAAACTCCACTGATTACAGCTCTCTGCTTTCTACTTACATGTGGTAGTTCAAACTGCACAAACCACTCATCTTATTTCCATATAAGACAACTTCACTGTGCAGAGTTCTCTCTTCTTTTTCAAACAAACTACAGTTAGTGCCCTAATAACTCTCCAGTTTGACACTTAGTTTAAAATAACCACTGGAAATGGCTATATTTAGAGAACAATCTGGTATTAGTATAAAGCCTCTCATGTTTCCACTCAAGCACACAAGAATATCCTTGGCCAGGGAAGAAATCCCTCTGCAAATGGTCTTGTAAGAATTAAAATGCAAACAAAAGACTGTACAGAAACTGGTCAAGATTCCTTTTTTTAACTCCTCCTGCTGGATAGTGAACTTCAACTGTAGAAGCTGAGCTTCTACAAAGCACAGCTTAGATTAGCATTGACTAGTTACCTGGATGCATATTTAAAATGTTATAGGTCACACTACTTGAAATGCTCTAGACATCTTAAGATGAAGCATTCATCTATCTACATGTAAATTTTTGAGGAAATATATGGAGATCTTAATAACTGGCTTGCTGACAATAAGTACCGTGAAGTTCAATATGCAACTGCAGATGCAGATGCTAAGCAAACCAGTGTATTGACACAGATGTTATTCTGCATACTGACAGATTCTAGCATTGTCCATGACATTCTCATGTTTCTAAAACATACATATGTAAGGGAAGAAAAGATCAAGTAAATCCAGTTTTCTTAAATTAAATTATTGTTGCTATATTTAGTACTCTTTTAAAATCCAGGTACCAGGATATTAGGCATTTACAGTTTGCATTTGCTATGTACTCTAGCACCCAAGGCAGCTGTTACTTCCCTTCATAGGGACTTAGGAATTTACACAGTCACAAGTTATTTTACACTATGGAAAACCATAAGCCATTGATCTTCTCATTACTGGAAAGGTCCTGAATTTGCTCACAGCTATGGGAGTAAACTGCTGCTTAAGTTATAGCAAAAAGTCAGAGCAGTACTAAAAGCTCCTCACTTTCTTGCTGTCTGTATTGAGTAAATTTTCTGAACAGACCTGTTAACTATGACACCAAATTGTCAGGTGCTATAATGAAAAAAATACTTACTGTAGAGGTAAAATATATATAAAAAGGGGCATTATTCCAGCTCTGCTACAGATTCTCACTGCTGTTCCAACATAATCATATAGGACAAAATTGGCTATCACCTGACACTTGGGTAGTCAGATATGATTTCCCTAGGATAATAAATATCTCAGTAAGATTGTGAAGCATGAAAAAATGTGTTACCAAGACTCTGGTCTGCTGGTTTTAGTTCCTACTTATAGCTTGTAAATTATTGTGATTTTTTGCCACAAGTGTTTACAAGTCTATGGCAGGGAATACTTCCATTTACAGCAGGCACCTGGCACTTGGGAGAAGGGGAGAAGAAGAGATTTGCTAAGAGCAGACAACAGCAATAAATACTGATAATGAACTGCAGGTCAGCTTGAGGATACATGGCTGGAGAGAATTAAGGACTCTATTTACCAAACAGACGCAAGGGAGACAGCACAGACATCTGTTTCATCACTTGCCTGAAACTATTCTGATGAGCTGAGAGCAACTGAGAGTCAATATCCATTCACTCATCTGCCTCCCGGATGGTTCCAATAAACAAGGATGCCAATTACTGTCAACTCTCTTGTACAGCTAAAATGAGCTCGTGTTGGCCAAACAGCTGCAAGACCCTGCTCTCAGTCAAGGAGATTCATTTGCAGAATGATCTGCCAAGAGTCATTAGATGGAGTACAACTATTTTGCTAAAACGTCCTCGGGATAACAACTATGTGTAAAGCAGCACACACCAAAGACAAGTTTTCAAATGGAAATTACTGAAAAAGTAGGAAATTACAAAGAAAAGATCCTGATACAAAACACATCCGAGTACTCCACACTATAACATATCTGCTTCCCATGAAATTGTTCAGCCATAAGCATTAGAAAAAATGCTTATGCTCAAATAATAATGATAATAATAATAAAATGCTTACACAATAATCAAGCCCCAGAGATACCACTAAGTAGCAAGTTCTCCATATCCTGCTAACAACAATTAAAAGATATTCATCTAACAGGGGACGTACAACAAACTGTCATTTCTTCTCTTGAATGAGGGTGCAGAGATTTCACATACACACACACATAAATGGACTCAGACATGTACACACACACACATATATGTGACTACTCTGTTTAATTCTTACTTTTAAAAGTACCAGAAATTCTCATGTTCTTCCTTGCAAGTAGAGATGTCTCTCAAAGACCACTGCAGTTAGACTTTTTTTAGGTAGGCAATGAAAGGCTGGGTAGGAAAGACAAGGAAAGGCAAGGGAGAGTTAGGCAAGGGAAGGCCAGGAAGTTGTAGGTAAGGCAAGACAGGGCCAGGAAAGAAAGGGGCACACAAGTCAAGGTGGGGAATGGGTATTCAAGGCAACGCAAGGCAACACAAGGCAAGGCAAGGACTGAGAAGGTTGGGTAGGCAATGAAAGGGAGGGATAACAGCTGAGGATTTCTACTGCAAGTGGTAAGGGCTTCATGGAACACTCAGAGCTTTATGGAAGAGAAGTGTTTACAGAGTAAATCTAAACTTTATTTATAGATGGAATGCATGTGGTCTTTAATATTATTATCAGAAAACAGACATAGTCTGCTTATTTACAGAGCAGGTAGGATTGTCTGGCTTCCTTACCCTCCAGGAATAATGTTTTCTCACAAATGCATCTACAATAGCATTTCCCTGGCACCACTGTCATGCAGAAGCTTGTTTACATCTTTTTGAACCATAAGTGCTAGACAAAGCAACAGTCTCACAGTACTGATCAATTGTCAGCGACGTAACATCCAAAAAATAAAGACAATCTGAAAGACAGAGAACTACTTCCTTTGATAACTTTGTATCTCACTACAATTTTGTACACAACAGCTGTCATCTGTCCTTCCATTTCTGTACCTCTTTATGCATTTTTAGTATGAAATGCAGCTTGTGGCACAGCAAATGATCAAGTCAGAACAGAGCCTCTTTCAAGTATTTTAATGTTTCACTAATTGAAAACTGTGATGACTCTGTTTCCTAAAAGACTTTGGCTGATGTTTCAAATGGAAATCTAATGCCTATGATTCATGGACATTTTCACAGCAGGACTTGCAAGGTTTCAGAAGAGAGCAAAGTGCTAGTAACACATAGTGCATACCTTATCAGAGAATGTATCTATTTAAAACAGCATTCACAGTACACCAACACAATTACTCATACTATCACAGTTGTCTAATATACTGATCTTGAGCCACATTTGGCAAAAGAAATGTGTTGGAGGAACGGCCATATAGTGTAGAAGACACATTCTTAATTACAGAGCACTATATTGTCATGTAAAATTGTAGGAATCTTTGGCTTGATCATCATGTGAAGAAGGACTGTAATAATCACACGCAAATCTTTCGCTGCCAAGAACCACAAGGTAGGATGGGGTACAAGATGTTTACTCTTTTAAGTAGAAGCAATAAAATTGTTCAATTGAAGGATTCTAAGTAATCAAAGTATTGTATAAAGTTACATGGATGACTAAGTTGGCCTTTTATCTGACCTTCTGCAGCATTACTGCTACAAAGTAATATTAAGACAGTAAAAACTGAAAGATTACAGGAAAATATCTCTATCTTTTTTATTTTTCTTTTTTTTTAAGAATATTTTCTTGGGATGTAACCATAAAAGATTTGACTCCATTTGATACGTTCAATCAGTCAAGTAATTATAGCATTGCTTGTTCTGCTCTTGCACCAAGTGGCTGGGATGAAACATCTCAGAGGGTAATATAACTCCAAAAAAAGGGAATACAAAACAACTAGTTGTAACTGATTTGGGTTTATTTTTTCAATAAGCTTTCAAATATGTCTACCTAATAACATCCTATTTAATAAGACTATTAGGGCATTTTCAGGCTGATTCTGTTAAAATTTTCAACAGTCTGTACCACGTGCAAGGCGAGCAAGTCTCTTTACTAGCAGAAATGTTTCTGAAGTGCCTGTGGTCACCCTTCAGCACAAGTGCAAGTTTATGCTTCTCTCTACAGATCTTGACTCAGATCTTGACCTAAATTTATACTGAAAATTGGCATTGCTGTAAATACCACCCCTCCCCTCTCTTCCACTCCTCTTCCTTTCCCTTCCAAAAATGAACTAGCAAGTGATTGGCTTTCTTCTTCATTTTCAAGATGATTACACATGTAGTGTAATAATTGCAATAACCACAAAGTGCTGCCTGACAGCACTTTTACTGATGCAAAGACTCATGCTATTCACACCTCCAGAAAATCCTAAAAGAAACTTTAGTTCAGTACATTTGCATCTTTCAATCTTTTGCAGAAAGCTGAAAACATTACTAGCAGTTTTCAGCAAGTGATTCGCATGTCAGTGCTTCAGTTTTAGTAAACTTCAACAACATTTGCAAGGCCAGTGGTTACATAGAAGTTAGTTGTTCGACTAAGGTGATTTGGCCTTCATGACCGCTCCTAAACACTCTTTTGACCTTATACAGGTTGTTTTTTGTTTTTTCTAATTCTAGTAGTAAATTATCTATTTTCATTTTTTTCCATGCAAAATAAAGTCTAGCCTGTTGTCAGAAGTGGCAGGTATATTAAGTAAACAGAATCTTTTAGGAGCCATCCCCCCTCTCCTGTGGCCAAACTATGGCTCAGTGTAAAATGCACTGAAGCAGCTGCTGACTCTCTAAGCACTGAATCACAAACAGCTGTATGTAAAAATACACTTTGGAGAACATTACTATCCTGTGGAGAGGAATGCTTTGAAAGTCATCTCTCATGCAGTGGCTCACCCATAAGAATTTAGGCCTCCTTTGTTCCCCTGCTGCAGATGGAAAGCCCAGACTTATCAAAAGTGTTATCATGCACAGGCAACTGCTGATGAAGCCCTCCATGGACATAAAGTGCCCTTGGCTATTTTTTGGGGGTTTTGCACAAGACCTGATACTTAGGAAGAGGAAAAAACATGCAAATATCATGATGAAATAGCATGCTAAAAACATGTTAATTAGCTAATAACATGCTAATAATTTGGGCATAGTTAAAAAAAACCCAAACCCTAGGATAGAAGTTATACCTGGGCAAGCAAAATGTCAGATTTCTTACTGGAATCAGCAAGACAAGGGATAGGCTGGAGCAAGGTGGAATGCTGCTAACACATGGTACAACTATTAAGCTGCTGACAGACTGAAGAGGAGAACAGCAAGAAGAAATGAGTTGCTAACACAAGTGCAGTGGCTGAGTAGCCAAAGTAGAGTGTACAGGAGAAATGGCACCAGAAGTGAAAGGAAATAAGAACATCATAATCTAAGTGTAGCAGAAGTGTGTGAGTCAGCCTTTCCTTCTCCTTGGAACTGAGTAGGAGGGAGAGTTGCCACTCCAAATTCAATTACTTCGGTCAGGAAGACCAACATTTTAGTTAATAGGTCAAGGCAAAATAGACTGTGTGCCAGCTCTCAGGGCTTCTACCCTCCATCAGATCGCATTCAGTGCAGACATGCACAGGCTACAGGTCTGGAAGACAAAACCAAATAAACTCCCATGGCAGGGTGAATATTTCAGCCAAATACTTGGCTGCAAACAAGCACTATGGTATGCCAGCCTGGTCCTGCTATAGCTACATACAAGCTGGTGCAAGTCTTCTTGACTCCCAAGTACATAGTTACCAAGAACACGAGATCACTTGTCTCACCTTAAGAGTTGCACAAAGCCAGCAATGATACACCTTTTTCTACATTTTCAAATTGGGTACTTCAATATGTACAGGGAAGTGCTGCATACAGATGGAAAGACAATTAAGGCTTCTAATGTGCTAACCTATTTGCAGTAGGTTTGACGCTGAACATGACACAGCACACATCAGACATGAACTGTGCTTACTGTGCCACAAAATATAGAATGACACAGTGTGAGTTTAGGTCAAAAGAGGTTCAGTTTTACATCATTTGGCACAGTTGTAAATAAAGCTACTTACATGCTATAGAAGCAATGTTTAGATTTCAGATTCTTTATGCTGCTCCTTTCATGCCTGACTTATCTCATGGCCTGCATTAGCTGTCCTGTCTCTTGAAAGTATTTTCCATACATTTTGAAGTGAAACTATGTGATAGTATGTCCCAAAAGACAAACTGACGTCTCCTGAAACTCTTGTTAGTGATGTTGCTTGCTTACCTGCTCACCATAAACTGTTACTTGATGGATACGTGTTTGGAGTGTATCGCAGAAACAGTGTTTTGGACTAATGCAGCAAAAAGTAGGCATACTTTAATGATAAGAAAATAAGGCTATATTTGTATATAATGTAATCTATTACATCACTCATCTGAATGAAATCTATTTCTTTTTAATGATGAGTCTCCTTCAAAATACTGCAGAAAGAAAAAGCATTATTAAAAAATCCATAAATGTGTGCTATTAAAATATATCCTTGGTAATACGAGATTTGAAGTAACATAGACTTTGAAAATTTTAGAAGGAAAGCAAAAACCACAAAAATATGCATTTTAAGCTGTCAATTATCATAGGAGATCAGTCTTGAGATAAAAAGGCAACGCAGGAAGAACCCTGCCTCGCCAGCAGCGCCTTTTGCAATTTGACTTGCCTATCTCGCATCGGCCTTTTTAGCCACCAGCGTGCTTGTAGCAAGCGTGGGTAGAGCCCTTCCCAAATCTTCATTCACGAAGCCTAGCCATGATGATGATCATAGGAGAGGAAGCTGCATATGGCTGTATCAACTACCAGTTATAACTTCAGTGTTCCAGTGACACAAAACTCATTAGGGAGTGCACGGGCACAATTAACAATGACCACGTGGTTTTTGGAGCTCATTGCTGATATAAACAACTCTCTTTTCTACAGTGTGCTGTGGTAATAGACAGACTTCTTATCTAGTGTTAAAATCCAGTCAAGCAGCTGCAGCATAGCTAACTCCATTAGGGCAGATTTGAGCTGACAGCCCAAACATATGTTATTTTTAGCTCTATTGAATTGGTCCCTGTTAGAACTAAGGGCAATGGAAAACAAAACATACCCATAGTTCATACAAAATGCTGTACAGATATTCTAGGTAGAAATGTAAACATTGTCCAGAGTCACACAAAAGACATGCTACAGTTATTGTTTCTTATGAAATTTATCTATAATAATGCTGTGAGAAGGATGTTCTTACAGTCAGGTTATGGCCAGCTCTGTGCTGGGCAGGGCTCAGAGGAAAGCAAAAAATGCCCAAATCTACCATTCCTGAATGGCTGCAACTGACATAAGGATGTGTGTCCTACTGCCATTTCAAGGGGGTATTTATGACTTTACTCAAGATTAATACTCAAGATTAATTACATACAGTATCTTCCTTTAATTCAAAGATCATTTTGCATTTACAAAGCACGTGTGTCCTCTGAAACAAATGTGTAGTTCGGTTAAAGAAAATCTCAAGGTTGTTTAGTGAAATCTTATCCTAAAAAGTTCGACAATATGTATTAAAATTAGCTAAGTATCTCCCTTGCCACACATAATTCTGCTGACACAGAAGTAAATTCCTGCGGAAATCTGCCACTATGCACCTGCAAAGCTTCATACCCCAAAATAACTAGACGTGAACTCCTGCGAAATATACCTGCAGGTGTTAGTAAAAGCAACATGGTATTCAAGCTTCTCAGCTATCTCTAATTACCACAGTAGTGATGAATATAGATGCGGTTTTTAAATTTCCTATCCATAAGTTTGGTCCAAGGAGTTTGATCTTTGTCTTACACTCTGAAGTAGATTTTTAAAAATAATTTATCTGTTCAGAGTCATCATGAATGCAAGAATATTTAGGGGATCGTGCCTACACCCCTGAAGTTAAAATGGACCTTTGACAGCTTGGTTTATATGTACTAGCAAATTACTTAAAGCTTTCAGATCTTATTGTTGGTCACACACAAATTCATCTGTTCCTCATCAGATTTCAGAACCACAATTACCTGATGATGTTTTTTTCCTGAGCAACAATATTACTGTGTTTCTTATGTAGCTGGTATCCTACAAACACCCACTTCAGGAAGCATAGCATGTTTGCATGGAATTTCCCAGCTTACATTGAAAACAGAACTGGTGCATTAGAAAATATGCTGTCTCAAGCATGATGTTGCATTTACCCAGAGCTGAGGCAATAACCTCAGCTGGGTGTGCTTCTCAGCCATAGGTAAGCTCACAAGGAACTTATATCCTTAGCTGTTTCTATATTTTACATTTTTCTTTGCATGGTGTTTGTGATTATAATGTTAAAATGCAAATACTGGGATGGCAGATAAGTGACTCAAAAAGCACAGGGTTAAAAAGAGCACCTTGATGCTTATACTTGAAGGTCCTACTCCTGAATTCAGAGTCATACGAGAGAGGTTAGGCTTACACAGGATTTCAGTGAAGCAGAAGTTTATCAGAGCACTGGACAAGTGCCTGAATTATTTCTTGTGTAGCTGGTATCCTACAACCACCCACTTCTTTAGGGCCTATTTTGCTGCTCTTGAGTAAAGCACTAAAGAGAACAATCAGGATACTAAAAAGGAGACAGAGACATTTTAAAAAGCAGCTGAACCTTGTAAACCTACTCACTTGAGTGGGAATACGTAGCTGTAAACAAAGGCAAAACTTAGTCTCACACTTCCTTTCTGTGCCTAGCCCATCAGAAGATAGCGGCTTCCTTGGCAACTGGGCAAAAAACTTTCAAGTATGGAGTGGAAAGTTCTGGCCCCAGTTTAAGTTATATTTACATCACCTTGACAGTTTGGCACAAGACCAGACTATTGAGAGTTTTGTAAGATGAAAGAACTTACACTGCGAGTCAGATAATACCCATAAGAGATCTGCTGAATATGACTTTATATTACAAATAATATTTTAAAATAATAAAGCAACTTTGAAGCAATGCAAGGAAGAAGTGCAACAGCTCAAAGCTAAGCTTCCTCTCCCGTCCTTAACTTTCTCTGTTTTCCCAGTACACTACCACATGTACATACACTAACCAGCAAATAGCAGGACCTTGTGCTGCCAAAAGGAGTGTGGTTTTATGAGACAAATTAATGAAAGAGAATCTGAGACTAGTTTTGCATACCTGCTGTGTAGATTTGGATGAACTATTTTCAGCTAGATTTAGCTATGATTCTATGAACATATTTCTGAAGAGACTAATAACTTGTGTGCCAAATGTTTGCATGGAATGACTTGCTATGATTAAATTACAGGCTGCAGAAAAACTGTTTATAAGGGAAATGCTGACAGAACTATGTCTATTAAGAGAGCTGGTATACCACATATCCTCCCAGAGTATGACAGTTCAATTTTACATCTCCAAAAATAAGATGTGAAATGACAGAAGTTGTGCAGCCACTGGTATGCTTATGCTTGCACAGAAAAATCAAACTACAACAACCAAAACTGTGTTCTGTGGACCAAAAGAAGCAGGTTACTGATCCAAACCTCAGATAAAATTTCCTTGTTTCTTGAAGCACTGTAGTGTGGATGTGCACAACACAATGCACACCCATTTCTGCAGATATTACTCCCAGCATCTCACAGTCCCTTGGAGCTTAATCAATACCATTGCTCCCTGTTAAGCACAAGGAAGTGCTGCTTCACAGATCAGTGGGCTAAGAGGGCACACTGCTAAGACACATAGCTGGGATAACAAAGACAATTACTAAATTTCTACTAGTATATTGAAAAATACAGAACAATGCACGCATACTTAAATAAGTTACAAATAAATACCTATCAGATACATACATACATACACACATAAGTAAGAGAAAAAGCAAGTATTTCAGTCACAGCATCTTTACAGGCTTTTCTAAGTTAGCACTCTTTGTACATTCTCAAAGCCTAATGATTAATCTGAAAATTAACAATTAGGGCAACTTATTTTGCATATGTAAGAACTGAGTACAAAAAAATCTAAGCTTCTTTTTGTGAACTGAGTGACAAGTGGAATGACAAAACTAGACTGGCCAGTTTTGAATGGAGCACTGATGACAGGTAGTGAGGAGGTGTCTATCTCTCTGTATCTGTACTCACCTCTTCATTATTTTTAGCACTTTTAGAAACACATATTCCCTTTTACTGTGTGAGAACAACTTTCACTTCATGAATGACATTGTGGTGAAAACATGACCAAAGCTTAAGTATTTTATCACCCAGTTATAATGATGCTGCACTTATTTTGTTTAGTCTTTTGGTATGTTCATACAGATGCTGTCAAAAATTGAAGGTTGCACTAAAAACTTACCAAGTAGGAGTTACAGTTGCTTGGAAATTCTCTGCAGCTACTGGATTTTGTTCTCTCTTTCAACACCAGTAAGGGTTGTAAAGCTTAATAGAACTTACTGAAAGAGTAATGCTTAACTTTTTCCTGTTGAACTGTGGGTACCATAAAATGGAAAAAAGTCTTAATTGAACATGTTGTAAAGATACTCTGTCAAAATATTGCCTCCTGCTCTCAAAATGCCTCCACTTTTCGTGCAGAAACCCAAAATATATTTAGAAAAAAAACAATAACACAGCTTAATAGGAATGTGACAGATGTGATGGGTTTTTCAGAAAGATAATTTGGTAAAAGACACTTTTTCCCAGCAGAAAGTAAAAGACAAAACAAGAAACGAGCCCTCTGAGGCATCCTGGAGAGACCTGTGCCGGGAGGTGCGGACGCCTCCCCGCAGCGCCTGCCCATCACCAGTTCTCATGGGGCCTGTCACCACAGACTGAAAGGGCACACGGCCGGGATTCGACGGCGGATATTTCCCTGGGAAAGCCGAGGAGGGGCCGGGAGCAGCGGCACCCCGGGATGCCGGCAGGGATCGCCCGGCGGGGCTGCACTGCCGGGGGTGATGTTCGAGGGGGGCTGCACTGCCGGGGGAGATGTGCGAGGGGACAGCAGCTCCTGGAGCGGGGCTGCACTGCCGGGGGAGATGTGAGAGGGGGGCTGCACTGCCGGGGGAGATGTGCGAGGGGGGCAGCAGCG